>QRDG01000646.1:765308-995849 GCA_012064385.1 Puccinellia tenuiflora | reverse complement strand
TGTGAGCGACTAAGAACTGACCAGTTGCACAAAACATTCAGAAAAGTGCAACTGGTCAGGTTAGTTGCTCATAACAGACAGAAATGTTAGTGACTAAGCCTACCCAGTTGCAACAAAACAATCAAAAATGTGCAACTAGTCAGGTTAGTTGATCACAACTGAAAAGAAAATGTGATCTACTAAGAACTGACCAGTTGCACAAACAATGAGAAATGTGCAACTGGTAGGTATTAGTTGCTCACATCCATCGGATATGTGTGACTAACCATACCCCCGGTTGCACAAAACTATGAGAAATGTGCAATTCAATGGATATGTGCGACTAAACCCAACGGTTGCACAAAACAATGAGAAATGTGCAACTGGTCAGCTTAGTTGCTCACATCCGACTGATATATGCGACTAAGTTAACCAGTTGCACAAAACAATGAGAAATGTGCAACTGGTCAGCTTAGTTGCTAACATCCGATGGATATGTGCGACTAAGAACCAACTAGTTGCACAAAACAATCAGAAAAGTGCAACTGGGCAACTTAGCCGCTTATATCTGACAGGAAATGTGTGACTAAGTTAACCACCAGTTGCACAAAACAATCATAAAAATGTGCAGCTTGTAAGTTTAGTTATTAGATTTACAAAGGTGAGTAACCTACCAGATGCACAACAAAAATGTGGAAAAAGGATTCATAGTTAGTTAGATCTGTCGACATACCTCAAAATCGTCGATGTCCTCCACTGCTTCATTTGTTTCTTTGTTGTTGTAACTCTAATTCTCGATTGCGAGCTCAGTTCAGGCGTCTCGGAAAAAGGAGATAAGTTTTTCATCAAGTTGCTAACTGGTTTTGTTTGACTGATATTTTTTGTCTCTTTGAGCACATTGAATAGAACTGCTGTTGATGTATTCTATTGAGTTGGAGTCATCTTTGTCTGCCACAGAAAATTGAAAGAGAGGATATATTGATATAGATCGAAGCAAACATGGATTTGAAAATATATTTAAGATTAGAAAGACAGCTAGAAATAAAAATTCAGTCAATAAAAAGGGACATACCCATGTTGCATGTGCCTGCGAACATAGCATGAGTTTTTGTAGGTGTTTTGAACTCAATGTTTGTGTTATCTTCTTCTTTGTTATGGAATGGATTTTCTAACTCAGTGCATTTTGATACCTGACACATATAAGAAAGACAGCAAAAGTAAAAAAGCATGTTCAGTATATTGCAGAAAAATAAATAATTGGATATACTATAGATTTTTGAATTAAATGGAAATTCGAGCTCAAAAATCTAGTAATTGCATATACTGTGGGACTTTTCAATAAATGCATATACCTCGAGATGTTTGCCCGTCGCATTGCTCTCCTGCAAAATCTGATTCGTTGTTAAGCATGTGGTCCAGACTCGCACTATTGTTGCCTGATGATTGCACTATGATCTGATAAAAAAGAAGGTTGTGTTATTGAATTGTTCTTGTGTTGTCATAAATCCCAGTTAAAACAGAAATTCGCCAAAAGATAATTGCATGTACCTCATTGTTTGCCATGATTGATGTGTTGGACTGCTTTAGTCGATCTTTTAACTTGAGATTGCAAAGAGCAATGTTGACTTGTGAAATAGGTTCATCCTGTATCTTTTCAGTTGGGACTACTGTATTGATCAGTTTCTTTCTAGGCTCCACAAGGAGATGTATCATCTGTGGGAAAAACATATAAAGTTACAGATTAAAACTATTTTTACACTGATTAAACATATAATTGTTTACAAGTTACAGGAAAAATTAACAAAAAAGAAAAACAAAATTCAAACACTGAATACCTGATCTGTGTTGTTTGGACTTCCTTGATGATCTTTTTCAGCAACTGGGACTGAATTAGCTGATTGTTGGCTGTACACAAAGTTACCTGATAGTTCATTCTGTTCTGCTGATTTCACTGCAGAAAAAATAGAAAAAGACCAAAAATTAAAGCAACTAAACAATTTGAAATGTGCAACTGGTAGGGTTTAGATGATCACATCCATTGGATATGTGCGACTAAACCCTACTGGTTACAGAAAACAATGAGAAATGTGCAACTTGTAGGGTTTAGTTGCTCACATCCGTCGGATATGTTCGACTAAACCCTAATGGTTGCAGAAAACAGTGAAAAATGTGCAATTCGACAGATCTGTGCGACTAAACCGAACTGATTGCACAAAATAGTGAGAAATGAGCAACTAGTAGAGTTTAGTTGCTCACATCCATCGCATATCTGCGACGAAAATCTACCAATTACACGAAACAATGAGAAATGTGCAATTCGACACATATGTGCGACTAAACCCTACCAGTTACACAAAACAATGAGAAATGTGCAACTGGTAGGGTTTAGATGCTCACATCCATTGGATATGTGCAACTAAAACCTACAAGTTACAGAAAACAATGAGAAATGTGCAACTGGTAGGGTTTAGTTGCTCACATCCGACGGATACGTGTGACTTACACGAAACAATGAGAAATGTGCAATTCGACACATATGTGCGACTAAACCCTACCAGTTACAGAAAACAATGAGAAATGTGCAACTGGTAGGGTTTAGATGCTCACATCGATTGGATATGTGCAACTAAAAGCTACAAGTTACAGAACACAATGAGAAATGTGCAACTGGTAGGGTTTAGTTGCTAACATCCGACAGATACGTGTGACTTACCCCTACCAGTTACACAAAACATGAGAAATGTGCAATTCGACACATATGTGCGACTAAACCCTACCAGTTACACAAAACAATGAAAAATGATGTGCAACTAAAACCTACCAGTTGCAGAAAACAATGAGAAATGTGCAACTGGTAGGGTTTAGATGCTCATATCCATTGCATATGTGCGAACAAAACCCTACCAGTTACAGAAATGAATGAGAAATGTGCAACTGGAAGGGTTTTAGTTGCTCACACCCGATGGATATGTGCGACTAACCCTACCTGTTGCACAAAACAATAAGAAATGTGCAATTCGACAGATACATGCAACTAAAACCAAACCGGTTGCACAAAACAATGAGGAATGTGCAACTGGTAATATTTAATTGCTCACATCCGACGGATATGTGTTACTAAACCCTAGCAGTTACACAAAACAACGAGATATGTGCAACTGGTAGGGTTTAGTTGCTCACATCCGATGGATATATGCGACTAAAACCTAGCAGTTACACAAAAGAATGAGGAATGTGCAACTCGTAGGGTTTAGTTGCTCTCATCCAATGGATATGTGCGACTAAACCCTGCCAGTTACACAAACAATCAGAAATTGGTAGGGTTTAGTTGCTCACATCCGATGGATATGTGTGACTAAAACCCTAGCAGTTACACAAAAGAATGAGGAATGTGCAACTGGTAGGGTTTAGTTGCTCACATCCGATGGATATGTGCGACTAAAAATCCTGCCAGTTACACAAAACAATGAGAAATGTGCAATTCGACAGGTATGTGCGACTAAAACCTACCAGTTACATAAAACAATTAGAAAATGTGCAACTGGTCGGGTTTAATTGCTCACATCCACCGAATAAGTGCAACTAAACCCTACCAGTTACACAAAAGCATGAGAAATGTGCAACTGGTCAGCTTAGTTGGTCACATCCGACAAAATATGTGCGACTAAGTTAACCAGATGCAAAAAACAACCAGAAATGTGCAATTCTACAGATATATGCGACTAAAACCTACCAGTTACACAAAACAATTTGAAATGTGCAACTGGTAGGGTTTAGATGCTCACATCCATTGAATATGTGTGACTAAACCCTACTAGTTACACAAAACAATGAAAAATGTGCAACTGGTCAGCTTAGTTGCTCAAATCCAACAGATATGTGCAACTAAGTTAACCAGATGCACAAAACAACCAGAAAATGTTAATGAGTGAAGTGAGAGTGCAAATTCAAAAAGGTAAGCAGCATACCAAAAAAAATACACACAACGTACCTTGCTTTTCGTTTAGACTGTTGCTATTATCACTTGAAGGCTGCTTTAATGTGCTACCATTTGATTTACTTTCATCAGCAGCTGAGCAATTTACTTTTTCCGTGCTTTGTGATCCAGTTGATACACATTTATTTTCAATCAAGCACCCAATAACATCAATCAGGAGTCCTTGGGTCTTGGAACAAAATGTTTCATTCTCATTTTTTGTGTACTGCTTAAACAGTGAGCATATAGTACTTGTAACCTGTTTTGTTCGTAAAGTAAACTAATTAACATATGATGGGAAATACATATTATCAATTAAAAAAATTATATTGACAGGCATATATGCATGTATGCAAAAAAGAAATGATTTATTTGAAGGATAGTATTAACCTTATCGTTGAAGGCGCATTTCTCAAATGACTGAAGTGAATTCCTTAGGGTGTCAACTGAGGAATCATCAACTGATATGGGAATTGAACTTACTGGGCCATAGCAAGTATCAGAGATATGCTTGATCTATTCGTGACAAGTAAAAATTATTAATATTTTGAATTAGCATATCTAACAAGCTAAAAATCATAAAAAAAAATCATTAAAAACAGAAAAAAGAAAAATACAATTACATTTAGTTTGCCATAAAAGTTATCTTCATCCATATCTAGCTTCATGTATTCCTTCATCATGTCACCTTTCCAAACTTTTACCCTTGGTAAAGTTGGTTGTAACAGGATGGTTCCAAAATCAAGGAAGTCCAAATATCGAACCTGAAAAAATAGTGCAGGGATCACTCATTACTTCAGCTGCAAAAAAGCACACTACAGAGAGCAACAGGAAATAAAATGAAAAAAAGCATTAATGTTTCAGACTAACCGCAAAGTAGTAATTACACATTGCGAGGGTTGACGATGATTTAAGGTACTTCTTGATGTAGAACAGATTCCAGCCATGAACAAACTTTCCCCAGTTGTATGAATTTATCTTGTCAGTCTCGATGAGAGCACCTAGATATGCTGTGCTAGGCTTGGTGTTTGAGGTTGGACAATACAAACAAGAAAGCGCAACAACCATGACACACCTTATGAACTCTTCCTTCTCAAGACCCTTTTTAGTTATCTTCTCACCAAAGTATTTGATGTTTGGCAATTCAGATAACCCAAATATATCAAGGAATATAGCTGTTGAAGTCTTGCTCTCTCGTGGCACAGGATCACCTGAAGTTGAGATGCCGAGGACATGTCCAAAAGATTCTGGACTAATAGGAATAGACTTATGATCAAAAGTCATTTCTTCATTGTCTACATCGACATGATCTGCAAGCCATTGCAGAAATGACCATGGCACAGCCCCTACATCCAACTCAAGAATGCTGCCAAAACCCACCTCCCTCAGAAAACTTCTTTGATCATCATCAATATCCTTCAGGACCTCAATCAGATAACTGACATTGTACCTGCTCCTTCTGATAGAAATGTCCTTGTCAACAACCTATCTACCTGTCTGCGGTCTCTTGTAACTTTCTGCACGAAAATAAAAAAAAAGACAGTTGGAAAAATATGAAGAATCTGTATTTATGATTTTTAAAATTAAACAATGTAAAAACACCAAGTAAAATAAAAAAATGCCTAAAAATATAAAAACATCTCACCTTTCGTTTTGCATTGCCTAGTTTGCTGCGCTCACGAGACCTCTTTAGGCTCCTTGTAACCTAAATAAATTTTAAAAAATGTGTGACACACTAACTAACAGAACTATGACATCATTACCAGCAGTTTGTAAAAAAAAGCATATACTCAATAAAAAATCATTGCTCCTTATACTGAATAAACTCACTTACAATTTTACTAACTGCTTGTAACAGAACTATTTCATCGTCACTTGCACTAGCACCCTGCAAAAAATTAGAATAAAAAGAAACATAAAAATTGATCAAATTCAGACACAAAAAACATCAAATGCAAAAATAGACGGATAAAAGAATAAGCAGTGGTCGTCCTTACCTCATCAGTACTATCAACTGGGCCTTTGTCCTTCTCCATTGAACAAACAAAGAACGTATAGTACTCACTGCAAAAATAGAATAAAGATAACCATAATTGAGATAATTTTTTTGCTGGAACTTGATAATGTTGAATTAAATGGTGTGTTGATGTTTGTGTGCTATCAACTTGCTAGCAGCATTGGCAAGCAGTGCAAAAAGAACAAAAGCCCAGTTGTCAAGCTACTGCTGCTAGCAAACAGTCTAAGCTACCACTTGCTACTACAATCAATGGAAATATATACTGTACTTTCACCCTTGTTTATATACAGTTGTTTTAGACTAAAAAAGATGCACTTAAAAAAACTGAACTGACCCCAAAAAATAGACTCAAACATGCACTTTAGGAATGGACAACTACAAAAAACAGAACAAGTACATCATGTTCAAAAAAACAGCATATACCAAATTTGAAGCAAATTACTCAACTCGCAGAAATTTTACAGGGCATGCATACAAGCATGACAGTTTACATGTGCAAAAGAATACTCAAATATTCAGCATGATTTACAGTCCATTCCACCCACTGAAGTACCACTAAAAAGAACAAAATAGTTTGTTCAATAGGATTGCCAATATCATGCACGAGTGTTCACCTACTAAATCCTTCAGATTTGTGTGTGATTCTTGGTACTCAAAGCATGAGTGTTAATTTACAGTCCACACAAAACAGTTCACAAGCAAAAAAAATTGTTCAAGCAAGCAACAAGTGCAAGAGGGAGATCTACTCCAACAAACTACTCACAGAGCGAAAAATTAGAAAACAAAAACGGATTTCCATGAGTTCATGTGAAACCCAACACACACAGAAACCATAGGTTCCACATGCTCCCCTTTGATAACTACAGAAATGAACACAAAAGGAGATATGCAACGACAAATCTGCTCTCGGTTTGACAGTCCTATTTCACGAGATCCGGAAAATCACCGCGCGAAGAAGAGTAGTCGTCGGGGGCGACTACACCTACGCGGCGGATCAGGACGCGCCGCTGCTCCTCTGTTCCCTATTGCGCGCCATCCCGCGCGAACTCTCCACGCATACCGCTCGCCGCGCTCTCCTCCTCCTACTACCCCTCGTCCTCGCCGCTCCCCGTCGTGCGGCCTCACATCCCCCTCGCATCTGAGCTTCCTCAATCCACGCCATCAGATACAGCAGCTACGACCTCGAGAGACAGCAGCTACGATCTACGAGCGCGGGACACGGAGGGGAAGGAGATCAACTACATACCGAGATAAAGCAGCCGACTCCCCGGCGGGAAGGGTGGAGGGCACAGCGGCAAAGCAGCGACGACGAGATCGCCGCTGTCACCTGTGGCCTCGCCTCTTCTGTTCGCTTCCACGGAATGAAACGGCTGGTTGGATAAGTCCAGAAAAAGAAAGAAAAAATCAGGACAACGACATGGAACGAAAAAAAAAGACAGGACCGGGCCCAATAACTACCAGTAAAAGCCCAACACGGACACAGGATGCAAAAAACACAGACCAGTTCGCCGCACGAATCTCCAACCATCGGACGGCAGACACGCATCGACTGAGACTTACAGAAAAATCAGTTGCCTGAGACATAGCAAAACCGTATATTTTACTCACTTTAGAATGCTGGGACTGGCTAGGTATCAATCGCCTGAAATATTGTTACGTCTCAGTCGATGGTATTCGAGAGAAATGTGTAACAGGTTAGTTTAGATGTCCAAATCTAAAAATCGGGCAGAAATAAACAACTAACTAGCCAGTTGCACAAATCCTAGACAAATGTACAACTGATTAGTTTTTTTTTTACCAAAGCACAACAAAATATGCAACTAAAAGCTAACCAACTGCACATGTGCAACTGATTACTAACTGCATAAATTGGACAAAAATGTGCAATTAATCCTAGTTAGTTACACAAATCGGATAGAAATGTGCAACTGATTCCTAATTGCATAAACCTGATAGAAATGTGCAATTAAACACTAGTAGA
The DNA here is from genome assembly GCA_012064385.1 of Puccinellia tenuiflora. Lineage (NCBI taxonomy): Eukaryota > Viridiplantae > Streptophyta > Magnoliopsida > Poales > Poaceae > Puccinellia > Puccinellia tenuiflora. The sequence goes on along the minus strand of QRDG01000646.1, from coordinate 987,896 downwards.
AAATGGCCCATTGGTCCCGGTTCCAAAGGACCTTTGGTCCCGGTTTTCTAACCGGGACTAAAGGGTCGGGACAAAAGGGGGGGGGGGGGGGCCTTTCGTCCCGGTACCTTAAGACCCGGGACCAATGGCCCTCCACGTGGGCGGGGCGGGTGCGCTCCGGGCCGGAACCCTTTGGTCCCGGTTGGTATTACCAACCGGGACCAAAGAGTTTCACATTTTTTTTTTGGGTTTTAGGGTTTAGGGTTTGGGGGGGGGGGGGGGGTGTTTAACCAAATGCTTTTTTTTTCGGGGGATTTTAAATCAATAGGTGCCGTGCCGTGTCGCCGTGACCGGTGCCGTGTCGTGCCGTGCCGTGTCAGTGGTACTACCATTCATATTTGATTCATACGTACATACATAACGTTTCTCACACGTCGAGATCATGTTTCATATATACATACATAACGTCACACGCCGACATAATGTTTCTCACACGTCGAGATGATGTCAATTACATGTCCTCGGGCAAAACAAAATTTGCCGAGTGAAAAAATTCTCCATCTCTCTTCAGGACCGCAGAGTTAAAAAATCCCGCAATTTCCTCTTGAAGTGCTTTTAGGCGCTTCGATGGTATGAGCTGGTCCCGCATTCTCTCCATCTAGATCAATATGAATATGTGAGTTGTTTATAACTATATATATATATATGAAATCATAATAAAATAATTTATGGATGGAAGTCAACACAATATGCATGGTAATAAAAAGTGAGAAGAGTGTATACATACATCAAGCGTTCTTTGTTCTCTATTCCGCTCTAAGACAAAAGATCGTATGTACTCGCAAACATAGAATCCACATAAATTTGTCCCAGTATCCTGCCTCAGACACCACTTTACAAAAAAATAGAATTTAATCAAATAATAGTGAAGCTTCATAATGGTATTGAAACTATAGAATTAAAGAGTTGCTTCATAATGGAGCAATATATATAGTACTACTTACGTTGGTGGTATAAAAATACAGCTCCGGTTTCCACTCCCCTGGAACGATCTTGATGAACCGTTTCCAAACACTGCCCGCCAATAGAAAAATGAACAAAGAAGTTATTGATTAGTTGATATCTGAAAATGACTGACAGAGGTCGATATAGAGCGATAATGATTGAAATTACATCTGGAGCATATCTTGAATGCGTTGGTACTTTTCCATTGGTTTCCTTAGCGAGTCCATGACTTGAACGACTCCTTGGTCAACTCTAATGATTAGCAGAATCCAGTGGAAACTGCGCACGTTTATATGTCAATGACTCATCGGTTACACTAAAGATATGCAAAGCAAAATAGAATGGGTAGAAGGTAACACTCACTTGTTGACGTAAGGAAAAAGTATTTCTCCGCAAGTATTTTGTTTCACTAACCAATTGACCAAGCTATCCTCGGTGGTCTTCCAATTGTATTGTACGGTCACTTCATGAATATAATTTGGGTCAATGAACCCAGTGTCATAGATGCCCTTTTTTCTGCATTCCACAATCATCATTCTACAATACAAAAGAATATAGTGAGATAATTAAAGGCAATGAACGTGCAGAGCTGAAGACTTAATTAAATTGCAGAAATAAATCACTTACAAACAATAGGAACTGACGATGACTTTGTCGAGGGCATCTTGATTGAATAACTGAAATACTTCCGAAAACGGAATATATAACAAGTCATCCGTGAAGTAATGCTTTTTCTTATAACTCACCCAGAAAGCTTCATGCCCGGCCGCTGCAGCTTTCTCGTACCAGTGATGCAATCGACGCAATTGGTATGATAGAGAACTGATCTCCTCAGGTCTGACCAGGGACTTCCCGGGTTTATATGTCCATGCATACTGATACTGTTGCTGTGGTTGTACGAGCTGGGCAACTGTTTTAGTTGAGATCACCTTCAGCGGGGATATCGACTTTTTTGCCTGTTCTCCGAGCTGGGCCACTTGTTTCCCGCGTTTTGCAGCATAGAACTGCTCCTTCTTTAGTCGATCTGCCGCCTCCTTGTCCTCCTTCATCTTCTGCTTCTTTAGGAGATAGGCAGCCTTCTTTTCCTCGGCCTCTTGACTAATTGTCTTCTGCATGACACGATCATAGTCATCTGCCAATGGAGGTGACTTTGGCCGGGGATTCCTGAAATTTTTCACAAATCTCTCAACTTTTTCTGGATCCAGTTTCTCTCTAGGCGGGGGCCGTTTCGGAGCTAACTGTTCTGTAATATGGGCATGCACCGACTCCTCGAGTTCCTCTGGAGTCAAGTCGTAAGGTCTCTTTGGAACAGGCTTTAGCAACTCGCGTTCCGCTCGAGATAACTTATCTGCACGCGTCGACGTGAAGGATAGTTTCCGCTTTGACGAGAAGGTCTTTTCCCGGGGCGGAATTGAAGGACGGGACGTCGCGCGCGATGGACTCGCGACGGATGGGGCATCGAGGGATGGATCTTCATGTGAGGAGGATATATCTTGGGGGGATGAATCTTTAGGTGGGGGAGATGGATCTTTAGGCGGGGGAGATGGATCCTTAGGTGGGGGGGATGGATCCTTAGGTGGGGGGGATGGATCTTGCGGTGGGAGGGATGGATCTTGACGTGGGGGGGATGGATCATTAGGTGGGGGGGATGGATCTTGAGGTGGGGGTCTGCTGCTAGATCGAGGAGTGAAGTTCGGAAACACGATGTTTTCCTTGTTCCAGAGAGCGATACCCTTCTCGACTTCTCCTAGTGTCTTCTCGCCGTCACCTCCGGGAATGTCAAGTTCCAGATTAGCATATAACGGCACAACTTGATCCACCCCGACACGAGCATAGCCCTGTGGAATCCCTTCGAGATGGTAGCTTGCTCCAGCTGGATTAGGTAAAGCATAGCCGACCGCCACCTTGAAAGACATGTTCTTCATTGACATGTGTAGCTCACAGTCTGTCTTCTCCGTGATATCATCCACGGGGTAGTGAGCCGCCGGTTGAAATTGAGAAATTTCCAAATGAGTGGAACCCACGCTGCTTTTCCGCTGATCAGATGGGGCGGCTTGTACATGCAGCTGCTCCTGCTCCTGCACCTGCACCTTGAGTCGAGGATCAGATTCATTTTGCTTACTAATTGAGTCGAGTCGCTGCTGCTGCTCCTGCACCTTGCGTTCCAGTGCTGATAACCGGTCAGACTCCTGCTTCTTTCTTCTCTGACGGCTTCTATAAGTATCAGCGTCTTCCGGAAAACCTTGCTTCAAGGTGACACCGGCTCCATAGCCTCGTAATCGTCCAACGTGTTCAGGATTCCCGAGTGCTAGTGTCAGCTCGTCATTCTCTCTGTCAGGGACGTACTCTCCCCTGCGAACTTTATCTATTGCGTCCTCAAGCTGTTTGGTTATATACTCAATTTTTGCCTTCCATTTTCCCTGAGCAATAATCTTTCCTGTCTGTGGGTCCAACCCTGCCCCATGCGCGAACAACCAAAACTTGGACCTCGGGGGCCAGTCATGTGTCTGTGGAATGATCCCGTTATCAAGCAGTCGTGCTTCAAAGGCTTCCCACCTAGGCACGGCAGCCCTGTAGCCACCTGCCCCCAAACGGTGGTGATATTCCTTCTTCCCAGCATTTAACTTATTTTGAACCGATCGGGCCAGAGCGCCCTCCGATTTTCTTTGCTCCACAAATGTGGGCCACTGCTGTTTTAACTTCACTAGTGCTCCAGTGAAATCTGGATCCGTCTCCCCGGCCTTTATATAAGCTTTCCATAAGTTTTTCTTCCAGGTCCGGAATTGTTCGGCCATCTTACTAAGCGACCACTCCTTCACTTTGTCCATCAGGGGAACCGGCAGATCTGGCGGTAGGCTGACCTTTGTTAAGAGCGTGTTCCAACACGATGTTTTTAGCCTCTCCTCGACATAAGTAGCTGGGTTGTTTACATCCTTCGGCTTAATCCACTCTTCAAGGTTGATCGGGACAATGTCCCTTACAATAACCCCGCATTGATTAATGTATTTGCGGCGGTTGTCCATGGGTTCCAAAGGTTCCCCACTAGCACTAACTGTGTTGATCACTATCCTACGACCCTCCTTCAACGGCTTCGTCGGGCCTCGTTTCGGCAATGCAGTAGATGTGGATGATCCGGAGGGCTAAAAGAAAAAAATGGTTCGTTAATAACAACAATATACAACTCAAATAATACATCTAGTGTGATCGATGTACATAGGCTTATTATACCTCGCCAGAGTTTGTAATGGGCACTTCTTCCCCCTCTCTATCATTTTCTTCTTCCTGAACCCCCTCACCGGAATCGTTCAGAAATTGGGAGCCGTCATCTTCGCCGGTGAAGGCATCTTCTTCACCGACAGGCGCGGCCGCACGTCCTGCTATAAAATCCATGATTCGCAGTTCGGCCTCCTCATCTCTGTCGATGTCCATCTTCTGCACAAACCTTTCCGAGTCTGTCGCTTGCTAACCTGGAAAATAAAAACCTCTTTATTCATTGGTCATCAAAGTTATCCGGGGTTAGAGTTTTTTTAAAACATCAGAGTACACAATTCTATCATACAAATAAATATGAAGCCTAAAATTATAGGATTTTGGATAAATATTTATTTACACAAATATGAAGCCTAAAATCATAAATAAATATGAAGCCTAAGCATAGGGAACGTGGTTTTACATCTGAAGCCTCATATGTCAAAGCCATTAGTCAGCAAAAAGAGTGCCTATAAGAACGAAGTAGAAATAAATGCATTGTTCTTGCATTTACCCTTGGTTCTATAGACAGTCTTCTTGCAAGCATAATGGACTATTCTAATCATCGGCTTGCATTAAGAACAGCAAAATCAGCTACCACTAAATCATTCCAAATTGACTTAGCAAATTTTTCTAATAACATTTCTAATAAATTTCTAACATTCCAAATTGACTTAGCAAATTTTTCTAATAACATTTCTAATAAATTCAACAATTTTCTAACTTAGCTAAATTTGCTACATTTCAAATTTTCTAACTTTGGTAAATTTGCTAAACAACTTTAATATTCTTATACACAATAATATTGCATCTAAAAATAACATTGCTTTGATACATTTCTCATACAACAAATATTGCAACTAAAAATAACATTGCTTTTATCTTATACAATAATTTTCTAACTTAGCTAAATTTGCTACATTTCAAATTTTCTAAATGAACTACAATCTAAATTTAGACATTCAAAGTTGGATTACAATCTAAATGAACTACAATCTAAATTTGGATTCAAACATATTTGTAATTTCCTATCCAAAAAAATCCTAACATGCACTAACCTAAAATGCTATTTCCTATACAATAAAATTTATACCTAGCTAGCATACTTGTTTAGTGGTGTGTGTGTGTGGGACTGGAAGGTGACAGGAAATGTAGTGTGTAAATTTCTTTTATACAATCAACTAAGCATGAATTAATTAGCAGTATGCAGTCTGAATTAATCGGCTTTATGCAATGGAGTACTGACATTCTAATTCAGCTTAAAGCCTAATACAATACAATACACTAGACAAACACAAATGCGGAGGACGGCGCGGTCGTCGGAGACTGGACCTGGGCTCGTGGCGGGCGGAGCACGGTGGCGGCGGAGCACGGTGGCGGCGGCGCACGCGCAGCAAGGCGGCCGGGAGGCGAGGCCGAGGGCGGCGGCCGGGAGGCGAGGCCGAGAGCGGCGGCCGGGATGCGAGGGCGGCGGCCGGGAGAGGCGAGGCCGAGGGCGGCGGGAGGCCGAGGGCGCGGCGGCCGGGAGGCGAGGCGGCGCACGGCGGCGGTGGAGAGGGCGCGCGGCGGCGGAGCAGCCTGGCGGCAGGGGAGAGGGCGCGCGGGGAAGATGAGAATGAGGAAACTTTTTGCGGCCGGAACCACCAAAAGGACGCGGAAGGGACCTTTGGTCCCGGTTCCAGCCACGAACCGGGACCAAAGACCCTTTGGTCCCGGTTGGTAACACCAACCGGGACCAAAGGCCCCCCGGGCCGCGAAAAAATGCGCGCGAAGCCCAGCGGGCCTTTGGTCCCGGTTGGTGTTACCAACCGGGACCAAAGGCCTTTTTTTTCTTTTTTCTTTTTTTGTTTCTATTTCTGTTTTCTAGTTTCTTTTTCTGTTTTCTTTTTCTGGTTTCTTTTTTGTTTCTTTTTCTATTTTCTTTTATAGTTTCTTTTTATTATTTAAAAAGTCATATAATCATTATCTTTTTAATATTTATTTTTCTAGTTTCTTTTTATTATTTGAAAATCATATCTTTTTCTAGTGTCTTTTAAAATGTTTCAGTATTTCAAAATCATTATCTTGTTAATATTTATTTTTCTAGTTTCTTTTTATTATTTGAAAATCATATCTTTTTCTAGTTTCTTTTCAAATGTTTCAATACCTAATTGCCCATGTGGTCATTACGGCAAAGAAAAAATAAGAGAGAAAAAAACAGAAGCCCATTACTACCGGTTGTCATGTGGCTGATCCAACACTGGTTTTGCCCATCCGGAAGCTTGCGCATCTGTCTTGCGTCGTCGTGAGCAGCAAATCGACCTTCGATCCAAGCAGCCGCAAGACATCTCTCATGATCTAACGACCGTCCCAAAAAGTGTTGGGAATGTTGTAGATCATGAGAGAGCCTTGCAGCTGCTTGGATCCGACCGAGGGGCATGGCTACCACTTCCACCACCACCACAAGCGCTCTAAAGATCAGGGCTACTCTTGTTCTTCATCTCCTCCTCGATCATGTTTGGTATTTATAGCTAAAAGATCAGGGCAACTCTTCATCTTTAGTCCCGGTTGGTAGATTGAACCGGGACTAAAGGAGCGTTGATATGTGTGCCATATCTTCTGCTTGAGATCCAACGGCTCAGAAGCGCTCGAAAGAAACACACCCTGATCCAACGGCCCACAAGCACTCTAAAGAAACACACGATCCGTGTGCTTCCGATCAAACCCTTTAGTCCCGGTTCGTGGCATGAACTGGGACCAATGCCCGCCTTTAGTCCCGGTTCGTGTTACCAACCGGGACTAAAGAAGCACACGGATCGTGTGTTTCTTTCAAGCGCTTGTGAGCCGTTGGATCAGGGGTGTGTTTCTTTCAAGCGCTTGTGAGCCGTTGGATCAGGGGTGTGTTTCTTTCTGCACTCCCACCTCATCCACAGGTACACCTTCTAATCGCCTATAAATAGCGACGTCCCTGCAGCGAACGGCACACAACGAGTGTCTATCTTTGCCACCGAACCCAATGGTTGGATTTAGCCTACCTGCTGGCATGTTCCCTGGCATTATTGTGTTGTCTTTGTTCACCGGCCAGCCATTGGATCCACCTCCTGTAGGTCGGTGAATAAAGACAATACAACGATGCTGTTGGAAACACAAGCCCTCAGGTAGGTTGAATCCAGTCACTGGATTTGGGTGACACAATAATGAATTGCCGAGGAGGTGGGAGTGGTGGTGGTGGAAGTGGTAGCCATGCCCCTCGGTCGGATCCAAGCAGCTGCAAGGCTCTGTGATGATCTACAACATTCCCAACACTTTTTGGGACGGTCGTTAGATCATCACAGAAGTCTTGCGGCTGCTTGGATCGAAGGTCGATTTGCTGCTCAAGACGACGCGAGACGGATCAACGCTCCTTTATTCCCGGTTCAATCTACCAACCGGGACTAAAGACGAAGAGTTGCCCTGATCTTTTAGCTATAAATACCAAACATGATCGAGGAGTAGTAACCTAAACTACGATCACATAAAAGAGAACTGCAATGGTGATCACATACTCTGAAACTAATTTCGACCAGTTCCTGAGCCGCGGGGTGCTGAGCCGCCGGCGCTGCGCATCCAAAGAGAAGGAACCCTCACAGGGTCATAGCTCACGTGAGAAGGAACCCTCTGAAGAAACGACCACCTACTGTCATACTGCCTATCCAATAGATACATGTAGCGACGGACATGCTCATCCTCCTCCCTGATACGGCGACGTACCACCTCCTCGGAGGCCGGCTCCCTCTGCACCGAGCGTGGCCCACGCGACTGCCACCACAGAAGATCCGGGTCGACGACGTCACCCGGATTCCTCACCAAGCTGCGCGTCCCGGAAGGTAGCACCTCCCAGTGCCAGCCCGGTGGAGCCCAGTCCCGCACATCGCCCCTCTGGTCCAACATGTACATCGCCGACACCTAAGTCAATGGAAGAGTGATGAGGTTGCAGATATGAGTTCAGATGTGATATGGCAATGGCGGCCAAGCCTACATATATATGTGATCAGGGTCTTTAGTCCCGGTTCGTGTTACTAACCGGGACTAAAGAAGCACACGGATCGTGTGTTTCTTTTAAGCGCTTGTGAGCCGTTGGATCAGGGGTGTGTTTCTTTAGAGCGCTTGTGAGCCGTTGGATCAGAAGCACATGGATCGTGTGTTTCCTTCGAGCGCTTGTGAGCTGTTGGATCAGGGCCTTTGGTCCCGGTTCGTGTTACCAACCGGGACTAAAGAAGCACACGGATCGTGTGTTTCTTTCAAGCGCTTGTGAGCCTTTGGATCAGGGGTGTGTTTCTTTAGAGCGCTTGTGAGCCGTTGGATTAGAAGCACACGCCTATAAATAGCGACGTCCCTGCAGCGAAACGGCACACAACGAGCGTCTACCTTTGCCACCGAACCCAATGGTTGGATTTAGCCTACCCGCTGGCATGTTCCCTAACACAAGCCCTCGGGTAGGTTGAATCCAACCACTGGATTAGGGTGACACAATGATGAATTGCCGAGGAGGTGGGAGTGGTGGTGGAAGTGGTAGCCATGCCCCTCGGTCGGATCCAAGCAGCTCCAAGGCTCTCTGATGATTCGGTCCGGAAGGCAAAGACCGAATACAAATCATTCGGATTCGCCTGCATACGTCCAACAGTGCATTTTATATGCAGGCACTCACGAGCCACTGTTGGGCTGTATGCAGGTGAAACCGTGTGTTTTGTTCTATATCTAGGAATCCTTCAGTTCATCGACCGAATACAAGTCATACAAGTCATTTGATATGCAGGTAATCACAAGTCAGGTGAAACCGTGTGCATTTGATAAAAGGTTTAATACATTATTACACATCACCACCAACATCCCTATCTAGTGTGTGTCCCTTTCTTCTTCGTGTGTGTCCCTTTCTTCTGATTGCGCCGCAACCATGGACAATCTTCCTCATTCAACGCGATGGTTGGGTCAGTTTTCACCGTGAAGGGGGGAATTTCATGAAAATTATTGTAATCTTCCGACATGTCCGTCTTGTCCTCCACTCCTACGATGTTTCTTTTTCCTGAAAGAACTATGTGGCGCTTTGGCTCATCGTATGATGTATTCGCTTGCTTATCTTTTCTTTTTTTCGGTCTGGAAGACATGTCCTTCACATAGAAAACCTGAGCCACGTCATTGGCTAGGACGAATGGTTCGGTGTCGTACCCAAGATTTTTTACATCCACCGTAGTCATTCCGTACTTCGGGTCTACATTTACCCCGCCTTCCAGGTTGAACCATTTGCACCTGAACAAAGGTACCTTGAAAGAAGGTCCATAGTCAAGTTCCCATATCTGCTCTATGTAACCATAATATGTGTCCTTTTTCCCATTGTTGTTTGTTGCATCAAAGCGGACACCACTGTTTTGGTTGGTGCTCTTTTTATCTTGGTCGGCCGTGTAAAATGTATTCCCATTTATCTCGTACCCTTGAAAAGTCAATATAGTCGACGATGGTGCTATGGCCAACAAGTATAATTGTTCTTCAACAGTGTTGTCATTAATGAGACGTGTTTGCAACCATCCGCTGAAAGTCTTCATGTGTTCTCTTTCAATCGATTCTCCAGGCTGCTCCGGGCATTTAGAGCGTAAAATATTCATGTGTTCCTGGATATACGGAGCCACCAAGATGGAATTATGTAGAACTGTGTAGTGTGCTTGATTGAAAGAATCCCAGTCCTTACACATTATTGCTTTCTTTCCTAGCGTGCCTATTCCACGCAGTCTCCCCTCATGGCGCGATTGAGGAACACCGATCGGCTTAAGGTCAGGAATAAAGTCAACACAAAACTCAATTACCTCCTCTGTTCCATAGCCCTTGGAGATGCTTCCTTCGGGCCTAGCACGGTTATGAACGTATTTCTTTAAGACTCCCATGAACCTCTCAAAGGGGAACATGTTGTGTAGAAATACAGGACCGAGAACATTAATCTCTTCGACTAGGTGAACTATGAGGTGCGTCATAATATTGAAGAAGGATGGTGGGAACACCAACTCGAAGCTGACAAGACATTGGACCACCTCCCTCTGTAAACCTGGTAGAGTTAATGGATTGATCACCTTCTGAGAAATTGCATTGAGAAATGCACATAGCTTCACAATGGGTACTCGAACATTTTCCGGTAGAAGCCCCCTCAATGCAATCGGAAGTAATTGTGTCATAATCACGTGGCAGTCATGAGACTTTAGGTTCTGGAACTTTTTCTCTGCCATGTTTATTATTCCCTTTATATTCGACGAGAAACCAGACGGGACCTTGATACTGCTCAGGACTTCAAAAAAGATCTCCTTCTCTTCTTTGGTAAGAGCGTAGCTGGCAAGACCTTGATACTTATCTGGATTCAGTTGGTCGTCTCGTTCGTGCATACGTTGGTGGTCCTGTCGTGATTCCGGTGTATCTTTTGTTTTCCCATACACGCCCAAGAAGCTTAGTAGGTTCACGCACAGATTTTTCGTCACGTGCATCACGTCGATTGCAGAGCGAACCTCCAGTATTTTCCAATAGGGTAGCTCCCAAAATATAGAGCACTTCTTCCACATGGGTACGTGTCCATCAGCGTCATTCGAAACAGATAGACTGCCAGGACCCTTTCCAAAGATTACTTTTAAGTCCTTGACCATGTCATATATAACATCACCACTAGGTAATTTAGGATTCGTCTGATGATTTGGCTCACCTTTGAAATGCTTGCCTTTCTTTCTTACGGCATGCCCTTTTGTAAGAAATCGCCGATGCCCCAGGTACACATTCTTGTTTCCCATATGTATACTTTCAGTCTCACCTAAACAGTGCGTGCATGCATTGTATCCCTTGTTTGACTGTCCTGAAATGTTACTAAGTGCAGGCCAATCATTGATGGTTACAAACAGCAACGCTCGTAGGTCAAATTCCTTTTGTTCGTGCTCATCCCACGTAGGTACACCTTCGTCACGCCACAACTGTAAAAGTTCTTCAACCAATGGCCTCAGATACACATCAATGTCGTTGCCCGGTTGCTTCGGGCCTTGGATGAGCACTGGCATCATAATGAACTTCCGCTTCATGCACAACCAAGGAGGAAGGTTATAAATACACAGAGTCACAGGCCAGGTGCTATGACTAGAGCTCTGCTCCCCGAAAGGATTAAAGCCATCTGTACTTAGCCCAAATCTTAAGTTCCTTGCGTCAGCTGCAAATTCCGGGAACTCCCTGTCGATTTTTCTCCACTGCGACCCATCGGCGGGGTGTCTTAACATCAGGTCTTTCAAACGGTCTTCTTTGTGCCATCGTAACAACTTTGCATGCTCTTTGTTTTGGAACAAACGTTTCAATCGTGGTATTATAGGAGCATACCACATCACCTTGGCAGGAACCCTCTTCCTAGGGCACGGCTCACCCTCAACATTACCAGGGTCATCTCGCCTTATTTTATACCGCAATGCACCGCATACCGGGCATGCATTCAAATTCTCGTACTCCTCACCACGGTAGAGGATGCAGTCATTGATGCATGCATGTATCTTCTGCACCTCTAATCCTAGAGGGCAGACAACCTTCTTTGCTTCGTACGTACTGGGGGGCAATACGTTATCTTTTGGAAGCATCTTCTTTATTATTTTCAGCAATTTTTCAAATCCCTTGTCAGAAGTACCTTCCTCTGCCTTCCATTGCAGCAATTCCAGCGTGGTACCAAGCTTTTTCTGGCCATCTTCGCAAGTTGGGTACAACAATTTCTTGTGATCCTCTAACATGGTCTCCAACTTCAACCTCTCGTTTTCAGTTCCGCTGTTTATCTGTGCATCAAGAATGGCCCGACCAAAATCATCATCGTGCTCATCAACAATGGGCTCTTCTTCAGCTTCGTCTTCCCCCATTGCAGTATCACCGTCTTCGGTGAACATAGGATAGTTGTCATTATCCTCTTCTTCTTCATTTTCTTCCATTATAACCCCTCTTTCTCCGTGCTTGGTCCAACAATTATAACCGGACATGAAACCATGCTGCAACAGGTGGACGTGAATGGTTTTTGAGGTAGAGTAATCCTGCGTATTCTTGCAGACGCTACATGGACAAGAAATAAAACCATTCGACGGCTTGTTTTTCTCAGCCACACGGAGAAAATAATGCATGCCATTAATATAGTCGGGAAATCGTCGGTCACTGTACATCCATTGCCGGCTCATCTGCATTATATAAATATATCAAAAACTATTTCACTACATGAAGAGTATATAATAGTGACCAAATTAGTTAATACAAGTTCATCACATTAAAACCAAAGTAAAGTAATTGTAATGCATAGTCCTCATAAAACATACATTAATTGAAACTAACATACAACTATCTAAATAATTTAAATCCAACACCAAATGCGATCAAAATCGCAACTAAGGTAACTACTGAACCAACAACATAATGGTACCAAGCCTCCTGACTAATGGAATATTTTCTAATCTTTTTAATCTTCAAGCGCATTGCATCCATCTTGATCTCATGGGCATGTGCGACGTCGGCAAGCTTGAACTCGTGTTCATCGATGATGTCGGCAAGCTTCAACTCCAATTTCATCTTCTCTTCTAGGCATTGCAGACGAAGATCTTCACTTCTTTCCAATTTTGCTTTCAAATCATTGTTTTCTTTTACAAAAAACTCGACAATAGGGTCGGTTGGAATTTCCGGTTCAACTACCTCCTAGATAAAAGTTTCTATGTCAAGTTGGTAGGTATAGTTGTTTTAAACACGAAATGAAACAAATAGTTATGAAAATATACCACATCCGAATCATAGACCGGACAAGGGCCGACGGGGGCGGATATCAAAACCATGACACTATACATATAAAAAAACATAAGAAAAATATACAAGAAATAAATATGCTTTTAAATCATACATGTCATTTTTCTTAAAATAGAAGATAAAGAAAAAAAGCTCACCGAGGTGGTGCCGGTGACGGGACGACGCGGGCTATCGACGGCGGTGAGGACGGGACGACACTAAAATCCACAAATAATAAATTAATTTGAGCTCAAAATGCATATAAAAAATAAACTCTCTAACTTAGGCATTTCATCAAACACCTTGCTTGCACTACAAAAACTGAAATGAGCTAAACTAGCAACGAAATGAGCTAAAGTTGCAACTTCGGAGGAAAGGATGATGTTGCTAACCCTTGAATAGATGGGGTGCCTTTAATCCTCACAATTGGTGCAAAAAAATGGGGATTAACTTGAGTGAGGGAGAGGAAAAGGAGGAGAAAATGGTGGAAGATGAGCTCAAAATGGAGATGAGCTCGGGTGGAAGAAGATGATATAGTGCAGGACCTTTGGTCCCGGTTCGTGGCTGGAACCGGGACCAAAGGCTCCCTGCCAGGGGTCCCACTGCCGCAGCCGCATGTGCAGACCCTTTGGTCCCGGTTCCAGCCACGAACCGGGACCAAAGGTCCCAATAGAACCGGGACGATTGCTCCCCGGCGCCCCGGCCGATGGAACCGGGACCAATGCCCCCTTTGGTCCCGGTTCTTTATTGATCCGGGACAAAAGGGCAAAACGGAAGCCCTATTTTCTACTAGTGCTCTTACCAGCATCAGAAGATGTGTTAAACGCCAATTGCTTAAAGTATAGCGACTAACTTTTGCTCTTCATGCAGAATTAGCATGCTTGTTGAGAAATTATTACTCAACAACATAAAAATTATATACCTAGAGTAAAATAGTATTTGGAAGAATACAAATATTGTTAATCAGTGAATAATATAGATGTCAGTTAAGCATCCGCTAAATAAAGGTAATGACCAATTACCCACTGGAACAGAAAGCAAACTTAAGAATGCATGACCAAACTGTTAGATTGTGGTCTGATCTTTTGCATTCACTTAAAATGATTCTTCGAACACCCATCTAAGGAGATCTACACGGAAAGAACAACACAAATCTGTGTCGAATATCAGAAAAATGTACAGCGTTACACAACCCTCAATAAAAAGTAATAGTAGATTTCATATTCGAAATCCAGTAAATGATTTTAAATAGCGTATTCGTTTTGTGACAGAGATCTTCCTTACATTTTGGGACAGAGGGAGTATATACTTCCATAACTAACCAGCAAAGTTTGAACATTGTTGCCAAGTCATATCCCATGACCATCTTCACTGAAATCTAACATAAAGCATGGTGAAACTACTTCAGTTTTCAAGAATACACATGTGCTCCGGTCTAAGTTTGCTATTTCCAGTTGCAATACATTTAACAAAATAAGTTTGTGCAGTCATTTTTTACTGAAACACCTCAAGGAGTGTTGTTATGGACGGGGATTTGTGACTCTTGGGTGCTATGCCCCACTGATGGAAGCCAAAATTCGTAGTAATTTCAAAAAAAAACCTAAAAAATCAGATGCGCCTGGAAACCAAAGATGATCAGGTATTGTACTCCTATAAAAATGTTTTGGCTCGAAATAATTCTGATAGTATAGTGGGAAAAAATGACGAATTTAGCGAGAACAGTACATGGACGTGGGGATTTTGATTTTGTCTTTTTTACCCAGGATACATTGAAAGTAATTTCCTCGCAAAATATCTTTATACAAGTACAATACTTGATCATCTTTGATTCCAAAAAAAAGTTCGGAATTTTTTACCTTTCTTAAATTTATTTTTACTAGCAAACATGCCCGTACGTTGCAACGGGTGCGAAAAATATATGACACGTTTGCGACACTACGTCGTCCGGGTGTGTGTCAGAGAGTTTTTTTTAGGGAGTGTTGCATCGGGAAGCAATTTTCATTGTGTAAAAATAGTGGAATGATCATCTACTCATCTTGATATAAATCATGTACTCATCTGAAAAGCTAATGACGTACTGCAAAATATTTCCAATCTTTAAAACGCTGCGACCCAAATCTACCCGGCTAATCTTGCTTGTGGATTTAACATGAAGTAGTTGTAGCTTAATTTTCTAAACTTGGTACCGGTTCCTACATATAAAGAGCATCCAAGGTGGTCTAAAGATAATCTAACAAAAGTAAACTTGCTTCAGTGTTTACCTCCCTAGTAAGCCCTGCCTCTTGGAAAAAAAATATACTCCCGATCCTCTGATTCTGCCCGAGACCACTTTTTCAATGACCTATTTTCCTACTCTTTAGACTTACATAACTGAGGCTTGCTTCGGTGGCCTCCCCTGGCGTAAAAGTAAGGGGATCGTTTTCCCGAGTGGGTTCTATCTGGGTTATGGTTTGGGTTTTGGCCCGCCCAAGCCTTCGTATACCCACCGTACATTGTACAACGTCTCCACCTCCCGGTCCCACGTCCTTGAATCGCGTGATCGATCCGACCCCGATTTGAATCCGTGTCGCGCGATCGGAGGTTAATATCGCATGTCGTGGACGACTTGGACTCAGCTCCGCTCGATCTAACCTCTCCGACAACCGAACCCCTAAAACCTAAGGCTCCGATCGGGGAGGAGAACAAGACGTCGAAGCCACCTGCTGCCACGCCGCAACTGTTCGATCGCGCAGAGGGCCGCGTCGCAGCCGTCCTGATGTTGCCCGTGCGAGGTCGTCGGCTGTTTCCGCTAGGTCGCCGGCTGTTTCCGCTAGGGTTTGAGTCGTGGGTGAACGGCTGTCCTCCTCCATTGTGAAGTAGCGTCCTCCGTGGTGGGCTCCTAAGGTAATAACCATCCCCATCTTGT
Source organism: Puccinellia tenuiflora (assembly GCA_012064385.1). Taxonomy (NCBI): domain Eukaryota; kingdom Viridiplantae; phylum Streptophyta; class Magnoliopsida; order Poales; family Poaceae; genus Puccinellia; species Puccinellia tenuiflora. The sequence continues at coordinate 971,986 of QRDG01000646.1, read as the reverse complement.
TAGGTCACGTGTTGTTCATATATCAAAGTGTGGATTTAGGGATCGGTTCATGGTTTGAAGCCATGTAGGTAATGGCTGAGGGGTGGCTGAGGGTAGTTCTAGTAGGATGGAGGAAGATATTGAGTACACGGAACATGAAGATTCATGTTCGAGTTCTGACATTGGTGATGTGACAACCGGATCCCCAAAACCTGAAGACGATGATGACGACAGTGGTGACGATACTCGTGATGCGGACAATACTGAGGGCAACGAGACCCCCGGTGATAGTGTGAGTGAAGTTTCAATTTATGTGAATTTGTTTTTAGTGCAATGAGCAATTTTAGAATTAATAATGAACTTTGTTTTGAAAATCTGTAGACGGAGAATGTTGTTGATAAAGACCAGAACGAGAACGATGGCGATGGATTGGACTCGGAATTCATTAAAGAGCTATGGCGCGTGTTTTACATTTGTGTGGCATGCAATGGATGAAATTATAATTTACCTTGTTGTTTTTTGTTTTGTTCAGGTATTAGATGGCAATGAAAATATTTACGATTATTACGGTGATTCGGACTTGGAGAATGTTGAAGATTCTAGGGACTCGAACTCATTAAACAAGACTGAGGTGTGTGTATTGTATTTATTTTTTATGTGTTGCAATGAAAGGCACAACTATATTCATAGTTTACATGGGTTTGTTTTTATTGCGTAGGTGACTTCTGACGCTGTTTACGATATTGAATCTAATGCGGTATATGGAAATGATCCTGAAGATAAGCGGGATACGTACTGGAAGATAATGGACATGACGTTCGTATCTGAAGCTGCAGCTTGTGATTACTATAACAGCTATGCTAAAGATCATGGATTCGGCATTAGAAAGTGGAAGACCAAGAAGAGTAAAGGTGCTATAAAAGTAATACGCAGGTGGCGGTTTGTCTGTTCCAGGGAAGGCAAACGTGACGAGAAGCTGCTGATTATGGAGAACCGCACTCGTAGGTTACGTGCTGAGTCTCGCTGCTACTGCAAAGCTGAGATGGCCGTGGCATGTGACAAGAAGAGCGGGTGTTGGCACGTTGTCAAGTTTGTTGACAATCACAGTCATACCTTAGTTGGTCCAGATGAGGTACCGTTTCTATGGTCACATAGGAAGATAAAATATTTTCAGAGAGCGGAGATATTAGCAATGGCAGCCCCAGGGATTAGAAAGCACATGATTATGACTTCCTTCATCAGCAAGTACGGTCGGTACTCTAGAGTTGGATTTACAAGGAAGGATTTGTACAACCTGTGCTGCAGGGAGAAGAGGAAGCTACTTGCAGACGGTGATGCTACGACAGCCATCAGCATGATGGAGAGCCGAAAAAAGAAGTACCCTGACTTCTTTTTTGACTACAACGTTGATGCTAAAGGACGGTTGAAAACCTTGTTTTGGTGTGATGCTCAGTCCCGCCAGGACTACCAGGATTATGGGGACGTGGTGGTGTTCGACAACACGTACAAGATGAATAGGTATGGTATGCCGTTTGTTCCATTTGTTGGTCTGAACAATCACCGTAAGACTACGGTATTTGGGTGTGCAATATTATCGGACGAGAAGAAATCTACATATGAATGGCTGTTAAGAACTTTTCTGAAGGCAATGGCTCAGCAGAAACCCAAGTCAATAATCACTGATGCGGGCGCTGCGATGATCAGAGCTATTCGCAACGTCTTGCCAGATGTGTGGCACATTGAGAAGAACAAGAAAATACACCTTGTGTGTTCGGTTCCAGAATGTGAGGGAATGGAATGGAACCATTCCATTCTACTGTCACGGAACCATTCCATCCGTGTGTTCGGTTTGGACAAAAAAATGTCACGGAACCATTCCATTCCTGCGTTCGGTTTTGGAATGGGGGAAGAATGGAATGGAATGGGATGAGAATGGAATTATTCCTAATGTCGATTAATTATTCCTAAACTCGATTAATTATTTCTAAACTTGATTAATTATTCCTAAACTTGATTAATTATTCCTAACCTTGATTAATTATTTTTAATCTTGATTAATTATTGCTAAACTTGATTAATTATTGCTAAACTTGATTAATTAGAGGCAAACACTGTGCCGTTCCACCTCGTCCGGCCGAATCGGCCGGACCGGTGCGTTCCGGATATTGGAGGAATATTCCCTCCGGTGGAACCAGTGCGTTCCATCCCATCCCGGAACCGAACGCAAGAATCGTCCCTAGGAACGGAACCGTTCCATTCCGTTCCATCAGATTCCAGAACCGAACACACCCTAAAGGATTTCCGGTCTCTTTTATATTACACCACCACTCTGGACATATTTGAAGAGAGATGTCACGCATTTCTTTGGGACTGGCAGACTGATAAAACAAAAACTTGGCTGAAAAGGATGTACAAAAAGAAGGAACTATGGGCAGCAGCGTTCCTCGCTGAGGTATTTTGGTTAGGTATGAAAAGCAACCAGAGGAGCGAAAGTCTGAACTCGTGCCTTCATCTTCTCCTAGACTACGGGATGACCCTTTTGGATCTGATTTTGCACTACGAGAATGCCATTATCCGTATACGTGAGAACGAGGCACGAGATGACTGCACTAATTCGCAGACGGAGCCGGTGGCGGTGACTAACTCGAAGGAAATAGAGATTGCAGCATCAAAGGTTTTCACCCACGCGAACTTCTATATCTTGCAGGAAGAGCTTAATAAAATTGACGGCTTAGAGATTTTGAAAAGGTTGATGGGAGAGTCATAGAGGTTCGTCGTGGCATGGAGGAATAACCATCAGAGCAAGTTTTACGTGGATTATACCCCAGCAACTCCACGCAACTGATAGAGTGCAGCTGCAGAAGAATGGTGCGCAAGGGGCTCCCTTGCAAGCACATTCTCTACATTTTGAATTTCCTGAAATTTGTTGAACTGCCAGCGTGTTTAGTGCTTCGACGATTCTCCAAACAAGCCAGATGCGGGTTGCCTGCGAGGCGCACGAGTGATCTTTTTGGATGGGGTTATGGTGGAAGTGATGAGCGAAACATATGTACGGAGCTCAATGTGTTAGTGTCCGAAGCTCTTCATGTTGCTTGCAATGATACATCAGTGTACGAGCAGCTGAAGGCAAGTTTGGAGGATGCAATATCTAAGAAAAAGGTGTATGATAATGAAGCTGGTCGTCAGAGAAGCTTGGTCAACAACGATACAGATGGAAGTACAGTAAATGTTACTCAGGTTGGTGATCCTATGAAAGTATCCACCAAAGGAGCCCGTAAGGACAACACAACGGATGGGAACATCCCTATGTCGAAAAATGGTAGAGAATTATCATTTGGCGAGGGAAAAACTCGTTGTAGTGTTTGCAAATTGCGAGGACACAACAAACGCAGCATAAAATGCAAACTTCACCCTAAGTAAGTGTTTTATATTTTTTTTGGAAAAGTTAGTTATTCAATAACTTTCCTAAGTTAGTTTTTGACTGTCTTTTATTTTGGAATTGTTAGTAATAATTATTTTATGTGTCATGTGCAGGAATGTTGCACAAATGACGGTTCAGAGGCAAGAAGAGTAGAGTTCTCATGCTTGTTTCCCTATTTTTTAAATACTTTTTTATTGTCAAACCAAGTTGTGCTTGTCACATTAATTGGGGTCTTCATTTCATGCAATTGTTCTTGAGATTCAGTCACTGTAATATCTCGTGTATGGAGGCTTTTCCTTTGTGGTTGATTCCTTTTTGAGCTGGCACGTACTCTGAATAATACCAATCTGATTGTTGGCTTGTGGGAAACGATCAGCTAGCTAGCTTATTACATGAGTATACAACGTGGTTGAGAAATTGCCCTTTTTCATTCAGCCAACAACCTGGGAGCAAGAAATAATAAGTTTGCTAGTTTTCCATCACACTGCACGTGTTAGCCATTTTTTGGTGTGTTATGCCAGTTTCCTACCGGAAAGAATTTCCTGTACTAAAAATTGGACCGTGGCATTAGTTACTAGCTGCGCCAACTTACAAGTACTTGTAAAGTAGTTAACGAAATATTCGTTTTTAAAAAGTTAACGAAATATAGTTCTGCTAGTAGTTTAGTACAAAGTAATTATATCTTATATTTGGTTGAATTGACTTGGTGGTGATTTGGTACGTCTTGCATTTTGCATGCAAGCATGGATCCTCATCCACATCGATCTTTTACGTGATCAGCTCGCACGGTGTAAAGTTAATCCTCACAACATCTGCCACTACTCACCTAGTAGCGACTTGGATTGTGAGAGGCCATGAATTCACACAAAAGTCATTGAATAATAGATTTTCAGTTTGATCCATATAAGAGAAATACAATATTATGTAAGTAAAAATAATATTCAGTTTGATCCATATAAGACGAAATACAAATTCAAAGATTTTCACTCCTGGGAAACCTTCTACGGGACTAAAACCCAGAGTGTGAGATCTTATCATTTGTCACCATTAATCTTCTCTGCGAGACTGGCAACCGTTTTTTTAACCTTGTCGATCGTATTTGTTTCCGCCTAAACGATCTGTCCAACTATTAATCTCCTGGAATCGTCGACTATTTGCTGCACATAATTAACAATGTGTTAAACCGACTGTATGCTGAGACTAGGAAAAATAGATGGCACGTACATAGCCTACAAAAACCGACCTGGTTAACTTCACCGGTCCAACGATCTCCGTCCCAGTGTTCCATACATTGCAGGACAAATAAGCCACACGAGTTATTCAACATAAATAAAATAATATTAGTACATAGTTCATCAAGTAGCTTAGAAATCACGGACGTAACGGTTCACATGTACTCACCCATCAGTTTGCGTTGCCATGTCCTTTTCTACAATAGGCCAATGCAAGACGTCCGGATAAGTGGAACCGGCAAGACCGTTTGCCTCTTCTATGTCATCTGCAATCTGTGCTCTCTACAAAATAGCAAAAAGTTAGTGACAAGGAAAATATTGAGTACGCCCAATTTTGCAAGACGAGTGTCGACAGTACGTACCAGCGCTTCAACAGTGCCTATTATGTGGGTTAAGTTATACTTCGAGTCCAAGACTTGGAATTCACGCTTCGGTATGTGCATGACAACGGTGTTCCAATGAGAATCATCTACATTAACCGGGAAATATGCCTGCATAAAATAAGTACATGCAATTGAGCCGCAGCTAACAAATTATTCATCTTTGTTCGTACTCATGAATGCATGTGCCTAATAGTCGAGCATGCATGTGATATGCTGTGTATAAAGTTAGTAATAAGCATGCATGGCTGTTAGTAGTACAGTTAGTACTACGCGTGCATTCAGAAGAAGGAAATAAATTGTTTACCTTTTCACGCGCGAAATATTCACCCATAACTCTTTCAATTGCTCCATTTTTCGCTAGTGCGTGGTCTTTGTTGACATACGATTTTTTGGTTTTGTCTCCTTCCTTATGTTTCCTCAACAAAAATGATGTCCTCCATGCGTAACATAGCTGCCGATCCTCGACACGAAGCCTCAAATCTCCCAGGTAAGCATCAATCACCTACAAAAAATACAAAGTTAATATAAATTATGAATTATTTCGGTTTGCAAAAAATGTGATTTAGATGTACCACTTACATCATCGGAAAGCCACCGTCGGTCGAGGATCACTTTAATCCTTTCTGTAGTCAATGCGTCACCTATATCATTCTTGTAAATACATTTTTTCGCATGTTGCACCGACTTCGAGACAGTTTCAACGAATAACATGGCTGCTCCTATTTGTTCCGCACTCAACGTATTTGTAGTCTGCGGCATGTCATCGCCATTGAATAATAAACCTGCACAAAGTAACCAAAAAGGGCTCGGGTTTACAGTGAGTAGAGAAGTAACAATTATATATCATCCCATTTAACAGTAATATTGGAAACTGACAGCAGTCATGCAGCTCATATATCTGGTATAGCTTGTAAGTTTTCTTGAGCTTTACCTCCACATCTAATGTGTTAAGCCTATATGTAAATCTTGGGAAATCGATTTGCACTAAATCTTAATAACTCATAAGTAGAACATTTCCAACAGTCAACAGGCTAGAAGTATACACTTAATTCTAATAGGCTGCATCGTTTGAGAAGGAAGCTACACTCAAACCCAAAACAAAAGCATTCAAAATAATTTTAGTTCTGAGCAGCCTCTTAAAAGAAACACACATAAGGATGATTTTTATCAAGTTCTGAGAGAACTACATGAAGCATTACAAGAAAACCCGAGAGACAAGAGAAGAGAAAGAATCTGGCGATACCTTTTTTAGCAGCCGGCTTTGTATTACGTTTTATGCGCTTGTCAAGCATTACAGGAGACTAAAATCTGGATGGCAGCCTCCGCTTCCGCTTCCCAAGTTCTTGGACGACATCATTGCCATTGGGGATGGAGGATTCAAACAGATCCATTGGCACCTCCGATGACGTAGCAGCGGTTGGATCCTCATAAGCTTCATTGACGACCCAGGGATTCTCAGGTGTGCCGTCACCGTGGAATGGCAGTACCGACCCATTCTGCTTTAACATCTCATCGTCACCAGGCTGCACTTTAACATCCCCGATTTTTTCAGTTGGGTTTGATGAACCACTTTCACTCTTATAAACGAATTCTTTTTTTCCTGCTGGTTCATTCTTGAAAGACCCGTGGTCTTCCTCAATTAGATCACAATTCGCAGACATCGAATGTGCAGCAGGTTTGTAAACAACACCTGTCTTATTTAAAAGTTCGAGGACTTTCTGCAACATAAAAATGAGACAAACATTTCATTAGGGGCCGTTAGCACTCAACAATTTGGTGTTCAAGAGACAAGACAAAAGTGTTGTTCACCTTAGCACATCTGTCTGGAATAAGAAGGAGCTCAGTTTTGATTTCCTCCATCATCCGCTTCATCGTTGACTCGATGAAAATTTCCATGGTAGGGCCAGTACTCTTCTTGTTACTACATGTTGGTACATCGGATTTCTTGGCTGAGATTGTTTTCTGCTTCCCAATATTAGATGCTTTTTGGTGTTGTCGGCCCTATACTGCTATGTTATGTTGTCCACTACCTGCAAAAGATAGAAGAAAACACTGAATGTTACAAACAAGTATGTACAAACAGAAATTATTAATTTGAAAATAACAGAATGCATAACCTTAACATTCCCACGACCGTGACCATTTTCAGCGTCATAAGAATCCCTCTTTTCAGCATTTGCTTCCGTCCAGTTCCTCATTAGAGGCCGCATAAACATGAATGGAGGTAATGTAGAATCATCCTGCGGCTGAACTTTCTCCCAGTATAGGTACTACATACATACGACGAGAAATTAGATTGCACTAAAAAAGGTACAGCACGGGAAAATTATGCGATGAAAATACGAGTAGTACCTATACAAGTGCTAAATTGCCTCTTGGCCAACTTCTGATATGTTTACCGCTTTTAACAAGGGATATGTGTATCACGAGTGTGGCAAGGGTGAATGCATTCCAATTAATTTCGGAAAACGGTTCACATCTTCCACCAACGCGTAGTATTCCTTTGGGATGATCCTGGTTCCCACTAGTGCAAACACTGTGTCTAGAAGAACTAAGATGACCATACGAAGAAAGTCGTCGTCTGCGGCTTTCTTCATCAGAATGTATGCAATCAAATCATCAACCACCATGTTTCCTGTATTTGTGCTAAGAAAATGTCGTGGTATGCGTGTTTTCGCATCCCCCCTTGCTCATCTAATATGTCATTAGCACTGAACCCTTTGTCTTCTAGTCCTAGCAAGCATTCAACATCCACACGAGAGGCCGATATTTCACCGACCCTCTCTTGTATAATAAATTTTTGAGTGTTTTTATCGAATACTTCTAACATATACTTCAGCAAAACTAGCCGCATCTTGATGGGAGGCATTTGCAACATGCATCCCAGCGACGTAGCTTCTAGTTTTGCCCGCCGATCACTAGTCAAACGTGCAACCAAGTTGCACCACTTTTCAACGTTACAGCAAATGTCTCCATCCGGGTCATCCATTTTCTACAAAATAAAATTTAACCATTGCATTAGTGGGAAAAGTAGGCAAATTTTTATCATTGCAATCATATAACTAGATTATCTTTACATGTACTTCTGCCACACATTTCATATTCATCTAACTATTCTAACTAATCTACCCCTAATAAGACATGTAGGTGCAGGTGCATATACTATGTCCGAATGAATAAACTACCATAAAAATAACCTAACTAATCTATCTTCAGATTCAACTAACTAATCTAACCCTAATAACTAATCTACCCGTAATAAGACATGCAGGTGCAGGTCCATGTACTATGTCCGAATGAATTAAACTACCATAAAAATGACCTAACTAATCTATCTTCAGATCCATCTAACTAATCTAACCCTAATAACTAATCTACCCCTAATAACTACTCTAACTAATCTAACCCTAAAAAACCCGTACCTCCGATCGAAATGTAACGACAGATTACTACTAGGACGGTCTAACTAATCTACCTGGAAACCAACAGTACTAGGACTCACGTCAGACTAGTACATGCCAAGCAAGATAAAATATGCTCACACGAGGACTCGCGCGATGGCATCAACTTTGGCATGCATGCGATCACGGGGAAATAAACTACCCTACAAAAATAACCTTACGCAGACGTCTCTGCAACACGACGTCGAGCGGGCACAGCCGGTGCTGGAGAGGCCACTGGGGGCGTTGGAGAGTGCACCGGCGGCGTCGAGATGGTGGTTATTACGTGGAGATGCCAATGGTGGCGGTGGCGGCGTGGAGAGGGCAGTGGCGCGTGGAGAGCGTTGTGGCGGCGTGGAGAGGGCGGTGGAGGCGTGGAGAGCACGGTGGCGGCGTGGAGATCGAGGGCGGCGGCGTGGAGAGGGCGGTGGCGGCGTGGAGAGGGCGGTGGCGGCGTGGAGAGCGCGGTGGCGGCGTGGAGATCGAGGGCGGCGGCGCGTGGAGAGCGCTGTAGCGGCGTGAGAGCGCGGTGGCGGCGTTGAGAGGGCGGTGGCGGCGTGGAGAGCGCGGTGGCAGCGTGGAGATCGAGGGCGGTGGCGGCGTGGAGAGGTCTACTGCGGGATGTGCGGCGCGCAGTTTTGTTTCAACTAGCTAACGACGTGCGTAATTAGGGGGCTCCTACTTTTTTTAGGGGTAGGGGGATCCTACTTTAGCGGGTAGTTTGGGACGCGCCGCGCATCCCCACGCCGAAATGGGCTGCCCAAAATGCGCACATATTTTTTAGTTAGTGCATTCTTCATTTTCTAAAATTTAATAAAAAGGTTTCAAATCTTCATGACGATTCTACAAATCATAATTTGAATAATAATAATTTTTAAATTCATGCACATTGCGCCTGTGAAATAAGTTCCTCGTAATTTGGGTACCATTTTGAACCCGGATTTGTTTTTTGATGTTTTTTTCATTTTGTTTGAGTTTTTTCAAAAGAAGGTCAAAATGGAGAGCAAGGATATTCGTTGAAAGGGGTTGAATTTTTGAAAACTATAAAAGTTTCTGTGAAATAACCAATACTTTTGTACCTTAAAATGATTTTTGGAAAAATTTCGGAGCAAACTATGAAGCACTTGCTGTTCAAATTGCAATTAGTTTCGAAAAATCAGCATAAAGCCATTTAAATGTGAGAAATTAGGTACAAATGGCTAAAATTCATAATATTTTGGGATTATCAATGAAATATGGACTACTTTGTGCTAAAAATGGTTGGGTACCATTTCAAACCATATTTTATGTACTTCCTTCACAGAATAAGTGCTTTTTGGCACTGAGAAAATGAAAAATGGTACTTATGGAAATATTTTGGAAAAACTTTCTTCGGTAACATTGTTCCCCATAGCAACATACACCTTTGTGCCAAATATGGGGACATTATCACAAACCATGCCATGGGAATGATCGTATCTCGCTCGTTTGGCTTGAAAAAAGGTCAAAATGGAGATCACGGCTATTCGGGATTACGAATGAAATATGGACTACTTTCTTTGTAAAATTAACTTGTATAATCACTTTTTCAAGAAATAATTGAAAAATAGTAATTGTTTTACTTTCTTGAATATTGTATTCCAAATATGGTACAATTTCGGAATCTTTGATCAAGTCAACAAAAAAACAGCGCAGGTAAAAAAAGGTAGTTTTTCTACTGCCATGCCATTGCCACCGCATGGCACAATCCGCTCGCAGGAGGACACGTCGGTCCATCGATGAGCCCACCCGGCAGCCACACGTTGCCGCTTCAGCTCCCCCACTTGCCCCTATTTGATGTGACCTCCTCGCCTCCTCCGCCTCCCCACTCAGTCCACTCCCCTCCACAATCCAACCGTCCACCCCCAACCCTAGCACGCCACAGCCATGAGGAATCCGTGGTGGTTGAACCTTGGTGGCCGCCACGACGGCGAGGCGTCGTCTTCCTCGCGCCGCCGCCGCCATCCCCGTCCCCGTCCCCGTCCCCGTCCCCGAGAACTGGTCAACGTGGACCGCGATGTTGCCGAGCTTTTCTGGCGCGAGGCGGAGCCATTGCCGTGGGGCGAGGTCAATCTCCCCCGCGGGTGGCATCTCAACTGGCGCCGTGTGCCGATGCCCAATGTGCCTCCGACGGGGCAAGCGCGCCGCGGCGAGATCCGCCACAGCCGCGCCTTCCTCCCGCCCGATCTGCGGGAGCGGGACAACCCGGAGCCGGAGGAGTCCGAGGACGAGGACCTCGATGCCATCATCGACGCCATCATCGTGGAGGAGGACGACAACGCCGCCGCACCGCCCGTGGCCGTGGACCCCCTGCCCGCTGAGATAGCGGTCGGGGTGGAGTTCGCCAACGAGGCCGCCCTGCGTGCGGCTATAGAGGCCTCCGAGCTCGAGGAGCTCGCCATGTGGCCAGATCTGGCCCCCGCCCTCCGTGCCTCGGCCATGGAGGCCCCGCCACCGCCTCCTCCAGAGCCATCTCACCACGTCGTCATCAAGATTGAGGACGAAGACGACGACTAGGCGCGCGGCGGCGGCGCGTATCGAAGGCTCCGACGGCAGTAGCACCTCCCCCGGCCCATTAGCATTAGGTTTTCTTTTAAGCATATGTACATTACGACGACGACTAGGCGCGCGGCAGCGGCGCGCAGCCAAGCCACCGACGGCATCAGCACCTCCCCAGACCAGCAGCAATAGGGCTCTATTTTGTTTTCACCATATCTATGTACATTAGAACTGGTCCATGGTTTTGTGCATAGCTCCACTGGGGCAGCAAGTTGGCAAGTTTCAGCTACCTGTTTATTTGTCGTATAAACAATATAATCTATGCTATACAACAGATGCAGTAGCATGTATGAAACTAAGCTCGGAATAGTACAAATAGTTGCTTCTTTGTAAACCGTTGGCTGAAAATAGATGCATGGCCACTGAAATCGTCAGTTGATGTTTATACTCTATACACTTTGTAGTAGGCCAGCTAACTGTAGATTTTTTCCGAATGTTATACATGTAGACAGAATCAGAGGACATTTAAGGGCCGTCGTACAATTTGGGAGATTACAAAAAGAAGGAGATGCACTCGGTGTCTCGGAGGAAGTACAAGGAATACATCCACATTTGTTGTGAAGTCTCCAGCTCATTGCGCTCGCTCGCAACGTTCATTTGCAAAAGTAATCTTTTGGTAGTATCTCTACGCGCATCTTTTCTCTAAGCTATCAATATGATTTCATTTTGTTATTTCCTCCGTCAGTTACTCCTCCGGTAAGCGGTGGTTGGGTGGCAGTGTGCCTGGTGGTCTACTATCAATATATTTCAGACATTTTTAAAGTAAAAACAATTATTCATGATGTTGTCATATTCGAACGATGTGAAACCATTTGAACCCCTTTAATTAGGAAATGTGGGGTCTACTTTTATTTTCTTTGATAATAGTTTGCGTTTTATCTAACCTAGAAAACCGCATCAAAAAATTGTCGTGCATTTACATTAATTTTGATAGATAGTAGGCATGACATTTCTTATGATTGTTTATTTCTATTATAGTACAATTAATATGGGTTATTTTTTTGAATAATTGCTATCATGCTAGGCATACATACTTGCAAAGTAGAATATCTAGATATTTATGTCTTCTCATATATGTCATTCTCCGTAGCAACGCACGGGCATCTTGCTAGCGTACATTAGGACGGCATCAGCACCTCCCCTACCGTTATGCAATATTTTTAAGTACTATTTCCATTTAATTATTTTAAGTACTATTGTCATGAAATTACATAAAATCTTATATTCTGTAAAATCAAAACTACTTGGTATGGATGTCTAATTTCACTATCAAACAAAAAAGATATAATTGTTCAACCAAAACAAGATACATTGTTCAAACAAAAGAAGATACAATTGAACAAATAAAAGAAGATACATTGTTCAAACATATCCATTACTCTCCGTAATCATTTGCTACACCACACACCAGAAAGGAGACCCACAAGGAACAAACTAGCACAAACAGCATACCACACACGATTGTCATTCTGGATAATATGGTTTCTGACTTTCTTAAGCTTGATATTAGCATTATCTTTCTTCACCTTGTACTCACCAATGATGTCAGCTGTCTACAGCTCTATTTCCATCATTGCTTCCACAACTTTGTCCTTCTCCCTCAATGCTTGCCTCAATTGTTGTTCAATCTGTTTGTTCTCATATTTGCATTGATCATACAGAGCCCACAACTTCAAAAGTGCTTTCTTCAATGAACCAGGCCACTCGGGATCAATGAACTTGACATAACCACAGTTCACGCCTTCCTACAGAGAGCATGAGATCATTATGTTCAAAATCATATTTCAGCAAAATTAGAAACAAAATTTCATGACATTACTAATATTACTCACAGGTCCACATCCCAGATACTTTCTCCCAGTGTCGGTGCCTTCAAAAGCAACCATTTTTATCACTCGCCTGCGGTGAAAATACACCTTCTCTGGATCCTCGTGTTTACCAGAAAAATCGCAGTCATACACTGAATCAGGACACTAACAGAGAACAAAAAGGACAAAAAATCTCAACTTGATTTTAACCGAACAAGATAATCATTGAAAAGATTAAACAGCATAGTGGGTTTTATTTACGGCAAAAATCACACTATATCAATACTTTCTATATTGATATAAATAAATGTAAACTTGAGAATACCTTATTTTACTGGATTAAATTTCGATCTACGACTACAAAACATGCAAGTTAATTTAATAATGTTATCACACCTAATCCTTTGTTCCACTACAACTATCATATATTTTTATCAGATAAATTCATCTATTCCATGTTGATTGTCTCACATAAATTAATCTATACGAAATAAACAATTGGGCACAACGGCCTATGCATGGGCTCTCCTTTGGACTACAATACAGCCAGAACAAAAGATCAAGTCTGACCCCTGCTAGCCCCCTGGCTCCGTCCCTGTCAAGCACTCAATGAACCCTAACCCTAGAAACTCACCTCCGTTTCAAGGCAGAAGGAGACATTGTCCTCGCTCGATTCACTGCTCCTCGAGACCATGGCGGCGACAGAGATTGTAGGCGTCGGCGAAACTCACCGGAGATCGTAGCCGGCGGCGGAACTCGCCGCCCGTTCTAAGGTGACGGAGCGGACGACGACGGCGCAAATCTGATCCGCTCGAACGGCGACGGTGCAAAACTGATAAAGGATCAGGACAACTCACCGGGCAACCTAAATATAGAGACTTAAGGGTGGGACCGGGTCCCGCATGTCAGGTAGAATAAAAAAATAAAAAGGTTTGTCCTTTTAGGCTCGAACGACACTCGAACTCTGGTCTCCCTGATGCGAGGCAGAGACTTTTACCACCACGCCGTATTCCTGCTGTTGTAACTATACATATCCCATTCTAGATAAGCAATAGCTGTAACGTTAACTGAACTTTGACACCCAAATTTTAGACTTTTCATAATGCAGCTGCAGACCAGGCCACGAATTGCGAGGAGCGGGCAACGAGCACGTCTTGGCGGCGCTGCTGCACGAATCCGAGGAGGGAACGACGCCGCGGACGAATCCGAGGAGCGAGCCGAGGATGACGGGTATGCCGCCGTGCCTGCTGTTGAAGAACATGACGGCGGCCGCGATGCAGACCGCGATGAGAAGCAGCACCACCGCACGCAGAGTGCCATTGTTGGTCGATCCTTCGTCCCACCAAGCTTCTCTCACGAGTCCCGGGCACGGTGCGTCGATCTGCCTGCACGCAGCCGATCGGTGGTTTCGACCATGAAACGAGAACGTGCGCAATTTCCTCCGCTCCTCGGTTGTACAAAATACCTATACTAATACGGGAGTACGACGGGCTGGCTAGAACTGTATGAGGGCTACCGGGCGGGCGTACGGGCCATCAGGCCCTGCCAAATGAACAGGTATGGAAAGATCCTGTCCGTCTATGTGTTTCTCCCACAAAAATTTTCCCTAGGGGGGAGGCCACTGAAGCAAAAGTGTACATAACTTAGCATCGCCTTGTACTCCTGTCCAGAGCCCAGCGGCCGTCTCCACTCGCAACCCAGCCCAGCCCTATTGTCCTGCTGCTGCCCTCCGACTTCTGAACTGCACGCTGTTTGCGCTGTCGCTGCCGTATTGTATCTTCATCCATTGATTGTCGAGTTGTGCGCTATTAAGTCTTCCGCTGCGTAGTTTGCATCTCCGACCAGCGCACGCCTGCCCCTCCACGGTGCGCGCAGACGGTGCTTAGCCTGCCATGCCTCAAGCTCCGGGCTAAGGCCGCGTCCGTGATTCCATGCATGTCATGGGGCCGTGAAAGACACAACGACGGGTAGAGGTATCGCACCGATTTGATCTGTCGTCTTCCTTGCGTTGGCTGCCGTGGTGTCATGGAGACAAACCGACGGACAGGGGCGTCGCCCCGATTTGATCTACCGTCTTACCTGAGAACCCAGGGTAATCGTTTCGTTTTATCTCGTGTGTTGGTTGCCAGTCTCATTGGAAATCGTATTAGATCGTGGGGATAAAGAAACGTGAAGGACATGGGCTGCTTCGATCGACTTTTGACGTACGGAACGGATTGACCTAGAAAACTTTCAATGAACGAAAAGAGACTTGGGACAGACGGGCGAAGAAAGGACAGAGGGTAAAACTGTAAAAACTACGACGGACCGACCAAAGAAGCCTTACCCGTGCACTGGGGAGAAAAACATACCACACCGCCGTCCTATCTATCTATCTATACTATTAAATTGAAACAGGTGGTGATGGTACGTCGTCCTAGCTAAACACGGCCACAAAAAAAACATGTGAAAAAAAATTAATAACGGATGTTCACCGAGTCCTATACGCAACAGGTTGCTAACTGATGTTCACCGAGTCCTATACAGAACAGGTTGCTCTTCCGAGTCCATCACCAATCCGTGATTTCTATTTGTACAAGAGTACAAGTACAACTCCTGTACGTGTTCCCGTGTTGCCGGAACAAACGCACGCCAGGAAAAATACATCGCTGGAACCCACCGCACGAGTCAGCAACCATCGTTTCGCTAGCGAGTCAGCTGCCGCCGTCTTGCTGTCAGTCCGCTGCCGCCGTTCTTCCAAATTCGTCGAAACTCAGTCTCCCCATACTGTTACCATGATAAGAACATCTAAGATACAGCACATCAACCATCAATACTCATGTATAAAATAATTATCTTTGTAAAAGATAGATGAGAAATTAAGATCACCTGGGTACATAAGAACATATGTCAAAGCTCCATCTGA
Organism: Puccinellia tenuiflora; assembly: GCA_012064385.1. Taxonomy (NCBI): domain Eukaryota; kingdom Viridiplantae; phylum Streptophyta; class Magnoliopsida; order Poales; family Poaceae; genus Puccinellia; species Puccinellia tenuiflora. The sequence continues at coordinate 956,241 of QRDG01000646.1, read as the reverse complement.
ACCAATATGGAGGACAATAATCCAAGCATTGGAAGTAATCACCTCCACAAATGAAATAGTCCAGAAAAGTGAAATCCAAGGAGTGTTTCAGCCTTGCATTAGATACTTCACTCCATCACAACACTCACGGTTATTTCCTAAACACAAAAAGGAAAAAAAGAAGTATCAGAAAACCAACATAGGCTAAAAAAATCGTACAAAAGTGAGGAATGGGGAAATTCAGTGACGGGAAGACAGGAAAGTAGAGTAGCTCAGCATCTACCGACCTCAGCACTCCATAGGAGCTGTCGAACGCTTAATTTACAGGAAATCAAGCGATTTTAAGGCATCTGAGCATAGTGCAGAGAGAGGTTGGAGAGAGCACTCACAGCTCCTGGTCGTCATTGATCCCCAGCTTCTTCTGGCACCCGGTGGTCGGGTTGCCAATGTTGAACTGCAAAAGATGAGTGCCCAAGATCGGATAAAATGGCATCAAGAACAAAGCGTATGCCTGGAGAAAGAAGAAAAATGTGTACCTCCATGGTTTGCGGTGGTTGGTTGGCGGCTGAGTGGTCGGGGCGTCCGAGCTGAGGGTAGAGGAGGCTGCAGCGGAAGGGAGTCGGTCCAGAACACGGAGATGAGCTCCTCAGCCCGCCTATCCAACTTCTCCTCCTCGAACAAATAGACGGCCGCTGCATCTTCGTCCGTCGTCGCCGTTCACCACCAGCGCCATGAAGGAGTCAGAGGCACAGACCGCCGGTCCCGAGCCATCCTCGATGCGGCTCTTGCTCCGCCTCTTCTAGACCTTCCTCGCGCACTCGTCGCTGGCTGCTTGCGCCGCATTATCTCCAACGCCAGCGACGCTGCCTCGGCAGGGGGAGTCTATGGAGGAGGGGGAGGGGGTGGAAGAGCACCAAGCCCAGCTTGAGCCGCGAGCACCGGAGCGGGAGCTAGACCGGCCGCCGGAATCGAGCTTGCGGTGGGGAGCTTGATGTAGATGAATGGGGAAAGTAAGTGACCGCCGTGGCCATCGTTTAAGTCCCCTTGGGGATGAATTTGTGGTGTTTCGCATCAGGCGGAATATTCTTCAGTGGGAGACGACATTCCCGTCGACAACGAGGCGCCTGTGGTGACTTCGTCAATCTCAAGACTCGATCCGCCGGCTCAGTTCACCGGAGGTGCTCATAGGGGTAGGGTGTGCGTGCGTGCGTTCATAGAGGTGAATGTGTGCTCGTGTATGTGAACGTCTGCGTGTATTCTGTGTTTCGTAAAAAAAAAAACATATAATTTCACAGCATTTCACTCCATCAATTATGTTCAGATTTTGGATCTATATTTTTTGAAATTTTATGGAGTATATTTATCATACTCTGTATGTGTCTAAAATTATACTGTCGGCATCCATATTTCTCCTCAGATGTTATTTCTTCCATTGCAACGCACGGGCATTTTGCTAGTATTCATTAAAATATCAACGCATATACTTGTATATTCAAATGTCGATTCTTGAACCATTACGATTGAGAAAGGTGTAGTATCATGATTAGTTTGCAAACCTCCATTGTCATTATTTGTTCAAAAAGATTGAGAAAGGTGTAGTATCACGAATCACAATTTATGGTTCCTTAGCAATCTCAACAAACTGTAGTTATTCAAGTATATACATCTATCCTTATAGATAAATATTTTTAGAACGTATCACTTTTTCCATGAAGCCAAGAAAGATGATCAATGCAACAACGCCGCAACCAAGGATACCATGCTTAATTCATCAGACCCAACCTCCCCACTACGCAATATACATTTCGATCGTTCTATTTTATATGTTCACAAATGTTTCATGTAATCTTTGATATTTGTCATGCAAGTTTCACCGTAAAGAAAATCAGAAACATTAGGCATTCACAAAATCTAAGAGGATAATAATTCGAAAAGACAAACGTAACCAGGGCCCCAAACGTGTGAGGATGATCTATGTCTAATATTAAATCTCTGACCCAGTTATTTTTTTCTTATCAAGTAACATATAATCCCTAGGACACTAAGGACAATTTTTTGAAATGATCATATTCAATATGCATAGAAATAAAAAAAAGGCAACTCCGTATGCACCTTATTTTCTTGTGTGAAACTCGTTAGTCTTCATATGACAACAATCTGTCGTGGCTATGTCGGTTAATTTTCCTGGACATCAGGGCATAATCCATCAACAATATATAGAAGCGAAACATAAGTAAATTTTGATATGGTCATATGCAACATGCACACGGTATGGCATTATTACTTTGCTTCCTAAGGTATCTAATGCTGAGAAAATTACCCAATATCGGCCCATTTGCTTGTTGAGATGTATTTATAAACTCATCACCAAAGTTTTAACAATCCGTTTGGAACCTGTCTCTGATAAACTCTTTAGTATGAATCAGAGTGCGTTCATCAAGAACAGGGATATTACTGATGGAATCCTATCTTTACATGAGTTGATGCATCATTGTCATGTTAAAAAACAGATTGGTGTGGTTTTGAAACTTGACTTCGAAAAGGCATATGATAAAGTTAACTGGGATTTTCTTATCGATTGTCATATAGCCAAAGGTTTTTGTGGAACTTGGTGTGATTGGGTGAGGCAAGTTCTACATAATGGTACTGTTTCGATGAAAATAAATAATCAGTGTTGTCCTTACTTTCAAAGTGCAAAAGGGGTCCGACAAGGTGACCCCATGCTCCTACATTATTTAATATGGCGGCTGAATGCCTTACTAAGATGATTTTTCATACTCAACAAAATGGCTTATTAGTTGGGTTGGCTCCTGATCTAGTTGACAAGGGGGTAGCGGTGTTGCAATATGCTGATGATACGGTGATCTGCTTAGATCATAACCTGGAGAGTGCTTTAAACTTGAAATTGCTTCTGTATATGTTTGAGATAATGTCTGGTCTTAAAATTAATTATATGAAAAGTGAAATCTTCCTTATAGGTGGGGACAATACTATTGCGGATCAATACATAACAATGTTTGGGTGCCAGGTTGGGATCTTGCCTTTAAAGTATTTGGGCATGCCTGTGAGTTTCAGAGCTTTGAAAAATTTGGACTGGGATTTTATTGATACTCGGTTTGTGAAAAAATTGGATGCTTGGCAAGGAAACTCCTCTTCTTCTGGTGGGAGATTAATTTTAGTCAATGCAAGTTTGTCCAATATTCCGTCGTATCACATGTCTATGACTTTGTTAAGCAAGTCTTTTATTGAGAAATTGATAAGCATAGAAGGAGGTTCTTTTGGCATGGAAATAAAAGCAAAAAAGGGTACTATATGGTTAAATGGGCGCGAGTCTGTCGTTCTAGAAATAAGGGAGGCCTGGGCATAAAAAATTTGCGGAGACAAAATAACAGTCTTATGTGCAAGTGGTTGTGGAAATTGGAGACAAAAAAAGGTATTTGGCAGTCTATTGTTCATGCCAAGTACATGAAAGGTAGGCCTATTTCATCTATCAAACCTAGGTTCAACGATTCCCCCTGCTGGAAAAATATACTCAAGGTGAGAGAGCATTATTATGTGTTGGGAAATGGGAATTTGTGTATGTGCTGGGATGAAGCTTTTGGTCCTAATCCTATTCCGTTAAAAGAAAGATTTCCTGAGATTTATGGGGTTTGTAGAGATCAAGATTGTACTGTGCAGGAGGTGGTGGGGAAGCAGTTTAATATTCCTTTTAGGAGAAATATTATGGGTAATCTTCTGTTGCAATGGCAAGAAGTGATAGACTATGTGAATTCTATTCCCTTTTCTGTGGATGAGAATAAAGTGAGCTGGTCTTTAAATAAAAATGGGGTTTTCTCTACTAAGTCTATGTATAATTTCCTTGAGAAGGATTTATCTGGTTCTTCTTACTCTTGGATTTGGAAAACAAAAATTCCTTTGAAAATCCAAATTTTCATGTGGCAGCTGTTCCAAAATGCTGTGGTAACTAGAGATAACATGAAGAAGCGTAATTGGCCTGGATCCCCGGTATGTTCGTTCTGTGATGAGATGGAAACTGCAAATCACTTATTCTTCGGGTGCTCTGTCTCCAGGGTTGTGTGGGGGACGGTTGGGGGTGTTCTTGGCACTAATTTGTGTCCGAATAATATTTGGCAGGCTATGGCGTGGGCCCATGCATTTATGCCTGGTCTTGATAAGTTGCACATGGTGGTTATCGCTGCTGTTTGTTGGGGTATTTGGAAAGCCAGAAATAAAGTGACTTTTGAGGATCATAAAATGAGGTCTCCATGTGAAATCTTGTTTCATATTTCCTCTTTGATTACGTATTGGTCAGGTATGCACAAGAAGAAGGAGCTGGACGTGCTACAGGCGGGAGCGAACAAGCTGCTAGAGAGATCTGTGGAGCTGATGAGGGGTGACATGAGGAATGGTGCGCAGGCGACGTCGTCTGGGACGTTCTCCATCAACTAACCGGTGGAGGGTTGAAGATTTGCTGTGTGATGTGATGCTTGTGGCGCTCTCAAACAATCTCTGGGTGCTTTCCGTTGGTCGTCTTTGTTTTGTTTAACGTTTGTGGATGTTGTGTCTTTTGAGGTTGTGTTGGAACGATGGCTATCTTTTCTAGAAAGATGGTGACATCAGGTTTTCGCCCCATGGTGAATGTTTCGATGGCGAGCATTCACAGTGGGTTTCCTGATGTTGCTCCAACTAGCTTCCCCCCCCTCGTCTCCTTTGTATCTCCCAGTTCGCCTGGGTTTGTAAACAGACTCTGTCTTTCCGTTCTCTGTTAATGGAAAGGGGTGGAAAAGCCCGGTTGGTACATGCACACGGGAAAACAATGCACCAATAGCTCAAATATCAATAGTCACAGATTGTGTTGTCTGTGTGTCTATATCATGAGCAGTTTAAAAGGTGTCGACTGAATAATTAATATTGTGCAGCTGTTGTATCTGGCTTCGACATGAAGGACATATGCAGGTTGCCACTCAACAGCCTGAAGATGGACCTCATCAACAGTGTTGAACATGACGAACAATAAAGTCGTGCATGCTCTCGCCTAAGATAGGCTGTTGTGAGTTGAGTAGAGTGTGTTACTTGGATCAGGTCATGCATCGGACATGACTTGTATTCTTGGTGAGGCAATCGAGTACCTGAATGAGCTCCTACAAAAGACCGATGATCTTCACAATGAGCTGTACCATCTCCCTCCACATGTACAAGCTTCCTCTGCCGAGACCTATTGACCATGGGTCCGTTGTCATGACGTCGCTGCCGCTGCCGCAGGCCTTTTGCGGCAGATGTGCAACATGGAGACTGTCCTGGCCGACGACTATGTGCCTGACGTTGATTCACTAGTGGAAAACGGGGCAGTAGTCCCGGTTCCAGACGGCCTTTAGTCCCGGCTGGGCAACCCGGACTACCAAATCGGGACTAGAGCCCCCCCCCCCCTATAGTCCCGGTTGGCTACGAACCGGGATTAGAGTGCCTTCCACGTGGCCACGGGCGAGCCCGCGGGCTGGATGTCTTTAGTCCCGGTCCGTGTTACGGACCGGGACTACCGTTAGGCCTTTTTTTTTCTTTTATAATTTTTTTCAGAATTGCACGGACCGGGTGTCGTGTACTGTGTTTAGTGCCGGGGTTTTGGATAGTTTCGGAAACACGTCGATACGTCGATATAAATTATATTGTACTATGATCACACGTTGATGCATATATATAACACACTTACAAATTAATTGTAACACATGAATTTGTCGTCACGTTTCCGTACACAAAGTACTCAAATGCATTAATTATACATGCATGAAATCATAGTACATTTATATATGTAGATAATAGTGCTCTGAATTTTCAGGTATGACATCATCAAGAAGAAATCCCGCCAGCTCCTCCCCAATTGCTCTTATACGGTCATCTGGTAGGAGGCCGGCCCGCTTCCTTACAATCTTTAAAAGAAGGAGAAAATTAAACAATTATGAATGAAACTCCACACAATTGATATGCATATTATTTTGTCAAAAAAAACTTGTGAACAATGTATAATTACGTACCTCTGCGTTTCTTCGATTTTCGAATTTTTCATAAGTCATCCTATGAATGTACTCGCAAACGTAGTACCCACATAAGAGGGTCCCTTTTGGCTGTTCCAGACACCACTGTTCGAGAATAGAATTCAACACATTAAGTTTGGTAATGGTATTGCAAACTATATTAATTCATGGATATAGGTATAGTACTACTTACTTGGTTCAGAGTCCATACCAGCTTCTCGTGCCATTTACCGGGTACTTCCTTGACGAATGTCTGCCATGCTCTACTCGACAAAGAAAGAACAAAACATCTGTTATTAATTAATTACTTGATATCACGAAATGAATAAAAGAGAGGTCGGTATAGTAATGTGATAAGAATTTAAATTACTCTTTCATGACATCAAACAAGCTCTTGTACTCTCTAGGGTCTCTCCTTAATGAGTCGTAGACTTCAATTATTCCCTGATGATATCTAATGACCACGAGAATAAAGTGGTAGCTGCAAATTTACATACAGAGGCATGCGCATATAACTCATCAATTAGACTTAAGATACCGGGTGAGCAAAATAGAATGTGTACAAGCAATTAGTAACACTTACCTGAAGTTGTAAGGAAGAAATATTTCTTTTTGTCTTGGTGTCGCTTGAAAGCCTCTATCATTACTCCCTTTACAACTTGTGGTTTCTCCCTTATGCTCACTTCATGAATAACATTAGGGTCCATGAAACCAATCTCCACCGGTTTTATTATTTCCCTTTTGTAGTCGATCATCTTTTTGCCGGAGTTTGTCGTTAAGGGCGCTTCATCGTCAAACTGGAGTCCCTCACCGCAGTCGTTCAGAAATTGTGAGCTGAAATCATCATCTTCATCGCCTTGTCGTCCATCATCTTCTCCACTGCCTTGTTGTCCATCATCATCTCCACCGCCTTCTTCACGGGCACTCGCATAGATTATTCGTTGCATTTTATCTTCATGCTCCTCGTCTCTAATTAAGGGAATGTCCGCCATAGCTCAATGTACCTGCAATCAATTATATGTGTTTGTAATTTTTTTGACATAGAATTACACATAAATGACACCCCAAAATAATTAGGGGTGGCATTGTGCAACTTGTCACATAAAATGACAGCCCTTGGTCCTGAAAAAAAATAGGGCCAGGCACCTGGCTAGCGGCTGGTCCTTTAGAAAAATCAGCACCCTGCCCGGCACCTGGCCAGTAGCGGCTGGTCCCTTAGAAAAATCCAGCCCCCGCGTCCACCCACTGGCCAGTAGCGCGTGGTCAAGGCTGGCCCACCAGCCAGCGACCCGGCCACCCCGCCACCCAACCGCCGCGCGGTCAGCCCACTCGGCCACGTCGCGCGTGGGAACCGCCACCCGACCGCCACGTTCCCTCGTCTCCCCCGCCACCCAACCGTCCGAGCCCCGCAGTCAATGCTCCTGGCCCACCTGCCAGCGACTGGACGGCCTCCTCGGCTTCCCGTCCCGCAGTCAATGCTGGCCACGGTGGACGCGGCCCCCGTCCTTTTTAAACCCCGGCCGTGCGCGATGGGACCTCACACAGCTAGCCCCGCCGCCCTCCCCACACTCCATCGAACTAGCCCTAGTCCTAGCCCTAGCCCTCGCCCTCGCCGGAGCAATGTCGAAGCGGTGGTGGCCAGGCGGCAAGCACCAGTCCGAGTCCGGCGGCTCGGGCTCTGGCCGCTCCGGCCGTCGCCGGGGCGCTGGACTGCCTCCCCTTGCTCCTCCTCCACCACCACCATCGTCGGCGCCGCGCGGAGTGCGCATCGTCGGCGCGGGCCCGCGTCGTGCCGGTCCGCAGGCCGGCGGGCCGGCCGCCAAGAAGACGCGCTACCGCCGGTACGTCCGGGTGGAGGAGGCGCAGTGGCACTGGGAGAACGCCGTCCCGGTGCGCTGGTCGGACGTCCACCTCCCGGACAACTGGCACCTGAATCCGCAACGGATTCCGGTGCCGCCGATCCCGACCGACCCCACGGCCAGGGCGGTGGAGATCGCACGCCGGCGCAGCCTCCTCCCCAATCACCTCCTCGACGACCCGGCGTACGCGCCGGGCTCCCCCTACTGGGACCAATGGTTCCGGGAGGAGCACGACGAGCGCCGCCGGAGCTACTTCGCGCCGGCCCCGGTGCCGCCGGTGGAGCGCACGGAGTACCCGGCGCTCCCGGAGGGGATGGACGACCTCGACCAATGGTTGGAGGTCGACTCCGACGGCGAGGCCGCCCCCATGGACGAGGACGACGACATCGACGACGCCTTGAAGGCAGCCATGGCGGCGTCCCGGCAGGCCTTCGTCGACGACGAGCGCCGCCGCTGGGAGATGGTGGTGCAGGACGCACTGCCGCCGCCGCCGCACGGTCTGCCGCCGCAGGGACCGCCTCCACCCCCGCCTCCGCCACAGGGACAGCCGGGGCTGGACTGGGTGCAGGCCCTCGCCCAGGAGGAGGAGGCCTACGACCCGCCGGAGGAGGAGTACCAGGAGCCGGTGGGATTCCCACCGGAGCTGTTCGGGCAGTCGTGGGTATTCACGACTGTGCCCCAGCTGCCGCCGCCGCCGCCGCCCCAGGACGCCATCCTGGAGGAGCCAGGGACGCCGCCGCGGGACGTCCCCATGGAGCAGCAGCAGCAGCCGCCGGCGCATCTGTGGGAGGCACCACCGTACGTCGTCCTCTCCGACGAGGAGGGCGACGAGGACTAGCTAGGACCTCCCCCTCCCCCCCCTAAGTAAATGTAATGAACTAAGTAATGTAATGTCCTTTCCGATCTATGAACTGTCCCCGCCGCCGATTTAAGGTCACCGGACCACCGCCGCCGCCGATTCTAGCTAGGGTTCGTGCCATCGGACCACCGCCGCCGCCGATTCTAGCTAGGGTTCGTGCCATCGGACCACCGCCGCGCCGATCTAGAGTTTGAGAGGGCCGTACCTTAGGCGGAGCGCGCGGGGGACGGCGGCGAGGAAGAGGGACGCGAGCGACGGCGGCGGCGGCGGCCAGATTTTGGCAGCCTGGCGGCGTCGTCGCGTGAGAGGAGCCCGGAGGCGTCTGCGTCTTGGGCCTGGCGGCAAAAATGGGGAAGAAATCCGCGGAGAGGGACCAAGTAGGCTCAAATCGGCCTTTAGTCCCGGTCCGTGACACCAACCGGGACTAAAGACCCCTATAGTCCCGGTTGGTGTCACGGACCGGGACTAAAGGTGGGCTTTTTGGCGCGCTAAGTTTCGCAGCGGCCCGAAAATGGCCTTTAGTCCCGGTTGTAGGCACGGACCGGGACTAAACGGCCGTTTGTATTTTTTTCTTCATTTTATGAATGTTTTCAAATGTTCATATTTTATAAACTTTACATGTTTTCAAATGTAAATATGAATATGTTATATATATTGAACATTTAAATAGATGAGTTGAGTAAAACCGTTGTACTAATAAAATCCGAGGTTAGGATAAATATATTTAACATTTTAAATATTTAATGAAAAACCCTCAACTTTTTAACAGTCAAAACAAAATTCTACCAATTATTACACATATGTATAGAACAAGTTAGGATAAATAAATATCTCATACATTATTACAAATGACCACAATACATCAACATCATTCAACACTTCTTCGTGTCTGTCATTTTTTCTTCTTATCGCGTCGTATCCATGGACAATCTTCATCATTCAACGCGATGGTTGGGTCAATTTTCACTGTGAAGGGGGGAATTTCATCAAACTTATTGTAATCTTCTGACATGTCTGTCTTGTCCTCCACTCCCACGATGCTTCTTTTCCCTGAAAGAACTATGTGGCGCTTTGGCTCGACGTCGTACGATGCATTCACTGCTTGCTTATCTTTTCTTTTCTTCGGTCTGCTAGACATGTCCTTCACATAGAAAACCTGAGCCACTTCACTGGCTAGGACGAATGGTTCGGTGTCGTATCCAAGATTCTGCATATCCACTGTAGTTATTCCGTACTTCGGGTCTACATGTACCCCGCCTGTCAGGTTGAACCATTTGCACTTGAACAATGGGACTTTAAAAAATGGTCCATATTCAAGTTCCCATATCTCCTCTATGTAACCATAATATGTGTCCTTTTGCCCATTGCTGTTTGTTGCATCAAAGCGGATACCACTGTTTTGGTTGGTGCTCTTTTTATCTTGATTGGCCGTGTAAAATGTATTTCCATTTATCTCATACCCTTGATAAGTCAATATAGTCGAAGATGGTGCATTGGCCAACAAGTATAGCTGTTCTCCAACAGTGCTGTCATTAAAGAGACGTGTTCGCAACCAACCTCCGAAATTCTTCACGTGTTCTTCATCAATCCAATATTTAGATTGCTCTGGGAAGTTCAAACGTAGAATATTCTTATGTTCCTCGATATACGGAGCCACCAAGCTGGAATTATGTAGAACCGTGTAGTGTGCTTGACTATAAGAATGCCCGTCCATACATATTATTGCTTTCTTTCCCAGCGTGCCTTTTCCCCGCAGTCTCCCCTCATAGCGTGATTGAGGAACCCCGATTGCCTTGAGGTCAGGAATAAAATCAACACAAAACTCAATGACCTCCTCTGTTCCATAGCCCTTGGATATGCTTCCTTCTGGCCTAGCACGGTTATGAACGTACTTCTTTAGGACTCCCATGAACCTCTCAAAGGGGAACATGTTGTGTAGAAATACGGGACCGAGAACGAAAATCTCTTCGACTAGATGAACTATGAGGTGCGTCATAATATTGAAGAAGGAGGGTGGGAACACCAACTCGAAGCTGACAAGACATAGGACCACTTCCTTCTGTAAATCCGGCAGAGTTACTGGATTGATGACCTTCTGAGAAATTGCATTGAGGAATGCACATAGCTTAACAATGGGTACTCGAACATTTTCCGGCAGGAGCCCCCTCAGTGCAATCGGAAGTAATTGTGTCATAATCACGTGGCAGTCATGAGACTTTAGGTTCTGAAACTTCAACTCTGTCATGTTAATTATTCCCTTTATATTCGACGAGAAGCCTGACGGGACCTTGATACTGTTTAGTACTTCAAAAAAGATCTTCTTCTCTTCTTTGGTAAGAGCGTAGCTGGCAGGACCTTGATACTTCTCTGCATTCAGGTTGTCTCGTTCGTGCAAATGTTGCTGGTCCAGCCGTGATTCCGGTGTATTTTTCGTCTTCCCATACACGCCCAAGAAGTTTAGTAGGTTCACGCAGAGATTTTTCGTCACGTGCATCACGTCGATTGCAGACTGAACCTCTAGGATTTTCCAATAGGGTAACTCCCAGAATATAGATTTCTTCTTCCACATCGGCACGTGTCCGTCAGCATCATTTGGAACAGATTGTCCGCCAAGACCCTTTCCAAAGATTACTTTTAAATCCTTTACCATATCATATATAACATCCCCAGTAGGCCGTCTAGGCTTTGGCCGGTGATCTGGCAAACCTTTGAAATGCTTGCCTTTCCTTCTTACGTTGTGCCTTTCCGGAAGAAACCGACGATGCCCCAGGTACACATTCTTGTTTCCCAGATATACTTTCAGTATCACCTAAACAGTGTGTGCATGCATTGTATCCCTTGTTTGACTGTCCTGATATGTTACTAAGAGCTGGCCAATCATTGATGGTCACGAACAGCAATGCTCGTAGGTCAAATTCATCTTGTTTGTGCTCATCCCAAACACGTATACCTTCTTCGCGCCACAATTGTAAAAGTTCTTCAACTAATGGCCTCAGGTACACATCAATGTCGTTGCCGGGTTGCTTCGGGCCTTGGATGAGTACTGGCATCATAATGAACTTCCGCTTCATGCACAACCAAGGAGGAAGGTTATAGATGCATAGAGTCACAGGCCAGGTGCTATGACTGGAGCTCTGCTCTCCAAAGGGATTAAAGCCATCTGTACTTAGACCAAATCTTAAGTTTCTTGCGTCATCTGCAAATGTCGGAAACTCTCTGTCAATTTTTCTCCACTGCGACCCATCAGCAGGGTGTCTGAGCATCACGTCTTTCTTACGGTCTTCCTTGTGCCATCGCAACAACTTGGCATGCTCTTTGTTTTGGAACAAACGTTTCAACCGTGGTATTATAGGAGCATACCACATCACCTTCGCAGGAACTCTCTTCCTGGGGCGCGCCTCGTCCTCAACTTCACCAGGGTCATCTCGCCTGATCTTATACCTCAATGCACCGCATACCGGACATGCATTCAAATTCTCGTACTCCTCGCCGCGGTAGAGGATACAGTCATTGATGCACGCATGTATCTTCTGCACCTCTAATCCTAGTGGGCAGACAACCTTCTTTGCTTCGTACGTACTGGGGGGCAATACGTTATCTTTTGGAAGTATCTTCTTTATTATTTTCAGCAATTTTTCAAATCCCTTGTCAGAAGTACCTTCCTCTGCCTTCCATTGCAGCAATTCCAGTGTGGTGCCCAGCTTTTTCTGCCCATCTTCACAATTTGGGTACAACAATTTGTTGTGATCCTCTAACATTCTCTCCAACTTCAACCTCTCGTTTTGACTTCCACAGTTTATCTTCGCATCAAGAATGGCCCGACGAAGATCGTCATCGGGCTCATCAACAATGGGCTCTTTTTCAGCTTCATCTTCCCCCATTGATGTACCACCGTGATCAGTGAACATAGGATAGTTGTCATTATCCTCTTCTTCCTCATTGTCTTCCATTATAACTCCTCTTTCTCCATGCTTGGTCCAACAATTATAACCGGTCATGAAACCGGACTTCAACAGGTGGACGTGAATGGTTTGTGAGGTAGAGTAGTCCTGAGTATTCTTGCAGACACTACATGGACATGAAATAAAACCATTTGGCGGCTTGTTTTTCTCAGCCACTTGGAGAAAATAATGCATGCCATTAATAAAGTCGGGATAACGTCGGTCACTGTACATCCATTGCCGACTCATCTGACTCATCTGCATTATATAAATAAAATATAAAAAACCATTAACACTATTTCTTCAATATATAACAGTGATAAAGTGAATTAATATATAAGTTCATCACATTCAAACCAAAGTAGAGCAAATAACCAAATGTAATACATATAGTCTCACAAACATACATTGGTTCAAACTAACATACAACTATCTAAAGAATTTAAGCCCAACAACAAATGCGATAAAAATCACAACTATGGTAACTATCGAACCAACACCATAATGATACCAAGCCTCTTTATGAATGGCATAATTTCTAATTTTTCTAATCTTCAAGCGCATTGCATCCATCTTGATCTTGTGCTCATCGACGATGTCGGCAATATGGAGCTCCAATTTCATCTTCTCTTCTAGGGTTTGGAGACGGAGATTTTCACTTCTTTCCAGTTTTGCTTTCAAATCATTAATTTCATTTTCAAAAAACTCGATGATAGGGTCGGTTGGAATTTCCGGTTCAACAACGACATCCGGATCGTTATAGACCGGACGAGGACCGACGGGGACGGATATCAAAACCATGACACACTATACATATAAAAAAAGTAAGATAATATACATGCATCTAAAGTATATCAATAAGTTAAAAAGGGATAAAAACAAGACTCACCGAGGAGGTGCCGGCGACGGGATGGCGCGGGCGATCGACGATGGTAAAGATGGTCACCGGACAACTGTAAACCCAATACATTATACTTTAATTTGAGCTAAAATTGCATGTAAAAAAAATGAAATCTCTTACTTAGGCATTTCATCAAACACCTTGCTAGCACTAGAAAAATAAAATTTGCTAAGTAGCACCAAAATGAGCTAAAAAAGGAACACCGGAGTGCTAACCGTCGGGTAGATGAGGTGCCGCCAAACTTGACAAATGGTGGAGAAAATAGGGGCCGAACTCGTGGTTGGGAGGAGCAAGGGTTAAGAAAATGGAGATGAACCCGGAGCTAAAAAATGGCCATGGCCTGGCCACGGCCGGGTCGGGGGGTGGAAGATGATATAGAATATATTTAGTCCCGGTCCGTAACAAGGACCGGTACTAAAGTCCCTCCATTAGTCCCGGTCTGTAAATAGAACCGGGACAGTGCATTGTCCGGGCTGGTCCCACCTCTGTCGCCTCCTCCCGCATCCCTTTGTCACCGGTTCGTAACACGAACCGGGACGGTAGGTCCCCTACGAACCGGGACTGGTCCTGGCGGGCGCCCTGGGACCAATGACCGGGACTAGTGCCACGATTGGTACCGGTCCGTAAGGGAACCGGGACGGAAGGGCCAAACCGAAGCCCCTGTTTCCACTAGTGATTGGAAGTGCGGACCCTTGCTGCTAGCTTGGTCGCCATCGTTCCTGGCCTCCTGGGGGCAATGGCAAGGAGGTTGGCTTGCTGTGCAATCTCGCCGAGATGTTCGATGGTGCCTAGGGGGTGACAGGAAACATAAGCGATGGTAGCGTGTGCAGAGGAAGGAAGCCAGGCCGTACACAGAGCGCTTCTCCATCCGGTGGAGGCTCGCCGTGCCGATGGTGTCCAGCTCGAGCGTCTTGGTAGGCGGGAACACGGCGTCGTACCAGATGGTTTTCATGAGATCTCGAGTCTGGACCCTTCTTCCTTCTTCGTCTCAGGTAGAACTCCCAAAATTCATCTCCGTCGAATCATGGACGGACGAACCCTCAAAAAAGTTGATCGATTCATGAGTCGCCGGTGAAGCTTGTGCTGATCGATCGAGGTGGTCGATGGAAACCGCGATCGTGCGGACCGTGTATATAAGAGCAGAGGAGTCCTAGTGCAGGTCGACCTGGAGACCGGACCTGATACGTCTGTGGCCGTTCCGGAGCGACTCGCGAGGCAGACAAAAAAACCAAACTGAATCGTTTTTTATTACGGGTGGCAGGGTGGGTAATTGTTTGCAAATTTTAGGACAATTTCAATGACGTACCAAACCAAACCGCAGAATCCTTAACGCTTTTATTATTAGGTAATATATATATGTATATATTTTCCTTCAGATGAACTCATTTTACATACTCCTGGGTGTACGTACTCCCATATTCAGTATATCTCACATACGAGCATATTATACCTCATTATTATTTTTTATATACCTCATTAATTATTCTAAGATACCTCAATGCAAGTTGTATGAAAAAAATATCATCGGAGTCCCCGGTTTTTTTAATATACCACTTTTACGTACAGAAAAGCAGTATATGTGCAAATAATATAAAATATGTAGATTTATATGAAAATTTTCACATGACTCACTTTGGGGTATCTAGTATTCAATAATGAAGTATATTCAAAATGATAAAGAGGTATATTTAGTTCTTCTATGTGGTATATTGTATGTGGGAGTACGTACACCAAGGAGTACATAACCATTTTCCTTTAGATATATACGACAATTAATATGTGACAGGGGGAGTATATACTAGCGTGGCCCTTTGATTCCAACAACCGAAGCTCTCCCATCCAATTGAGCGGGCCATCTCGTTGGTAGAGAGCGATGTGATGTGACTTCATGTCCGATTGCCCAGTCTCGATACGTGCCCCCTCCTTCCAGGAGTTTTGTAGGCTGCATCTCATATCTGCAACACCCCTAGTAAAGAAAGAAAAAGAAAATCTCATATCTGCAACTGCATGTGCCGGCGCAATATAAAATTTCCCATGCCGATCTCATGGTTGTTACTCTATATCGGCTCGATATATAGAGTAAAATTCTTTACCAAATGATATCGTCGACACCTCCATATTCTGCAGGCAGCTTACATGGACCAGATGTCCAGATCGCGTCTTGATTTTATAAATAAATGTGCAAATCCCGGAGAAGATATGTTCATGCATGTCGCCAGCGCGAAGCAGCTGGGCAGGATGTAGGGCAGATGGACAGTCAGAGAAATTCAGGGGTATTATAGTCACACAAGTTAACACATCAAATATGCTAGATCACATAAGCTCAAAAGAAAATGAATGACAGATTCTGGAGCTACATCAGATAGGCAATTTTTATTTGCATTCTAACTAAAAAAATCATTTTTCATATGCATGCTACCATTATCTAATATGGTAGCCACCATGACTGAGCAATAACATAACCAAAAAGTTGTGAAAAAAATTCAAAAATACTGAGTGCATGCGGACGCCTACTGGATACATCTACTAGCACGTCAAATTTTGTCTCCTAATTTGATCCGGACATCAAGAAAGGAATTAGGTCCGTTCAATAAAAAGAAGAAGAAAGGAATTAGACAAATCTCACAATGAGTAACACCAAATTTGAATTCCGCAGCAAACAACTAACTTTTGCTACTATTCTTCGACTTTGTCTTTTCTTTTATTCTCACTGTGTGAACTGAGTTTAGATTTGAAAGTTTGTAGCACTACGGATGTTAGTTTTATCAATCCATTCATAAGCTCAAAAGAAAATGAATGACAGTTTCTAGAGCTACATCAAATAGGTATTGTTTTATTTGCATTCTAACAAAAAAAATCATTTTTCATATGCATGCTACCATTATTTAATATGGTAGCTACCATAACGACCGAGCAATAGCATGTCTAACCAGAGTTAGTTTTATCAATCCATTCATTTTTGTGGAGAACGGGAGAACCCGAGTTATGGTTCGCTTCGTCATGTCTAACCAGTACATGGAACATGGGCGATAAATATTACTCTTTCCGTTCCACAATATAAGACTTAATTCAGGGTCTACCTAACGCTCGCCCACATTTGAAAAAAAAAGTCAATTGCAATCATGGCGCAATTCAAGAACTATTCACTTGCAATCATGGTGTAACGGAAAAAATCAGTTTAAAATGAATTTTTAGTTAGAATGCAACTAAAAAATACAATTACAACCGTAGTGTACCGAAAGATCCGTGATCAACTAGAAATGTTTTCATAGCAACTAATGTGTAACTAACCAAGACAAATCTTGATTTAAAAAAAAAAAACCAAGACAAATCTTCGCGTCAACATCCAACGGCTAAAGAGTTGACGGAGCTCTAGCCAAAACCCTTTTTTCAGAAGAGCCGAGATATCATTTTGTGAAATACCGAGCACCAGTGTACGTCCGGCCGTCAACATCGTGCCCGTCAATTCTCCTATCCTTGCTGTAGTGTACGTGTAGTATTAGGCAAGATACATCACTGTCAATGTGTGTTAGGCGACGCGCGTACGTGTCTCCTATCGTAAACTCGGCACACGGCATCCAGGTCACCATTATATATTATTTGTAGCGGTGTACCACCATGGTAAAACTCTCGTCGGTTGCAAATTGCAATGCATAGTTTTTGTGGCCAAGATTGCACGGTCGGCCGGTCCAGACTCCAGAGCGAGTGAGCAACCAATACGAAGCTGTAGGGAAGGACCGTTGACACGTACAGAGTGTCCCCGATGTGGCACACCTCACATGCCAATAAATACCAGCTTCTCTTGCTCACTTTGGTTCAGCACGGCCATCACAGCTTCACAAGTACAGATTCAGTGTAGTGCAGGAGGCACGTCGCTGCTAGCATGGGCTCCGCGCAGGCCGACGCCAACGGCGTCAAGCCGCACGCCGTGTGCGTGCCGCTCCCGGCGCAGGGGCACGTCACGCCGATGCTCAAGCTGGCCAAGATCCTCCACTGCAGGGGCTTCCACGTCACCTTCGTCAACTCCGAGTTCAACCACCGCCGCCTCCTCCGCTCCCGCGGCGCCGCCGCGCTCGACGGCGTCGAGGGCTTCCGCTTCGCCACCATACCGGACGGCCTGCCACCCTCCGACGCCGACGCCACCCAGGACGTGCCGTCCCTCTGCCGCCTCACCAGCGCGACCTGCCTCCCCCACCTGAAACGCCTCCTCGCCGACCTCAACGAATCCGCCGACTCGCCGCCGGTCACGTGCGTCGTCGGCGACGACGTCATGAGCTTCACCCTCGACGCCGCCAGGGACATCGGCGTGCCGTGCGCGCTGTTCTGGACCGCCAGCGCCTGCGGCTACATGGGCTACCGCAACTACCGCGCCCTCTACGACAAGGGCATCTTTCCACTCAAAGGTACTACTAATAATGGTCACTGGCTTCCACAAACTCTTACTACCATGCATCTTCCGGTGCTACGAAAAGAAAGTTTACCGATGAATGAACGCATATATCTGAACTTGCAGACGCGGAGCAGCTTACGAACGGATACCTGGACACGCCGGTGGACTGGGCGGTGGGGATGAGCAGGCACATGCGGGTCAAGGACTTCCCGACCTTCATCTGCTCCACCGACCCGGCCGAGTACATGGCGCACTTCGCCCTCCACGTGACGGAGCGGCTGGCGGAGGCGGACGCCGTGATCCTCAACACCCTGGACGAGCTGGAGCCGGCGGCGCTGGAGGCGATGCGCGCCATGCTCCCGCCCGTCCACACGGTCGGCCCTCTGGCGTTCCTCGCCGAGGAGATCGTGCCCAAGGGCGGCCCGCTGGAGGCATTGGGGTCCAACCTGTGGAAGGAGGACGCGTCCTGCTTCGGCTTCCTGGACGGCAAGGAGCCCGGGTCCGTGGTGTACGTCAACTACGGCAGCGTCACGGTGATGAGCAACGAGGAGCTGCTGGAGTTCGCGTGGGGCCTGGCCAACAGCGGGCAGGCCTTCCTGTGGATCATCCGGCCGGACCTCGTGAAGGGCGACGCGGCGGTGCTGCCGCCGGAGTTCCTGGAGTCCATCGAGGGCCGGGGCGTGCTGGCGAGCTGGTGCCCGCAGGAGGCGGTGCTGCGGCACGAGGCGGTGGGCGTGTTCCTGACGCACTCCGGGTGGAACTCCACGGTGGAGAGCCTCTGCGGCGGGGTGCCGATGCTGTGCTGGCCCTTCTTCGCGGAGCAGCAGACCAACAGCCGGTACAGCTGCATGGAGTGGGGCGTGGCCATGGAGATCGGGCACGACGTGCGGCGGGAGGCCGTGGAGGGCAAGATCAGGGAGGCGATGTGCGGGGAGAAGGGGAAGGAGATGAGGCGCCGCGCCGTGGAGTGGAGGGAGGCCGGCGCCCGCGCGACGCGGCCCGGCGGGCGGTCGTACGCCAACCTCGAGAAGCTGGTCGCCGACGTGCTCCTCTCGGGTGTGAAGGCATGTTAAGATGTTATAAATTATCTACAGTACTGTATTTTGTTGCTTATACGTCCAGCACATGCCGTTGATTGGATGCTGTATCATGTCTGCTGTTATTATATACTCCTACCTTGATGGGAGTAATTAACAAAACCAATGTCTAATTGGTGATTGCTCCATTTCTTGAGAGCAAATGGTCGTCAGCTAGCTAGCTCGTGCGCCGAGACGTACGGTGCCGTGAGGATCCTATTGAGCACGACCGGCGCAACGGATCAGATGGAGACTCCTACGTTGGGACGGAGCTCTCTGCTTGAGACACCACACACCGGCCGTGAACCGGAGCGTCATCGCCACTCGTCTCTTTATGATGATCTGATCCACACTCCGTCGACCGCGAGCGCCTTCCCAGTCACCCACTGCTCCAACGAAATCGACCACCAGGGTCACGTTCGCGTGCATTCACGCCATTTATGACTTAGGGCGATTCCAACGGGTCAATGCGTCCGTCTCGGTCTGTTTGGGTGACGCTACAGATATGTATCCATGTTATGTTCGAATTTTTTTGAACATGAAACCCAACGCCACGACCCATTTGATCCGTCATATATATTCTGGTTTTTTAAAATCAATTATCATCATTCTAATAATTTCTTCATCAAATCTATACTTACTTCGTTCCTATCTAAACGGTACATCATTCTATGTTCTCCCCACCCACATGCCCCCTCCCCCACACACAGACACAAATTAGTGCTAGGTCGGAATAATTGATTCCTTTATTACATCCAACAGAATTAATTAATTGTGGACCTGACTACACAGTGGTCAACCACTTTTTAGCCTAAAAAGTGGTCACGCTAGGACATACCATTTTTAGGAAAGTGGGCACTTTAGAATTAAACAAATTTTGGAAAGTTTTCAATTCTTACCCTTCACCGTGTCTTAACTAAGTAGATACATCTAATCATCGACCTCCACATGATCACTTCATCACGAGCGGACATAGAGTTACATCCAATATTGACACAAAATTACATCCAAAAAGAGAACTTACATTCCGTTGTAAAAAAGTTATGTCTTCCATCTGGATGTAACAAAAAGAGAAAAAATACATTTAATCCAAGTTACATCCAATTATAAAAAGCTACATCAAATGTCAAGTCGCCCTGCTCCATTGCTGGTGTGGGCTGTACGGCGGACATACCTCCTCGAGGTGGTTGACGGAGGCCGCAGGGCTGGGCGGCGCCATGGCGCTGGAGCTGCAGCTCGGAGAGGAGGCGCGCGGCGGCGTGGGGCTAAGGAATCTGGCGGCGCGGCAACGGGCAGACACACGGCGGTGTGGCGGCGAGAATGCACGCGGCGGCGCGGGGCTAAGGAATCTGGCGGCGAGGATGCACACGGCGGCGCGGGGCTAAGGAATTTGGCGGCGCGGCGGCGAGCGTGCACGCGGCGGCGGCGCGGTCGTGACTCTTAGCCGAGCGAAACCATGGCCTGCGGCAGGCGGGTGGGGAGAGGCTGATGGGCTTCGGTTGATTTGTGACCACGCGAGAGGTCCAGAAAGTGGTCAGCCACATAATAGATTTTGCCTAATTAAATCTCTTGATTACATGTCGCCCTCAGGCATGCAGCAGCCCATCGTTTTTCTCTAGCGAACGGCCGACCATAATTTCTTGCGCTATGTACTGCCCGGAGTAAATTGGTCGATCAGTGGTTGCATAGCTAGCCTAATTTTTCGATAAAGCATAGCCAGCATGTGGCCCACGATTTGCCTATAAAACAAGCCTCCTGGATCGCACCTGCCTATTTCTAGCGAGACAGATTGACAGTTAATTGTGCGGCATTTTCTTAAAAGTAACAATGTGCAGACGAAACGTTTACAAACACCCACATACACTTATTCCTATTGCACCTTGATCCTAGTGTTTTGGGCATCCGAACTAGGATTCCCGAACAGAGGTAACAAACAGAGCTACACATGCAGCCCCGACTCCAAAAATCTCTCAGCTAATTGCTTTTGGAGAAAATATGGTATGGAAGATAAGGGCACGGCACTAATTATTTGGGACAAAGTTTGTCAGCCAAAGAAAATGGGAGGGCTTGGAGTATTGGATTTGGCCCTACACAATAAAGTTTTTTTGATGAAACATCTTCACAAATTCTTCAACTCTCAAAATCTCCCCTGGTTCAAACTAGTTCAAGAAAAGTATACTACTCAAATAGACCAATTGACGATAAAGCTATTGGATCTTTCTGGTCGAAGAATTTAACCAAACTTATGCCAGATCGAGTACAAACAAATGGCCAATTGCAAAGTGGGAAGAAGCAATACATTACTTCCTCCGGTTCGGTTTGAAGGGCTTGCATGCCAATTCTCTGGGACCTAGGTGATAGTTAATTGGGGCAAAAGTTGTAATTAAACATATAGTTAATACGTTCACACCCGTGCAATCATGGTGGGGAGAGGAAAAATGAGGAAGGAAAGAAGGTTACGGCCTAATTAAATGAGAAATTAATGCTCACACGCCTTATTAGTGTGGGGGTATTTTGGAATTGCATGAAAATCGAAAAACGCCCATCAAACCGAACCGGAGGGAGTAATGTTTTGGAATGAGAAATGGAGAGATCAAACTTGTAGAAATCAATTTCTTGTCTGCGGCTCACTAGATATTGGTAGCTTAGTAATTATATACTTTCGAACAGTATACCTTAATTAAGCATGGAACAATTTAATGGGATTCAAGAGATTTGAACCAACAATCAATACCTTAAGAAAACCGTGTGAAGTGATGGTTACAGAAATTAATTAACGATAGTCAAAATGTGGGTTGTACGTGCACTAGTAGAAAATAGGGCTTTGGTTTTGCCCTTTTGTCCCGGAACAATAAAGAACCGCGACCAAAGGGGGCATTGGTCCCGGTTCCATCGGCCGGGGCGCCGGGGACCTTTGGTCCCGGTTCTATTTGGACCTTTGGTCCCGGTTCGTGGCTGGAACCGGGATCAAAGGGTTAGCACATGCGGCTGACGTCTGCCGCAGCCGTGGGACCCCTAGCAGGGAGCCTTTGGTCCCGGTTTGTGGCTGGAACCGGGACCAAAGGTCTTCCCTGCACATATATCATCTTCCACCCGAGGCCACCACCATTTTGAGCTCGATTTCATCACTCATTTCTCCTCCATTTCCTCTCCCTCACTCAAGTTAATCCCCATTTTTGCACCACTTGTGAGGATTTAAAGGCACCCCATCTATTCAAGGGTTAGCAACATCATCCTTTCCTCCGAAGTTGCAACTCTAGCTCATTTCATTGCTAGTTTAGCTCATTTCATTTTTGTAGTGCTAGCTAGGTGTTTGATGAAATGCCAAAGTTAGAGAGTTTTTTTTATATGCATTTTGAGCTCAAATTAATTTATTATTTGTGGATTTTAGTGTCGTCCCGTCCTCACCGCCGTCGATAGCCGCGTCGTCCCGTCACCGGCACCACCTCGGTGAGCCTTTTTTTCTTTATCTTTTATTTTAAGAAAAATTACTTGTATGATTTAAAAGCATATTTATTTCTTGTATAATTTTCTTATGTTTTTTTATATGTATAGTGTCATGGTTTTGATATCTGCCCCCGTCGGCCCTCGTCCGGTCTATGATTCAGATGTGGTATATTTTCATAACTATTTGTTTCATTTCGTGTTTATAACAACTATACCTACCAACTTGACATAGACACTTTTATCTAGGAGGTAGTTGGACCGGAAATTCCAACCGACCCTATTGTCGAGTTTTTTGTAAAAGAAAACAATGATTTGAAATCAAAATTGAAAAGAAGTGAAGATCTTCGTCTCCAATGCCTAGAAGAGAAGATGAAATTGGAGTTCAAGCTTACCGACATCATCGATGAACACGAGTTCAAGCTTGCCGATGTCGTCGATGCTCACGAGATCAAGATGGATGCAATGCGCTTGAAGATTAAAAAGATTAGAAAATATGCCATTAGTCAAGAGGCTTGGTATCATTATGTTGTTAGTTCAGTAATTAGCTTAGTTGCGATTTTGATCGCATTTGGTTTGGATTTAAATTCTTTAGATAGTTGTATGTTAGTTTCAATTAATGTATGTTTTATGAGGACTATGCATTACAATTACTTTACTTTGGTTTTAATGTGATGAACTTGTATTAATTAATTTGGTCACTATTATATATTCATGATGTAGTGCAATAGTTTTTGATATATTTATATAATGCAGATGAGCCGGCAATGGATGTACAATGACCGACGATGTCCCGACTATATTAATGGCATGCATAGTTTTCTCCGTGTGGCTGAGAAAAAACAAGTCGTCCAATGGTTTTATTTCTTGCCCATGTAGCGTCTGCAAGAATACGCAGGATTACTCTACCTCAAAAACCATTCACGTCCACCTGTTGCAGCATGGTTCATGTCCGGTTATAATTGTTGGACCAAGTACGGAGAAAGAGGGGTTATAATGGAAGAAAATGAAGAAGAAGAGGATAATGACAACTATCCTACGTTCACCGAAGACGGTGATACTGCAATGAGGGAAGACGAAGCTGAAGAAGAGCCCATTGTTGATGAGCCCGTTGTTGATGAGCACGATGATGATTTTGGTCGGGACATTCTTGATGCACAGATAAACAACGGAAGTGAAAACGAGAGGTTGAAGTTGGAGAGCATGTTAGAGGATCACAAGAAATTGTTGTACCCAACTTGCGAAGATGGCCAGAAAAAGCTTGGTACCACGTTGGAATTGCTGCAATGGAAGGCAGAGAATGGTACATCTGACAAGGGATTTGAAAAATTGTTGAAAATAATAAAGAATATGCTTTCAAGGGATAACGTATTACCCCCAGTACGTACGAAGCAAAGAAGTTTGTCTGCCCTCTAGGATTAGAGGTGTAGAAGATACATGCATGCATCAATGGCTGCATCCTCTACGGTGGTGAGGAGTACGAGAATTTGAATGCATGCCCGGTATGCGGTGCATTGCGGTATAAGATAAGGCGAGATGACCCTGATGATGTTGAGGGTGAGCCGTGCCCCAGGAAGAGGGTTCCTGCCAAGGTGATGTGGTATGCTCCTATAATAACACGGTTGAACGTTTGTTCCAAAATAAAGAGCATGCAAAGTTGTTACGCTGGCACAAAGAAGACCGTAAGAAAGACCTGATGCTGAGACACCCCGCCGATGGGTCGCAGTGGAGAAAAATCGACAAGGAGTTCCCGGAATTTGCAGCTGACGCAAGGAACTTAAGATTTGGGCTAAGTACAGATGGCTTTAATCCTTTCGGGGAGCAAAGCTCCAGTCATAGCACCTGGCCTATGACTCTGTGTATCTATAACCTTCCTCCTTGGTTGTGCATGAAGCGGAAGTTCATTATGATGCCAGTGCTCATCCAAGGCCCGAAGCAACCCGGCAACGACATTGATGTGTACCTGAGGCCATTGGTTGAAGAACTTTTATAGTTGTGGCATGATGAAGGTGTACCTATGTGGGATGAGCACAAACAAAAGGAATTTGACCTACGACCGTTGCTGTTTGTAACCATCAATGATTGGCCTGCTCTTAGTAACATTTCAGGACAGTCAAACAAGGGATACAATGCATGCACACACTGTTTAGGTGAGACTGAAAATATACATTTGGTAAACAAGAATGTGTACCTGGGGCATCGGCGATTTCTTACAAAAGGGCATGCCGTAAGAAAGAAAGGCAAGCATTTCAAAGGTGAGCCAGATCATCGGACGAATCCTAAATTACCTAATGGTGATGTTATATATGACATGGTTAAGGACTTAAAAGTAATCTTTGGAAAGGGTCCTGGCAGTCTATCTGTTTCGAATGACGCTGATGGGCAAGTACCCATATGGAAGAAGTGCTCTATATTTTAGGAGCTACCCTATTGGAAAAAACTGGAGGTTCGCTCTGCAATCTGTGCGTGAACCTACTAAGCTTCTTGGGCGTGTATGGGAAAACAAAAGATACACCGGAATCACGGCAGGACCACCAACGTATGCACGAACGAGACGACCACCTGAATCCAGATAAGTATCAAGGTCTTGCCAGCTACGCTCTTACCAAAGAAGAGAAGGAGATTTTTTTTGAAGTCCTGAACAGTATCAAGGTCCCGTCTGGTTTCTCGTCGAATATAAAGGGAATAATAAACATGGCAGAGAAAAAGTTCCAGAACCTAAAGTCTCATGACTGCCACGTGATTATGACACAATTACTTCCGATTGCATTGAGGGGGCTTCTACCGGAAAATGTTCGAGTATCCATTGTGAAGCTATGTGCATTTCTCAATGCAATTTCTCAGAAGGTGATCAATCCATTAACTCTACCAGGTTTACAGAAGGATGTGGTCCAATGTCTTGTCAGCTTCGAGTTGGTGTTCCCACCATCCTTCTTCAATATTATGACACACCTCATAGTTCACCTAGTCGAAGAGATTAACGTTCTCGGTCCTGTATTTCTACACAACATGTTCCCCTTTGAGAGGTTCATGGGAGTTTTAAAGAAATACGTTCATAACCGTGCTAGGCCAGAAGGAAGCATCTCCAAGGGCTATGGAACAGAGGAGGTAATTGAGTTTTGTGTTGACTTTATTCTTGACCTTAAGCCGATCGGTGTTCCTCAATCGCGCCATGAGGGGAGACTGCGTGGAATAGGCACGCTAGGAAAGAAAGCAATAATGTGTAAGGACTGTGATTATTTCAATCAATCACACTACACAGTTCTACATAATTCCATCTTGATGGCTCCGTATATCCAGGAACACATGAATAGTTTACGCTCTAAATGCCCGGAGCAGCCTGAAGAATCATTGAAAAAGAACACATGAATACTTTCAGCGGGTGGTTGCAAACACGTCTCATTAATGACAACACTGTTGAAGAACAGTTATACTTGTTGGCCAAAGCACCATCGTCGACTATATTGACTTTTCAAGGGTACGAGATAAATGGAAATACATTTTACGCGACCGACCAAGATAAAAAAAAGCACCAACCAAAACAGTGGTGTCCGCTTTGATGCAACAAACAACAATAGGAAAAAGGACACATATTATGGCTACATAGAGCAGATATGGGAACTTGACTATGGACCTTCTTTCAAGGTACCTTTGTTCAGGTGCAAATGGTTCAACCTGGAAGTCGGGGTAAATGTAGACCCGAAGTACGGAATGACTACGGTGGATCTAAAAAATCTTGGGCACGACACTGAACCATTCGTCCTAGCCAATGACGTGGCTCAGGTTTTCTATGTGAAGGACATGTCTTCCAGACCAAAAAAAAGAAAAGATAAGCAAGCGCATACATCATACGATGAGCCAAAGCGCCACATAGTTCTTTCAGGAAAAAGAAACATCGTAGGAGTGGAGGACAAGACGGACATGTCGGAAGGTTACAATAATTTTCATGAAATTCCCCCCTTCACAGTGAAAACTGACCCAACCATCGCGTTGAATGATGAAGATTGTCCATGGTTGCGGCGCAATAAGAAGAAAGGGATACACACGAAGAAGAAAGGGACAAACACTAGATAGGGATGTTGGTGGTGATGTGTAATAATGTATTAAACCTTTTATCAAATGCACACGGTTTCCCCGTCATACAGCCAACGGTGGCTCGTGAGTGCCTGCATATCAAATGCACCGTTGGGCTGTATGACGAGAATCCGAATGATTTATATTCGGTCGATGAACTGAAGTATTTTGTAGATAGAACAAAACACACGGGCATTCGATCCAAGCAGCGGCAAAACTTCTCTGATGATCTGCAACCGTCCCAACAAGTGTTGGGGATATACCAGATCATCAAAGAAGCCCTTGCCGCTGGTTCCCAAAGTTTTGATGGCTGTGAAGTGTACTCCTGCCTCTCTTATAGACATGCCTCTCTGAGTGACTCCCTCCGGTTGGATATTTATTTCTGGCAACTCGTCACCTTTTTAGTCCCGGTTGGTAGCTGGAACCGGGACTAAAGGATCATTGACCCGTGTGCTTCTGATCCAACGGCTCACAAGCGCTCGAAGGAAACACACGATCCGTGTGCTTCTGATCCAACGGCTCACTAGCGCTCTAAAGAAACACACGATCTGTGTGCTTCCGATCCAACGGCTCACAAGCGCTCGAAAGAAACACATGATCCGTGTGCTTCCGATCCAACGGCTCACAAGTGCTCGAAGGAAACACAAGATCCGTGTGCTTCTTCCACCGCTTCCCGCCTTCGTCTTCCCGTAATTTCTCACTATATATATGTAGGCTTGGCCGCCATTGCCATATCACATCTAAACTCATATCTGCAACCTCATCACTCTTCCATTGTAACAAAATTTTGATTAGGCGTTTTTGACTTAGGTGTTCTCGGCGACGATGTCCATGTTGGACCAGAGGGGCGATGTGCGGGACTGGGCTCCACCGGGCTGGCACTGGGATGTGCTACCTTCCGGGACGCGCAGCTTGGTGAGGAATCCGGGTGACGTCGTCGACCCGGATCTTCTGTGGTGGCAGTCGCATGGGCCACGCTCGGTGCAGAGGGAGCTGGCCACCGAGGAGGTGGTACGTCGCCGTATCAGGGAGGAGGATGAGCACGTCCGTCGCTACATGTATCTATTGGATAGGCAGTATGACAGTAGGTGGTCGTTTCTTCAGAGGGTTCCTTCTCACGTGAGCTATGACCCTGTGAGGGTTCCTTCTCTTTGGATGCGCAGTGCCGGCGGCTCAGCACCCCGCGGCTCAGGAACCGGTCGAAGTTAGTTTCAGAGTCTGTGATCGCCATTGCAGTTCTCTTGTCTGTGATCGTAGTTTAGGTTACTACTTGCTTTTGAAAACTTGCGACCTAAAGTATCAACTTCCGGAGATGTGTGTGATATTCATGCATATGTATGCAAAATATTGGGTCTCGCCAGGTACGAGGGGGACGGCCCGCCTCCTTCGGACTTCAATGAATATATATAAATTATATAAATAGATAGATTACATTTTTATCAACAATTTGATATTTTAATTGCATTTTTTCTGATAAACATATGAAAAGATATTGAATTTATAAGTTTAATGACTTAATTAAGTTCAAATTCCAAAAAATTTAATTAAATGAATTCACCTCTAATCTCAAACAAATAGATAGAAAAAATAAGAGAGAAAAAATAAACAGAAAACATAAGAAAGAAAAATAAACAGAAAACATAAGAAAGAAAAAATAAGAGAGAAAAAAACAATTCCGTCTCGCGTCGTCGTGAGCAGCAAATCGACCTTCGATCCACAGCGGCAAGACGTCTCTGATGATCTAACGACCGTCCCAAAAAGTGTTGGGAATGTTGTAGATCATCAGAGCGCCTTGCCGCTGCTTGGATCCGACCGAGGGGCATGGCTACCACTTCCACCACCACCACTCCCACCTCCTCGGCAATTCATCATTGTGTCACCCTAATCCAGTGGTTGGATTCAACCTACCTGAGGGCTTGTGTTTCCAACAGCGTCGTTGTGTTGTCCTTATTCACCGACCTACAGGAGGTGGCTCCAATGGCTGGCCGATGAACAAGGACAAACACAATAATGCCAGGGAACATGCCAGCAGGTAGGTTAAATCCAACCATTGGATTCGGTGGCAAAGGTAGACGCTTGTTGTGTGCCGTTCGCTGCAGGTACGTCGCTATTTATAGGCGATTAGAAGGTGTACCTGTGGATGAGGTGGGAGTGCAGATCCAACAGCTCACAAGCCCTCAAAAGAAACACACCCCTGATCCAATAGCTCACAAGCGCTTGAAAGAAACACACGATCCGTGTGCTTCTTTAGTCCCGGTTGGTAACACGAACCGATACTAAAGGCCCTGATCCAACAGCTCACAAGCGCTTGAAAGAAACACACGATCCGTGTGCTTCTTTACTCCCGGTTGGTGTTACCAACCGGGACTAAAGGCGGGCTTTGTGGTCACGACTCGTGTCAGTCACGTGTCCTCCCCTATCGCTGTCCTGGCCATGTGTGTCCTCCCCCAGTGCTGCCTGGTCACATACGCGTGTCCTGGCCATTTATAAGTTTAATGACTTAATTAAGTTCAAATTCCAAAAAATTAATTAAATGAATTAACCTCTAATCTCAAACAAATAGATAGAAAAAATAAAAGAAAAAAAATAAACAGAAACATAAAAAAGAAAAATTCATATTAAAAGCATTTTTAGAAATTCAAATTATATGAAAAACAATCAAACATGCATTTTGTTTCAATTTTGTAGATAATTAAATCAATAGATATTGGAACATTTTAAAAGATATGATTTTCAAATAATTAAATGAAACTATAAAAATATATGAATTTTTAAATAATAAAAAGATAATGAATTTCAAATATTGGAACATTTTTTAAATATTGGAACATTTTAAAATAAACTAGAAAAAACAATTCCAAAAGCATGTAAAAATTCATATATTTAAAAAAGAAAACAAAGTATATAAAAGAAACAAAAAAGAAAATAGAAAAAGAAACTAGAAATAAGAAACTAGAAATAGGAAACAAGAAAAAAAAAGACCATTGGTCCCGGTTCTTAACACCAACCGGGACCAAAGGCCCGCTGGGCTTCGCGCGCAATATTTCGTGGCCCGGACAGACCTTTGGTCCTGGTTGGTGTTACCAACCGCGACCAAAGGGTCTTTGGTCCCGGTTCGTGGCTGGAACCGGGACCAAAGGTCTTTTGGCGTCAATTTGAGCGGTAACCTCTTCTTTCTCCTCATTCTCTTTTCCCCGACGCCGCCCTCTCCCCTGCCGCCAGGCTGCCCGATCCTCCGGCGAAGCCATACCCGCGCGATTCTCCGGCGTGGCCCTGCCCTCCACCTCTACAGCCGCGTGCTCCGCCGCCGTGCTGCGTGTGGCCCCGCCCTCCCTCTGCCGCCGCGCGGATTGAGCCGCGCGCGGAGCCGCCGCCTCGCCTCCGCCGCCGTGCTGATCCGGCGTGGCCCCGCCCTCCCTCTGCCACCGCCGCGGATTGAGCCGCGCACGGAGCCGCCGCCTCGCCTCTGCCGCCGTGCTGCTCCGGCGTGCTGCTCCGCATCGGCCTCCCGCCGCCCACTCTTCCACCCCGGTGAGCACTTTTTTTGTTGTTGTCTAGTTTAGTTAGTTTTCTTTGTTGTTTTTTAGTGTTAGAAATGTAGTGTTAGTGTTAGGATTTTAGGAATGTTAGTGTTAGTGTGTTAGGAAATTATGCAAAATGAAAATTGTATGAAATTGTGTATGAAATTTGTTTTTTAAATTTGTTGTCTAAAATTGTAATCTTGTTCATTTTGTAAATCAATCGTAGGCTTTGTTGTTTTGTAATTGTTAGATGTAATTTTTGCTATTCTGTGCCATTGTAAATTATGCCATTTTAAATTATACCATTTTAAATTAGGCTATTACTTGTTGTGAATTTTAAATTACTTTTGGGCGTCGATTTGAGCGGTTCCGCCTCTTTCTTCATCTCATTTGTGTTAGCAAAAAATTATGTTAGGAAATATTGTTAGTGTTAGGATCCATTTATGTTAGCAAAAAATTATGTTAGGAATTTTAGTTTACTGTTAGTGTTAGAAACAATTTGTGTTAGCAAAACATTGTGGTAGGAAATATTGTTAGTGTTAGTGTTAGAAACAATTTGTGTTAGCAAAAATTATGCTAGGAATTTTAGTTAGTGTTAGTGTTAGAAACAATTTGTGTTAGCAAAATATTGTGGTAGGAAATATTGTTAGTGTTAGTGTTAGATAGCAAACATTCAAATTTTATAGCAATTTTGAATGCAAACATTCAAATTTTGATAGCAAACATTCAAATTTTGATAGCAAACATTCAAATTTTCTTCAAATGTTATTACAGTTATTCTGCTAATACTTTTTCCTTACGTCTTCAAGTGAGTGTTACCTTCTACACATTCTATTTTGCATTGTATATCTTTAGTGTAACCAATGAGTCATGGACATATAAACGTGCGCAGTTTCCACTGGATTCTACTAATCATTAGAGTTGACCAAGGAGTCGTTCAAGTCATGGACTCGTTAAGAAAACCAATGGAAGACTACCAAAGCATTCAAGATATGCTCCAGAGGTAATTTCAATCATTATCGCTCTATATCGACCTCTTTCATTCATTTTCTGATATCAACTAATCAATAACTCCTTTAATCATTTTTCTATTGGCGGGCAGTGTTTGGAAACGGTTCAAAGCGGCTGTTAAAGGGGAGTGGAAACCGAAGCTGTATTTTTATACCACCAAAGTAAGTAGTACTATATATATAGGTCCGCGCAACTCTTTAATTCTAGTTTCAATACCATTATCAAGCTTGACTATTATTTGATTAAATTCTATTTTTTGTAAAGTGGTGTCTGAGGCAGGAAAAAGGGACAAATTTATGTGCATACTACGTTTGCGAGTACATACGCTCTTTTGTCAGTGAGCGGGATAGAGAACAAAGAACACGTGATGTATGTATACACTCTTCGCAATTTTTTATTACCATATTGTGTTGACTACCATCCATAAATTATTTTATTATGATTTCATATATATATATAGTTATAAACAACTCACATATTCATATTGATCTAGATGGAGTTAATGCGAGACAAGATCATACCATCGAAGCGCCTAAAAGCACTTCAAGAGGAAATTGCGGGATTTTTTAACTCCGAGGTCCTGAAGAGAGGTGGAGAATTTTTTCACAATCCCAATTATGTTTTTCCTGAGGAAATGTAATTAACGTGATCTCGACGTGTGTGAAACGTTATGTCGGTGTAGTATAAACTTGAACAATTAGCAGTCAATTGCTCTACCACTGAGCGGTGTGAGAGACGTTATCTCGACGTGTGGACTTATGTATGTGAGAAACGTTATGTCGACGTGTGAGAAACGTTATCTCGACGTGTGGATTTATGTATGTATATATGAATCAAATATGAATGGTAGTACCACTGACGCAATCGACGCAAAAACAATTAACTGGAAAAAAATTTGAACCCCCCAAAAAATTGGAACCCCCCAAAAAATGGAACAAAAAGCTGAAACTCTTTGGTCCCGGTTGGTAATACCAACCGGGACCAAAGGGTTCCGGCCCGGAGCCCCCCCCCCCGCCCCGCCCACATGGAGGCCCTTCCATCCCGGTTCGTGGACTGCCGGGACGAAAGCCCACCCCCCCTTTAGTCCCGAGACTTTAGTCGCGGGTGTACAACCGGGACCAAAGGCCCTCTAGACCCGCGACTAAAGCTCTGTTTTCTACCAGTGGTGCACGTCACTACTGATAGAAAATAAATATAGCTAATAAATTACCAATACTTGGCAATTCAATTAAGCCATGCCGACATATAACATAGTACCAAAAAATCGCACGAGCTCCCGCACGTGGGGTGACCTCATAGTTCATGCAAAACACTAGAATGTAATGTGAAAATATCCACTAATCACGCATCTCGATATTGGATCATCTTTTCCTTATTCTCTAACCAAGCCCTTCTTATTGGGGTCCATGTTGCTCAGATTGTCCGTCATGATCCGGGCCTCCTCGGTGAGTAGCAAGCTTTACTTACTTTTGCTTGAGGTCCACCTCCTTGCCTCTTGACCAGGCATTGGAGTCATCAATATTAAAGTTTTTTTGTATTTCAAGGAAGTTCTTCATTCGCTTCTCTTTCTCCTGGTGTTTCCTCTCTTCTCTCTTATCACTTGACACCTCTTTAGCAGCTATCAACTCCTTCAATGTATCTTGCAACGCGAGAGTCAAAATCTCATGCGTTGCATTTAGTTTGGAGTTAGTCCTTCCACTTGGCCTCTTCTCACTTGGTGTGGCCTCAATCAAGGTCGACGATGACACAATCTATCATGACACGATCATCATCATCGAAGTACGCCGAATTTGCCGGCGTGGGACTGGAGGGGGCTTAATTTGGTCGATCTATACTAGTTTATGTGCCTTCATGGATTAATTTGGCCAATCTATACTATTGCATTCGTCCATGATGTTACTGAGAGTCATACAAATGTTTCGAAGTGATGAGGACATACCGACCTTCAACACAACATGAACCATAGATGGACAAGATACTAATTGTGACAAACAAATACATGATCAGATGCAACACAATTCTAAGGTGAAAGCTACAATTGAAGATTTTACATTTCGCTTGCACAAACATTATCTATTGCCCTTCTACTTATCTTTTGTAGAACAAAGAGAGTCGAGGACAACTCTTCATCAAGGGAGGGAGGATGATGAGCACATAGGAACATCATACGTGACTTCCCAACAAGGTGCACAATTTAGTTGGAAAGAATTGCTTTGCCGAAACAAGCAAACACATGCCAAGGTGATCGTATTATATATGTGAGATTGTCATGCTTTAAACCTCTTCTCCTTCTCTTGGAATCACGTTTATTATAGAAGGAGTTCAACAATTACCAAGCCCGCGAAGGAACAAAGTTGAAGAAAACAAGTTTGAAGTGAATCTTTTTTCTGTCAGAAATTTGCCTCTGATATTTCGTTATGCCGCACCCACATGGATCAGATATGGGGCCTTTGGGGTATACCAATAGAAGCTCCTTGAAATTTACTTTCCAACCCAAAAAACCTCACAACATTAGAAGTTGTGTAGCCAAAGTAATGACCGTTTTGGTGGAAGGTGTTCAGGCTGTTTAATGTTGCGTGAATTTCCGATGAGTTCTCCAATAACTCACCAAGTTGACTGCTCCTTTCCCAAAGAGGCCATTCGAATTCTTAACCTTTTAGCATCCTTTTCACACCTATCTAAGGAGGGTTGTTCCGACTTTAAAACCCCATCTTTCCCAACGTTTTAGGGGCCTTTTGTCAAACCAAAAACCAGCTATAAGCTTTGCAGCCAAGACTGCTTGAGATCTGAGAGATCCTTACTTTCTTTGCTCTTGTGAGTTCATCCGGATTCGCGAGAAGGAGCCTCTGGTTCCCCCTAATTCGTTCTCTGCGGTTCGGGCCGTTTTGTGTGGGTTAGTCCTAGTTTGTGGTTCTGCCATTGTTCGGACATCCGGTTGAAGTTCTTGCAGTTTTGGTCAGCCATCCTCAACGTACGGGTCTCCATCCAACCTTGGCAGGTATAAAGCTAGTTATCCCCGCTGCTTGCATCTAGTTACGCTCCCCGTTTTGATCCTACGACATGAAGATCTGGCCTCCCTCGGGTGTGAACTTCTTCAACGGGTTTGCACCTATCATCTGGTATCAGAGCCTTCGTTTACAGGTAGAATCTGTTTTCATATTCATTTTGTTATCATCCCCTTTAGAACAGTAGGTTTTGTTGCAATATTTTCTGTCCTATAGTCCAAAGCCTCACCAAAAATAAATCCCAAAACCTTGTTGGTGCTGAGATCTTGTTGTTGCATTCCTTGCATGTTTACCATCTTTTAGATCTGCACCAAGTTTATCTTTGTAGTTGTGTTTCAGATTTAGTTGTGTTGCTAAAAAAAAGAGAAAAAGAAGAGAAAAAAGGAGAAGAAAAAGAAGTGAAAAAATAGGAAGTGTTGAGAAAGATCCACAGGTTTCAGTTAGGTTGAAAAATTTAAGTGTGTGTGTGTTGTTTGCTTTTCAATCTTGGTGCAAGGTCCCATATTTCCATCAAAATAAATCTTGGTTTGCATCAACTTGATTTCAGCACAAGCCCCTTTTGTTTACCCCACCTAGAGCTCCACCAAAAACCGAAGCTAGTTCTTTGATCCCTGTCTTTCAATCGCTTTAACACACCCGAGAGCACCGCGATTTGTTGTGAACTCATAAGAACTTTGGTGAGTAAGAGGTCAGGTTGTGTTTTTCCACGCACTTTTGCCCACTAACATGGCAGGAACTGGTGCGAGTGTTCATGGA
Source organism: Puccinellia tenuiflora (assembly GCA_012064385.1). NCBI lineage: Eukaryota > Viridiplantae > Streptophyta > Magnoliopsida > Poales > Poaceae > Puccinellia > Puccinellia tenuiflora. The sequence continues at coordinate 921,396 of QRDG01000646.1, read as the reverse complement.
GAAAATCATGGAGAAAATGAGGTCCCGGCCATGCGTGTTGAACTACAACAACTACAAAACAACGTGCTTAAATTGCAGCAAACCATGGAGATGTAGCTTAATAAGCATCATTTGGGGTGTGGCAATGGGGCTCATCACCAACCTCGCCCTGCTGCCTCGTTTCTTACCATGGCTGCTCCATGTTATGTACAGAACAATACATCTCCAAACCTATGTGAGAGAGAGAGAGTCTACACAACCCAAAACTCCACAAATCAAGAGTGACCACCATAGGAAGTTGAGAGATTCCACCAAGCATGAGGGAGAGAGAGTTCTCCACATGATTAAAGGGATGAGTGAGCCATCCCATAATATTCCACCAAATTTGTGCGGAAAGATTATAGAGATTCGTGATCCACCTCCTAAAATTCCTCAACTTGAGAGTTCCATAATCAGTGAGTTGTCTGATGCCCCCACATGTGAGAGTGAGAGCCTCCAACATAATATTATAGAGACGAGAGCTCCAACACCAAATATTCCATACAATGAGAGTGAGAGCATTAGTGAGTTATGTGAGTCCGCAAAATGTGATGTTGAGGTTGATCAAGATGAGGATAGAGAGATGAGCGATCCACCAAAAATAATTCGACACAATAAGAGCGAGAAGATTAGTGAGTTGTTTGAGTCCACCAAAAGTGAGGTTGAGATCACCCAACACAAAATCAGAGTGATGGTTGATCCATCAGTAGATAAGGGAGGATATTACCAACTTACTAATCATTCACAAAGTTCTTCTTTGCATGATGTGCAGGTTTTAAGATCATATCTTGCTGCCCTCTTGCAACGATGGGAGGAGGAGATAAAAGAGCAATTATGGGGCACATGGAGCACTACTACACATAGAGCATATGTGCAGATCAACTTGCGCAAGGGTATGGAGGTACTCAACGAGGTAAAACAGAAAAGATCATCAATTTTGATGCATCCGGAGGTATGTACATATGAGAAACTGAAACAATGGCGAGATGAAATTAGAGAAAAAAAATTTGGAACATCATGTGCATCACCTATCCAGCAATATGTGTTTATCAACCTTGGGGAGTCCACGAATGATTTCAAAAACTTAACAATCACACATAAGTATTCGAGCTTCCTATTGCCTACTTATTTTTTGTGTCCTCATGTCAATATTTTGTGGACAATAGGGATTTGAGGATGAATTTCCTCCAAGAAAGTGAGAGTGATACAAGAAGTGTCATGAATTGTTATAAACTTTTACTCCATAAAAATATTTGTTGGACGGAACTACTGAGACGAACAAAACATCATGTTAACATTGATAATAAGTTAGCAAAGTTGAGCACTCCAATTTCTCATTTTATGAAACCTTTGCATTATGATTTGGTATTGCCCTCATTTCTTTTGTATGCAAACCAGCTAGAGTCGAGGACGTCTCCATTTCAAGAGAGGGGGGATGATAAGGACATACCGACCATCAACAAAATATGAACCATAGATGGACAAGATACTAGTTGTGACTAACAAATACATGATCAGATGCAACACAATTCTAAGGTGAAAGCTACAATTGAAGATTTTACATTTCGTTTGCACAAACATTATCTATTGCCCTTCTACTTATATTTTGTAGAACAAAGAGATTCGATGACGACTCTTCATCAAGGGAGGGAGGATGATGAGCACATAGGAACATCATACATGACTTCCAAACAAGGTGCACAATTTAGTTGGAAAGAATTGCTCAGTCGAAACAAGCAAACACATGCCAAGGTGAATCGGAAATTCAATCCTACACCCGAGCTCACCAGCTCCTGCCATTTTGCACGAAAATAAAAAAATAGTAAAACTGTATGAAAAAATCTGAACAAAATAAGAGACATACACATGTAAGTTGTTCACACTAGTGAATATTTTCGGAATGAAAAGACATCCCCTGTGATCTATACAAAAAAGACAAAATCAGCGTTTCAAAAATGTGGTTTTAGATCTATTTTGACACACTCACCTTGTCTTTTTTGTACAGAGCACAGGGATGTCTTTCCATTCCTAAAAAAATCACGAGTGTGAACAACTTATATGTGTGTGTCCCTGAATTTTTTCAGATTTTTTCATAAAGTTTTACTATTTTTTATTTTCGTGCAAACTACCAGGAGCTGGTGTGCTCGGGTGCACAAACGCCGCTCCCATTATATATGTGAGATTGTCATGCTTTCAACCTCTTCTCCTTCTCTTGGAATCACGTTTATTGTAGAAGGAGTTCAACAATTTCCAAGCCCGCAAAGTAACGAAGTTGAAGAAAATAAGTTTGAAGTGAATCCGTTTTCTGTCAGAAATTCACCACTGATCTTTCGTGCCGCACCCACATGGATCAGAGACGGGGCCTTTGGGGTATACCAACAGAATCTCCTTGAAGTTTACTTTCCAACCCAAAAAAATCACATAATTAAAAGTTGTGTAGCCAAAGTAATGACCATTTTGGTGGAAGGTGTTCAGGATGTTTAATGCTTCGTGAATTTCTGAGGAGTTCTCCAATAACTCACCAAGTTGACTGCTCCTCTCTGAAGGGACAAGGATGTCGCCTAGAGGGGGGGGGGGTGAATAGGCGATTTAAAACTTTTACGATTAGGGCTAGATAAATGCGGAATAAAACTAGCGTTTAATTAATCAAGCATACAAAACCTAATATACTAGGTTCACCTATGTGCACCAACAACTTATGCTAAGCAAGATAACAACAAGGTGATTGCAAGATATAATACTTCAACACGAAGGCTATCACAATGTAAATTGCATAAGTAAAGAGCTCGGGTATAGAAATAACCGAGGCACGCGGAGACGAGGATGTATTCCCGAGTTCCTCCTTGTTAAGGGAGTACGTCTCATTGGAGGGGTGTGAGCTCGCCACAACATGCCTACTCAATGCCACAAAGGCCTCACCCTATTCTCCGATGAACCTCACCACAAAGACTCGGTTGACCTTCCACTATCGGAATCCTTCAAGGCGGAATCTGGAACCTTTACAAAGTTCTTGAGGCACACACCCACAACTCAATCGGGGGATCCCAAATCACCACAACACCGTCTAGGGTCCAAAGACCCAAGAGTATCAAGCTCTCAAACTTCACTTCTACGAATCTTCGTGGGGAGCACAAACTGATGCAACTAATGCAATGGCAAGAGCACAAGTGCTCAAATCCTTCACTCTAAAATTCCAACAATGCAACAAATCCTTATGGGGGAATAAGATAGTAAGAACAAAGAGGAGAACCACAAAAGAACTCCAAGAACTAGATCCACTAGGTTCTCCTCACTTAGAGGATAGATTGATTGGTGGAATTGTAGATCTAGATCTCCTCTCACTTTTTCCTCAAAGATGTGCAAGAATCATGGGAGGGAATGAGAGGAAGGGCAAGCTTTCCAAGGTCAACAATGGTGGGAGAGAGAGAGAAAAATGTGTTGCCTTTATTGGGGAACCATTGGGGAAGAAGACCCCTTAAATCGGTTCACCCAAAAACTGATCGTTGAAGCCTTATCCTTTCTCCTCGTGAGCCCGGCCTTGGGCCCGTCCTTGGGCCCGGCAAGGCCGGCCTGGAAACATGGAGGCAGGCTTGGGAGCAGAGTGGTCGGCCTTGTGACCGGCCTTGGGCCCGGCGTTGGTCCCGGCCTTGCCAGCTTCCGAGGCCGGCGAGGTGCCCGAGGCGGCCGGTCTTGTGCCCGGCCATGGGCCCGGCCTTGCTCCCGGACTTGGCCCGGCCTTGCCAGCTTCCGAGGCCGTCCAGGTGCCCGAGGCGACCGGCCTTGTGCCCGGCCTTGGCTGGCCAAAAAACTACAGGAACACCCAACACGAAAAAGAACTTATCTTGATCATCCGGACTCCGTTTTCGATGTTCTTGGGCTCGTTGGAATCACCACAACGAGCACTCCAAGATTATAGAGAGAAACATCATAGTACAACAATGGATAATAAAACCAAATGTAGAAAGGTAAACCTTCTCTAAAAAAGAACAACCGGTAAATCCTCCAACATCAAAAGCAAACAAGTTTTTCATCAAGACTCCGTTTTCTATGATCTTGGGCTTGTTTCGAAGATAATCACAAGCCCTACAAGATCATGCATATACACATCATAGTCCAACATGTGAGGAGGAAACCACAAGGAGAGAGTTTGACCTCTCTAGAAAGGATAAGCTAGTAAAACCTCCAACACAAAAAATGCAACAAGATATGCATATGAAATATGTTTTTGATGAACTAGAGCTTGATATGGAGATGAACACAAGCTCTAAATTCTCACATGGATAAAGGCCAAATAACAACCAAGAAAGATGATATGCCAAGAATGCAAGGATTGAGCTCTTCACAAAGATGCGATCAAGTTACTCACTTGAGAGACCCTCTTGATAGTATGGTTATCTATCCTATAACCCGGTCTCTCAACTAACATCATGAGACCGGTAAATAGAAAACCTATCAATATAATACCTTTGCCTTGCGCATAATCCACTTGAGCTAGATGATAACGATCTTGACTCCCTCAAGTTGGACCACCTTTCTTGATTGCGCTCCGCTTGGTGAAGACTCTCATATTGCTCCCCCATACACCAAGATGAGGGAACCTCTTCATCGGCATATCATCACATGGACATTATCTTCACCACACAACCTTGATGGCGAACACCACTAGACGCCATCCTCCATGGACTACATAGGATTTGTCTTCATTACATGCTCATGGAGAAATACCACGAGATCAAATGATCACTCATGATACATCACTAGCCTTTAGTGTTGATCAACTTGCACTTAGTCTTGATCAACAAATATTCTTCTTCCCTTAGCCTTGACTCCAACATATGGAGATCAACCATTGCTTATGGACACACCTACAAGTATAGCTCAATACAAACATTAGTTCATAGAGATTGTCATTAATTACCAAAACCACACATGGGGGCAACCATGCTCTTTCGATCTCCCCCATTTTGGTAATTGATGACAATCCCTCTTAAGAGGGTGTATATACTGAATTAAGCAACCTTGCAAGACAAACAAGCAAGGATGCAAGAGCATTAAAGGAAAATGCTTAAGAATCAAACAAAATCATAAAACCACATTCCCTTAAACCCTCTAAACTTCTCCCCCATTGGCATCGATTGCCGAAATGGGAGGAAAATTTTAGAAGACCAATATAATATGAGTTCCTCCATAAAGTATGAATTTCTTAAGATATGAGTGAAATCAAATGCACATATCCAATGAAGAATATTTGAAGGAAATCAAACTATATTGAGGATCCAAAGATTGCAAATAAGATGAACTCATTCTAAACATCTCCACAAAGGAGAAAAGCAATCGAAGCGATCCGAAAAGAGAGTTCTAAATAAAAATGGAGAAGCTCCCCAATGTTCATACACTATTGAGGAGTGCACAAATATGGAATCCTCACTCCCCCAAAATCATCTAGACAAACAACTAGTGCAAGAGTTGAAGAACTAAAGTAAATCATAGCACTTGCACCAAAGATATGGTTGAGCCATAAGAAGGTACCAATTTAAAGAAAAAATCAATCAAGATAGGCCCAACCAAGAGTATGTGTGGGTAACAAGACAATTAATTTGGTAAGACAAATAGCCTTAACCAAATGGAGATAAATTGTATATACAGTATTGACACACACAACATACAAAGAAGATCTTTAACTAAAAGGCATATGTTCACAAGCTCAAGGGTACCAATTGGAAACTAAAACAATTGAAAAAGCCAAAAGCTCGTGATAATATTTCGCCAATAAAAATCAACATACTCACCATGGTAAGCATGAGGTCAAAGATCTTCAACAAACACATGAGTGCACAAGGATGCAAATAAAAATAGGGAAAATTATCCTTCTGCCATTAGTTGTGTCAATGTACTCAGTTTTGCCCTCAGTTGCGAATCGTCCTCAGTTTTGCCCCTAGTCTGTGCGCAAGGACTTATCCGTGAATCTTGTCGTCTCCGTTTGGTCAAGGTAGTTGACTCGGGCTTCTAGGACCCAGTACATGACCGTTGTAGCCACTGCTTGTGGGACCCCCTGTCGACCGTTCCCGAGGAAAAAACTAAGCAAATGGGCACACACTGATGGCAGCCCGTCGACCGTTGCCGGCGCCGCGTCTGTGATAAAAACGACGTACCGCGCCCCCAGATCTCGCAGCGGGGAGCAAGAATCAGCGAAGCGGGGTTGGAGGCGGCCAAGCATAGAGGTGGGCGGCGGGCTAGGAGCCAGGCGCAGAGGTTGGCAGCTAGGAGGCAGGCAATGGGCGACCGAGAGGGCGACATTGACGGGGAGCGCCGCCGACGGTGGGAGAGCGCAGCCATGTGCTACAGCTACAGGTGACGTGCGCGGACGTGGTGAGTTCCCCTTCGGCTCCGGGCGTTCGCGAATCGAGCTCCATGTCTTCTTCTAGCTCCCGCGCCACCTCGCGGATGGAGATCCCGGCGCGCACGGAGATGCCGATCTTCATCTGTCCGCGGTGCTGGATGGACGTTGCTCCGAGGATATCGCAAAAATCGAGGAACAAGAATCGTCCGTTCTACGTGTGCACCAGCGTGATTGGGGTAAGAATCGGGGCAATTTCACAATTTTCATGGATCGGCATCCTTGAGCAATCCATTTGATCTGTTTGGCAATTTTGCAGTTAAAATGTTTCTTCCTTTGGGCACCATGAATCAGCTGCTAGTTGAGCACCAAGAATGGCTGCTAGTTGAGCAATCTTCATGAATCAGCTGCTAGTTGAGCACCAAGAATGGCTACCACAGACGGCAGCGGCCGCAACGCGAGCTCTGAAAGAAGAGACGGAGGGCGGAGCACGCATTGATACAGAGGTTGCTGACGAGCTAAGGAGATTGAACCAGAAGATTAGGAAGCTCGAATATCAAGCACAAATTCTCATTTGCATTTGGGCATTTGTAGAGGGTATGTTAGTCGCAGTGGGTGTAATGTTGAAATTGTATGGAATGGCATGAATTTGGGAGGAATTTGTACGAGGAATTTGGGAGAAATTGTATGGTAATCGCACTGGCTGGGTGTAGTAGGAGTTTGTAAGCTTGAAATTGTATGAATAAAGGGTGAAAGAAGGGAAAAGAAATGGGAAATTCGGAATGGTGAAAAATGCGACATCGTTCGAAGAAACAGCTACTGCGCGACGTTTCTGACGGCCAAAATAGCCAGCACACGACATGGTTGATTAAACGGTCGTAACGTTGGATTGATTCCGACAGGTGGGTCATAGACTCGTGTGCTCACTTAGTTGTGCTCATAGATTTAGATTTACCAAGGACATGATTTTCTATTTTTTATAAGTTGAAAAAGAGGATTAATCAGAGCTCAAAAAAGAAGGCCGTGAGATATCAAGGTTGAAAAAATGAAATGATTTTCAATTCTTTTATAAGTTGAAAAAGAGGATTAACCAGATATTAGTGTCCTATATTTAGGATATAGGTCACCAATACTGGTTGATTAAACAGTCGTAACATTGGATTGATTCCGACAGGTGGGTCATAGACACGTGTGCTCACTTAGTTGTGCTCACAGATTTAGATTTACCAAGGACATGATTTTCTATTTTTTATAAGTTAAAAAATAGGATTAATCAGAGCTCGAAAAAGAAGGCCGTGATATATCAAGGTTGAAAAAATGAAATGATTTTCAATTCTTTTTTAAGTTGAAAAGGATGATTAACCAGATATTAGGGTCCTATATTTAGGATATAGGGCACCAATACTGGCTAATGATCTGGTTGGGGTGGCACATTCGGGGCTTATAAACTGGTCGTACACGCTATGAACTAGTGAGGTGGGACTAAACATGCTGTAAATTGCTTTGATGCGACGTAGGCGGCGGCGCGAGCAGAGCTGCGACTGGTGATACGTCTCAAACGTATCTATAATTTTTAAGTGATCCATGCTAGTTTTGTGATATTGTCACATGTTTCTACTGTCAATTATATCATTTTTATGCATTTTGTCGGACTAACCTATTGACAAGATGCCAGTGCCAGTTCCCTGTTTTTGCTGTATTTTTGTTTCAGAAATTTACTTCTGGAAATATTCCCGGAATTGGACCAAAATTTACGGAGATTATTTTTACGCCAAGACGAAAACGGAGTCCGAAGGGGGGCACCAGAGGCGACCCTGAGGGCAGGGACGGCCTCCTGCCGCGGGCCCACCCTGGGGTGCGGGTGGGACCCGCCCCTCGGGCGTCTCCTCGACCCCCTCCGACGCCTATAAATTGCCTTCTGACCTAAAAACGTGAAGGCGGCCATTATTTTCCAGAAACTCGACCCCGATGCGCTGTCACCGAAAACCCTAGTTTGGGGTCCAATCTGAAGCTGATCCCGGCACTCTGCCGGAGGGGAAATCGATCCTGGAGGGCTCTTCATCGTCATGCCTTCCTCCGGGATGAGTTCTGAGTAGTCTCACCTTGGACTAGGGTCCATGGCAGTAGATAGTTGGTAGTCTCTCTCTCTTGTGCTTCATGTCTTATGATCTTGTGAGCTGCCTAACATGATCAAGATCGATTATTGTAATGCTATGTGATGTGTTTGCTGGGATCTGATGGATTATGAAGTTATGTTCAGATTGTGCATGATTCTTATATGATTGATTTATGTTCTTGCATGCTCTCCGATGTGCGTAGTTACTTTGGCCAAATGATTGTGTTTATCTCCAAGAGAGGGTATTTATGCTAGATAGTGGGTTCATGCCCCCTTTTGTTCCTGGGCACGAGTGACAGAAACGTCTAAGGGCGAGGGCGTGCTGTTGCTACTAAGGGTAAAACAGCGGTGTTAATGTCTCTTTTGATATTAGTATTGCTTACTTCATGCACTTTACTTAATGCAATTGTCTGTTGCTTGCAACTTAATACCGTTGGGTGACAGACTGGATAGCGATCCCACGGTGGACTTTTTAGACAAAGACGCAGTTGGACTCAACGGTATTTGTTCCTTGTCGTGATGCCATTATAAATATTATCATGTCCTTTATGTCATAGCTAAATTGGGTTTGTATCATGATCTTGTCAATTGCCTAGCTGTAATTCGTTCACCCATCACATGCATATTTTATTTACTTGAGAGACTCCACTAGTGAACCCATGGCCCCCGGTCCATCTTTTTACATTGTTTACAACCTCATTTACTTGCTTTTCATCATCATTACTCCTCTGGTCACTTTTCATTATTTCATCATACAATTAACCGCTTTGTTTTCTACGAGACCGAAAAGATTGACAACCTTTCCGCCGTTGGGGGCAAAGTATTTTGGTTGAGTGTGTGCAGGTCCACGTCTGTTGAAGGTCAAGTGCCAGAGATCTTCAACATTCACCTTGTTGTTGATTTCAAAGTCCTACTAGTTCGATAAACCTTGGTTCGTCAAATGAGGGAAAACTGCTACTTGCTACATCCACGCCTTCGCTTGGGGCACAACCCAACATTATCAATATCAATCATCAAGCAGTTCTCTGGCGTCGTTACCGGGGACTTTGGAGCTGCAGCAAGGGGAGTCTCATACCCTCAATCTCTTTACTTTGTTTTTGTCTTGCTTGCTTTATTTCTCGTTAGTTTATTTTCTTGTTTCAGAATTTTAAAACCCAAAAAATTAGTGTAGTCTTTATTCCTGTCTTGTTATTTTATCTTATCATTATGTCTTCTACTGAAAACACTAAGTTGTGTGACTTTACTAGCACTAATAACAATTATTTCATATGCTCTCCAATTGCTCCCCCCGCTACTAAAGCGGAATTTTATGAAATTAAACATGCCTTGCTAAATCTTGTTATGAAAGAGCAATTTTCTGGTGCTAGTATTGATGATGCCGCCTCTCATTTAAATAACTTTGTTGAGTTATGTGATATGCAAAAGTATAAACAGGTGGAAAGTGACATCATAAAACTGAATCTTTTCCCTTTCTCTTTGAGAGGGAGAGCAAAAGAATGGTTATTGTCTTTGCCTAGAAATAGCATTGATTCTTGGATTAAATGAAAAGATGCTTTTATTAGAAAATATTATCCACCTACTAAAATCATACAACTAAGGAGTAACATTATGAACTTTAGACAATTTGATAATGAACATATTTCTCAAGCTTGGGAGAGAATGAAATCTATGGTTAAGAATTGTCCCACGCATGGATTAACTATGTGCATGGTTATCCAAACTTTTTATGCAGGTTTGAATTTTTCTTCAAGGAACCTTTTGGACTCGGCCCTGGGAGGCACCTTCATGTCCACCACATTAGGTGCAGCAACTAAACTCTTCGATGAGATGATGACAAATTATTCACAATGGCACACCGAACGAGCTCCAAGTGGTAAGAAGGTAAATTCTGTCGAGGAAATTTCCTCTTTGAGTGATAAGGTTGATATGATTATGTCTATGCTTGCTACCAATCAGTCCAATATTTATCCTAATAATGTTCCTCTTGCTTCATTAATTGCCCAAGAAAAGGATCAAGTTGATGTTAATTTTCTTAATAGAAACAACTTCAATAATAATGCTTATCACAATAATTTTGGTAGTAACAACTATAAGCCTTATCCTCCCAATAATGGCAACTCTTATGGTAATCCCTATGGTCATTCTTTTAATCCTAATAAGAATGTGTCCTCTGATCTTGAGAATGTTTTAAAAGAATTTATCACTTCGCAAAAAGCTTTTAACAAAACTGTTGAAGAGAAGTTGGAAAAACTGGATAGTCTAGTCTCTAAAGTAGACGTTCTTGCTCATGATGTTGAAATTTTGAAAATTAGAACCACTCCAAATCAAGACAAACATACTGAATCTTTAAATGCTATCTCTCTTTAAATTAATGAAAATGAAAGGATGATGGCTCTCTTTAAATGAACCACTCCAAATCAAGACAAACATACTGAATCTTTAAATGCTATCTCTCTACAAATTAATGAAAATGAAAGGATGATGGATCTCTTGAAAGCTAGGTGGGCTAGTGAGGAAGAAGAAGCTAGAATTGCTGAAATGAATAGGAAAACTGTTAAAGTTTATACTATCCAAACTACTAAAGAGGATCCTCCAAGTTTATTTAAAGATGATGAAATTGATTTTGATAATTGCAATCTTGCTGCAGTCATTAAGTTCCTACAAAAACTTGCTAAGACACCGGACGCTAGTAAAATAAATCTTGCCTTCACAAAACACATTACCGATGCTCCTATCAAGGCTAGGGAAGAAAAACTAAAGCTTGAAACCTCTATCCCTAGGAAGTTAGAAGATGGTTGGGAACTGATAACCCCCAAGAGCAGGGGATCACTGTAGCACCTCTCAATGTGAAGTAGGGTATCGATCCGCAGGAGCAAGAAGGAAAAGTTATCTATTCCCTACAACTAAAGTGTCACAAGTTTTAGTTGATTATGCACTAAACAAGTTTAAGGAACAAGATGGTTGACTTAATGGATGGAGGTTTAATGTAACAAAACAAAAATGTAAAAGTGTCCCAATCCTCTTCAATGCAAGAGGACAAGACAAAGGTGTAAACGGTGCTTGGAAATAAGGCCTAGGGATCATACTTTCACTAGTGGACACTCTCAACAATAATAATATAATTGAATACATAGATATTTCCTCTTCACTATGCTACCCCGAACTATCCTCTGGCTGGATAACGAACTCCAATCCATTATGTAGGGCTACAAAAAGCACACCTTAAAGTTCGTATTCCACATCTATGGACACTTCATGCGGTCACTATCCGCATCCAAAGATAGTACTAATAAACACCACAATATCATAGAGACATCCAACACAAATAATAACTCATGATAAGTATTCATATAATCTTTAGTCTAAGAGCCACACATGGTGCACACACTGTCAACTTCACACCATGGGACAAAGGTGACTCCGGAAATCACATCAATAAAACCACTTGAGTAGCATAGTTCATAAGATGATGAAGAGTAACATCTATGGATTCAACTAGATTACAAAGCTCATGATCACATAAAGATCACACCATGGGAGAGAGAGATAAACCACATAGCTACCGGCATGAGCCCTCAGCCCCGAGGGAGACTACTCCCCCTTCATCATGGAGACGGTGGAGATGTCGTTGGAGGAGATGGAGACCACCCCGACGGTGCTCCGCCGGAGTTCCCCCCCTCCAATCTGCAGCTTCTGATCTCCGTTTTGGTGTTTCTCTGTTTTTGGCCGCCTCCTTCTGGAAAACGTCGGGGGACTATTTATGCAGTCGGTTTTAGGTCAAGACGAAACCAGGGGGATGAAGATCGACGGCATCGGAGCCACGAGGGGGAAAAGGGAGTGCCCCACGCGGCCTGGTACAGGGGCCGTGTGGGCCCACCTATTTTCCTCCTCGGACTTCCTTTTTTGCGGATCCTTGGCTCGTACGTCTTCTTCCTTCCAAATATTGGGCCCCGTAAAATCTTAGGTCATTTGGACGTCGTTTGGGTCCCTGAAAGTCAAAAACATGGAAAAAGGGGTTTTCTGGTTCTGCAGGGTTAATTCCAAATAAATGGGGAAACTGTGAATTATCCCCAAAATCAATATAAAACAATGATATAACCCTTATATGATGCAAATATGATTGAAATATGAGAATTATAATGCAAAGTTCATGTATGCATTTTACATGCATCAACATCCCCAAGCTTAACCTATACTCGTCCTCGAGTATGAAGGTGATAAAACTAACATGGACTTTGCATTTTAATTCTATCAGTAGATATCAAAGATGATTATTATTGCTACATAGAGTCAAATGATTCATTATTCAAAGAAGTAGCAATATGCAAACAGTTTATAAAGTGATATCAAGTATTCAAAGCAAGGATGTTCAATGATAGTTCACAAAGTGTAACATAAAAGATAGTAATATGGACCACATGTATGCAATATGATAAGTAAGAACATCCTACATAGGTCATAGAGTGAAGATGAAAATCTGAATATAAAAGGTGGACACTTTGGAAAAGATATATAAATGAGTAGAGGTAAAACATGCATAAGTTTCATCTATCCTCCAAACTATTCTACTTAAGTTATTGATTGCAATGGTAATACTTGGTGTCAAGCTCTCATTCCCCTATCATAGCATCTTGAATGATTAAAGTTTAATGTGAAAGCAAATATGAGTAGTGGCCTTGATAAAGCAAAGGTTAGATGTCTCATGCCCCTTGAATACAAGTACCTACACCATGATTACTCAACTTGGGAAACAAAGCAAGTTTAAGTTATCTATCATTGTAAGTAAAAATGGTATTATCAAGAGCCTCAACTGGGGTACCTCTTGTCCCATGATATGGATCAAGCCCACATCAAAACAACAAGACAAACAAACATAATGAACAACCTCAACACCCTTTTTATTTACCACTTGATATAGCTTTTATTGTAGGGTGTATCACAGAAAGTTAAAATAGCATGTAAGTAAATTTCCACCATGAATGATGCATGGCTTAGATTAGCGGCCCAGGTTTCTCTCTAACCATTTATACAAACTCATTTAAACTTACTCTATTTCCACATTATTTCACCATGATAGGCATCCATAAACAAAAGTACATGATATCAACTAAATAAATGATGGAACATGTTGAAAGCTTTGCATGTGACAGCACATATGGGCTAACTCCCAACCTTAAACATTTATCAAGCCACTATCATCATAATATTAATCACAATGGTTCATGTTTATTAAATGCAAGTAAAGTGTGCATCAAGTTCGCGAGAGCTTTTTAACCAACTTTTCCCATTACAATAAATAACATAATCATTTTCATTTAGAGGTATAGATAACACAAATAACATGATAAACATACTCGGAATAGCATAAAGCTAATAGGTAGATATGGTGGACTCACTGGAAAACTTTGGTTGAAGGTGTTGGAAACAAGTTTTACTTGTTGGAATTTTTGGGCTAGCAAAAGGGAGAAAGATGACCATCTAGATGCATGCATGAGTGTCCATAGAACTAACTAATTCATGTCAACAAGGTGAAATAACATACAACATCAAAACATGAATAAGAGATAGCTCATGATAAAGCATTTGCAAATTATTACTCATAAAGGAGCTCATGAATCATGCAACTATATGTGTCATTAAAAATCAACTTAGACATCCCTTTTCCCAATACAATAAAAGCATGCAAGATATTTCAACCCATATTTCCAGTAGCTTTCTCATATATAAATGATAGTGTGGTGGTCTCACAAAATAAAAATCAAAGCAAAAACAAACAAAAAGACGCTCCAAGTTTATGCGATAAAGTGTATTGATCAAAAAACAGAAGTTAGACGTGTGCAAACCGAGAGTGTGTAGGCTCATTGGGGATGTTCTCCACATCCCCAAGCTTATGGTTTTCACCATCCTTGGATAACTCATGGTGCATCTCCTCCAATCCCTGTGAAAAAACTTCAAAACACTGTTTCTCCCATTTCTTTTCTGTGGGGTGACGTTAGTAGAGATAAATAAATAGGTTTCTTGCTGCATATAATCCATGTACTAAAATACATATGAATGTCCAGAAAGTGTATAATGTTGTATGCCTACTCATAAACTCAATTGGATCAAAAAGATTCAACTTAAAAGTTCAAAACAAGCATAAAACAATACGGGACAGAATCTGTCCAGAAAAACAGTAGCAGCAAAACGTATTTTTCTGTCCTACTTAAACTCGTCGAAAAATTCTGAAAACATTCAGGCATACAGAGGATGAAAAGTTGCAGTTACAGTTAAAATCTCAGATCATTCGGATTTACAGAATGAAAATGAAAAATCAAACCGTGCACAGACTTCGTGCAGGAATAAAATCTCCGAATAGAAATAGCAACTTGTCAAACCAAAATGGGTAAAACTTGGCACTTTATTAAAAATTCCAGAAACTAAGCTAAGAAAACAATCTCTGGTTACAGCAAGAGGACACAAAGAAAATAAAAACAACCGGGTTGCCTCCCGTAAAGCGCTTTCTTTATAGTCTTTTAGCTAGACATGATAGTTTTAATGATGCTCACATAGGAATAAGAATTGAAATGCAAAAGAGAGCATCAAGAGAAAAATATGAAACACATTTAAGTCTACCCCACTTCCTATGCATTGGGATCTTGTAAGAAAATAAATCAATAAAGCACAAAGTGACTAGCATAGGAAGGCAAAGCGAGTGCAACTTCAAAATTTTCAACAAAAAGAGAGAAGACTTAATATTTTTGAGATAAATGAAATCATGTCTCCCTCTCTCATAAAAGCTTTCAGTAGCATCATTGATAAACTCAACAATATAGCTATCACATGAAACATTCTTATCATGATCCATATGCATAAAAGTATCAATATTTTCCACATAAGCAAAGTTCTTCTTATTAATAGCAATGGGAGTAGCATCATCGTAAAGAACTCGAACATGATAGACAAGTTGTATATTAATTGGATGGTTTTGGGTAATCCTTCCAAAACTATGACAAGTTTCATGAGGATGATTGTAATTATTAGCATCATCATTTTCAGGATTAGTACCAAAGAGATTTTCAATATCAAAAGTACTATGCTTTTCCCAATCATGATCACTACTATAAGTAACAGGCATAGGATCATCATCAAAATCAGACTCATTAGCAACAACTATAATAGGAGCAACAAGCTTAGGGGAAGATACCGTTTCCTCTATCCTTTTACTCCTCCTCTTCTTCTTCTTTCCCTTCTCAGGAGGGAGAGGCTTGAAAGGAGGCTTCTCCACATACCCTGGTTTATTGTTAGAAACAATAGAAGAAACTCGGGAGGATTCCTCCTTTTCATTAATAAGAGTAAGACAAACATTAGTCCTTTCATATTTTGGTAAAGCCATTCCATCTTTTATAATATTTTGAATGTAAGTGTTGTCATGGCAATTATTAACACAATAGAGATAACATCCATGCAACACGCTATTCATATCAAAAGCACTCATATCTAACGAAGAAGTTTTTCTTGATAACTCTTCACACCCCAAAAATAATGTAAGTTCATCATGCTGATTAGGAGTGATCATGTTATCACAAAAGTCTCTCGCAGTACTTATATTAGAATCTGAGCATTGGAATTTGAAATGACCCTCTTTATAGCAAAGTTCACAAATAAAAGGATAGGTGTCACAAACCTTTTTAGCAAGATCACTTAGAGCTCTGTACCATGTTGTAGTTTTTTCATTCCTATGATGAATACAATATTCCTCTTCGATTTTATTCTTTTCACAAGGTCTAAGTGCTCCACAATAATTAACATGCTTATAGGAAATAGTACTTTCAGAAGTTTGAGCATGTTTATTGCAATCATCAATAACAGTTTCGGTTTCCAAGCAAGTGTCTTTAGAAGGTTCATGATACATGTCCCAACTCTCTTTAGGAATATTAATATGAGAAGCAAAAGTTTTACAGCAATCAACAATAATTTGAGAATCAAGACCAAATTTACCACTGAGCTCATGGAAACTAGTAGTTTTACTGAAAGACTCAATGCAATCATACTTATAGTTTATACCTGATTCTTTACCTTTGTCGTTATCCCAATCTTCAGTATTGCGTTGAATTGTTTCAAGAAGATCCCATTTAGCTTCAACCTTCTTGCTTGTGAAAGAACCTCCTGAACAGGCATCCAGATGATCCTTATAATGACCTGAAAGCCTTGCATAAAAATTAGTAATAATTATTTCCTTAGGAAGCTCATGGTTAGGACATTTGAGTATTAATGTTTTCAGTCTTCCCCAAGCTTGAGCAATGCTTTCTCTATCATGAGGATAAAAATTGAAAATGTAACACCTATCTAGATGCACTTCATGAAGAGGATAAAACTTAGAGTAAAAGAGAGATTCAAGCTGTTTCCAATTCGAAGGGGGATCATCCAGCATCCTATACCACTTCTTTGCTTTGCACTTAAGTGAAAATGGAAATAATTTCCTCATGACATCTTCCCTTGATAAACCTGCAACCTTAAACAGCTCACAAAGTTCTGTAAATTTCAACAAGTGATCATGTGGATGGATTGTTCCATCCCCTGCATAACATTCATCCATAACCATTTTAATATATTCTATAGGTATTTCAAAAGGAATACTTTCAGTAGGTGGTTTTAGAATATCACAAGTATCCTTAGAATTATCACATATAGGAGACAAAGTATTATCAAAGCAAATTTTTTCTCTAAAGCTGGGGAACTAAAAAGATCATTTTCATCTAAACTCGCTTCCCCAAGCTTAGACTTTTCCATAGCATTAGGAATAATGGTGTTCAATGAATTCATGCTAATAGCATTGCAATCACTATTATGCAAACAAACTCCCATCGGTTTAATTATCTCTTCAAAAGCACCATGTCCTAATTCAATATAAAGTTCATAAAGTTCTCTATTTTTTTTTGTTATTTTCCATTTTCCAAATTTTTTTGGGTTTTTGATAAATGCAAAACTGAAAGTAAAACTAAACTAAATGCAAAACTGAAAATAAATATCTAGTGCAAACAAGAATAGAAACTTAAGCGCTACGCTCCCCGGCAACGGCGCCAGAAAAGTACTTGATAACCCCCAAGAGCAGGGGATCACTGTAGCACCTATCAATGTGAAAGTAGGGTATCGATCCGCAGGAGCAAGAAGGAAAAGTTATCTATTTTCTACAACTAAAGTGTCACAAGTTTTAGTTGATTATGCACTAAACAAGTTTAAGGAACAAGATGGTTGACTTAATGGATGGAGGTTTAATGTAACAAAACAAAAATGTAAAAGTGTCCCAATCCTCTTCAATGCAAGAGGACAAGACAAAGGTGTAAACGGTGCTTGGAAATAAGGCCTAGGGATCATACTTTCACTAGTGGACACTCTCAACAATAATAATATAATTGAATACATAGATATTTCCTCTTCACTATGCTACCCCGAACTATCCTCTGGTTGGATAATGAACACCAATCCATTATGTAGGGCTACAAAAAGCACACGTTAAAGTTCGTATTCCACATCTATGGACACTTCATGCGGTCACATCCAAAGATAGTACTAATAACCACCACAATATCATAGAGACATCCAACACAAATAATAACTCATGATAAGTATTCATGTAATCTTTAGTCTAAGAGCCACACACGGTGCACACACTGTCAACTTCACACCATGGGACAAAGGTGACTCCGGAAATCACATCAATAAAACCACTTGAGTAGCATAGTTCATAAGATGATGAAGAGTAACATCTATGGATTCAACTAGATTACAAAGCTCATGATCACATAAAGATCACACCATGGGAGAGAGAGATAAACCATATAGCTACCGGCATGAGCCCTCAGCCCCGAGGGAGACTACTCCCCCTTCATCATGGAGACGGTAGAGATGTCGTTGGAGGAGATGGAGACCACCCCGGCAGCGCTCCGCCGGAGTTTCCCCCCTCCAATCTGCAGCTTCTGATCTCTGTTTCGGTGTTTCTCTGTTTGCGGCCGCCTCCTTCTGGAAAACGTCGGGGGACTATTTATGCAGTCGGTTTTAGGTCAAGACGAAACCAGGGGGACGAAGATCGACGGCATTGGAGCCACGAGGGGGAAAAGGGAGTGCCCCACGCGGCCTGGTACAGGGGCCGCATGGGCCCACCTATTTTTCTCCTCGGACTTCCTTTTTTGCGGATCCTTGGCTCGTACGTCTTCTTCCTTCCAAATATTGGGCCCCGTAAAATCTTAGGTCATTTGGACGTCGTTTGGGTCCCTGAAAGTCAAAAACATGGAAAAAGGGGTTTTCTGGTTCTGCAGGGTTAATTCCAAATAAATGGGGAAACTGTGAATTATCCCCAAAATCAATATAAAACAATGATATAACCCTTATATGATGCAAATATGATTGAAATATGAGAATTATAATGCAAAGTTCATGTATGCATTTTACATGCATCAGGAACCCACTATTAAGATGAAAATAAATGACTTTAATTGCAATGCCTTGTGTGATCTTGGTGCAAGTGTTTCTGTTATGCCTAAAAGTTTCTATAATATGCTTTATTTAAATCCTTTGGAAGAATGCTATTTAAATGTTCATCTTGCTGATTCTTCTAAAAATAAACCTTTGTGTAGAGTTGATGATGTCCTTATTATTGTTAATCATAATTATGTTCCCGTTGATTTTATTGTTATGGATATTTAGTGCAATGCTTCTTGTCCTATTATTTTGGAAAGACCGTTTTTGAGAACCGTTGGTGCTATTATTGATATGAAAGAGGGAAATATAAGGTTTCAGTTCCCCCTTAAAAAAGGGATGGAACACTTCCCTAGAAAGAGAAAGAAGCTTCCTTTTGAATCAATCACAAGGTCAAGCTATGCTCTTGATGTTGCAAAGGCCTCCGAAAAAACTTGATATTTGGCATTGCGCCTAGCTAAAAGGCGTTAAAGAAAAGCGCTTGTTGGGAGGCAACCCATCTTTTATTTTCAGTTTGATTTTTGCTTTTCTTGAGTCATGAAGTTATTACCTCTGTAGCAACTTCATTGTATCTTTTTCTTTTGGTTTTTTGTGCCAAGTTTAGCCTCTAATGCATTGAAAGTGCGAGGTATTGTTTTGCTGTCCAAAAACAGATTCTGTGCGCCTGTTGCACGAAAATCCTAAAATCGCCAGGATTTTATATTTTTCTGATAATTTTTTACAGCAAGCCTGATGCTTTTATCTATATTTCGTTAGTTTTGAGTTTTCTGATTTGAGCTACATAAGTGCCTCGAAAAATTCGATCTTTACAGAGTGTTCAGATTTTGATAGATTATGCTTTTATTTTGCATTTGTCTCTTTACCATCGTCATATGTGATAATCTAGGGGTAGAGTGTCACATTGAGGCTTAGTAAACAGTAGCTAATGCCCAATGAAGTTGGTTTGCAATTTGTCCTAAGTTGAACACATGTGCATTTTAATTTATGAGCACTAACCCTCTAATCAAATTATGAGAAGTTTTGTGTGAAGGGAGTTTTTAAGTTCCAAAGGAGAGGAATATAAAGAAATCGAGGATGGATCAGAGCTCAAGCTTGGGGATGCCCCCATGGCACCCCCTCTGAATATCAAGAACTATCAAGAGTCAAAGCTTGGGGATGCCCAAGGCACCCCCTCATCTTCATCGACTATCATAAGGTCGTCTTCGTTGAACTTCGTTTTTATCACTTTACATATTATGTGCTATGCTTGGAGCGTATTTTTACTTTCAGTTTTGTTTGTTTGTTTGCTGGTCATATCTTTGTTGGATCCTAGCTTTATTTGTGTGGGAGAGAGACATGCTCCGCTTTTTCGTTTGAATACTCCTTTGCTTCGCTTATATCTTTTTGAGTATTCTTAGCTACTGTCTGTTTTCTAGTAAGCTCTCGCTTTTAGCTTTTATCTTGTTTAGAGATGCTAGTTGTTATGTTAAACTCTCTTGTTCTTCACTTATACTTGTTGGAGAGTTGTTGTTGAAAAATTTGCTTGAATTCTCAATGCGACAAAATGTTGTTTGTGTGATGATAGAATAAAATGAAAAGCCTTCATAGTTTTGTAGATCATGGTGTGGATACTTGATGCTTCTCAATTGTTTTGAGATGTCAAGTTGAATGCTTAAACTTGTTGGTTATTTGAGTTGAATTGATTAGTAAAGGAATATGGTTGAAAGCTTGAAATTGTGTGGTTTTTCATAGTTGTTAATTCATAGAGCTAATCTTTCCATCGAAAGAATTGTTTGGTCAATAAGGGAGATGGTGTAGAGTTTTTATGTTTATGACTGGTAAATGTCTTATGTTGTTCTGTTACCGGTTATTGTTAGATGTTTGCTTCAAACACCCTTTTGCTAAGTCTAAAAATTCGTACTGAGTGTATGGTTCACTCGTGCATCAAATCCCCAAAGCCAAACTTTACTTGCCAGCTGAGTCCACCATATCTACCTATGCATGGTATTTCTTGCCATACAAAGTAAATTTGTCATGTGCTACCTTTAAAAATTCAAAATACTTTTTTTTGTGCCTCTATTTTTAAGCTCATGAGGGAGCAATAGAGAGCTAGATATAACTTGTGACGAGCAAGGTCATTTCCCCCCTTTCACCCGATGTCGATGGAATACGTCTTCACTTGAATCAACCCGAGAGCAGCTTAAGCAAAAATATAAATATAACTCACAATTCTCCTCCGCGCAATGCAAATCTGAGAAATAAGCCCAACATTGGACAATGGTGAAACCAAGGAGAAAGAAGAGCGTACTCGCTCTTCTAAAAACCAACTGCTCTCACAAGTCTAAAAAACCTTGCTTGTCATGAGGGACTAGATAGCTTCTCTGTTGTGAAGTCGTTGACGAAAGCATGCATGTCTCAAAAAAAAATTTACTTCTGTTTTTAAAAAATCAAAAAGCTCTAGCACATGACTAATCCCTGCTTCCCTCTGTGAAGGGCCTTTCTTTTACTTTTATTGTTGAGTCAGTTTTCCCTTTTTCCTTCTATCTCCACAAAAGCAAACATCTAGTGTTGACCCTGGGTATCGTTGCGCATATTGCATTATCACGATTAAACATAAATCTTTATATTGACTTTATCCAAAAGGAAGTCATAAATATACAAAAGAGATTATTGCTTAAAAGCATAGCACATAGCTCAAATTTATGTCATTGTATATAAATGAACTTCAAACATATCAAAATCATCACACATATCACTAAGGGAACAAGAGATCGTGGAGATGCTTTGAGATAGGCAACAAGTATCACAAAGAAAGAATACCAATTGAAGAAAAAAGTTTTTGCAATTTCATCACAAATATCACAAAGATATACCAAGTGAAGGAAATAAGCCAAAACCACAACAATTGGACATAAAAGCTTTCATACCAAGAGGCAACCTACACAAGGTTGAATACTATAAGGTATGCATGGGATAGATACTTGTTACCGATATGACAATGAAGATGAAGAGGATGAGATTTTGACAATCATCATAGCTTGACTCTTATAATATCATGGTGAGGACACCTTCCTTTTGAATTAGACAAGACTCCAATGCATCTCCATTGTACATAAAAACAAAATTCAAGTAGAAAATGGTTCCCAAACTCATTGGGTCCCATAGTAGTTAGATACACTACAATACATAGGACACACTCCACACAAATATGTGCATATAGATATGAAATTGAATTTCATGCACATCTTAGCTGATTTAGGATTCGGTGGAGTATACCCTATATATTGGAACAAGAAAGAAAAACATGCCATATAATATATATGTTAAAGGATATACATACAAAGTCTTTTATGAACCAAACGAGATACAATTTGGACAAAAACACCAAGTGAACCAAGAAGAAAGCACACCAAAGTGTGACACAAAAAAAGTTGTCTAAATTACATATAAATCCAAATCAACACATGATCGAGAAAAATCAAATCAACATATGATTCATTCCAAAACACATCAATACATGAAGTGAGATATCAAATCAAACAACACATGAGAGATAAGACACCAATTGAAAACGATACCAACTAGTAGCGGGGATACCAAAAAAAGATATTGCTCGAAAGATATCAAGTAAAAGAGAAGTCAAGAAGTAAGGTATCAAAGCTCCCATGAGAGATACTAATTGAAACAAATATCTATGGCTGAGATATCAAATTCCAATTAATACCAATTGAAGGTACCGAGGCAAGGTCAATGAGCATATAAGATTAAAGAAAGAGACATGCTCAAATGTATTTTCTCATTTTTAGAGGATAAACATAAAACAAGAAATGAGAAAGCAAGACTCCCAAGAGAGAGCAAGGTTACAACAAATAAACCAAACACTCTCTACACTTTTCATGATGGCACAAAGCACCAAAGGAAAAGGTTTGTCTTCCATAAACGCATAAGATAGAAATTAAATGCCAATTGAAAGGATCAAAAATTGATTGATAGAATAGTGTTCTAAATAATAAAGGAAGCCTCCCCCAAGATTCATGCATTATCTTGATATTTGCATTTGAATACAAAATGCACACACAAGGGATCATTACTCTCCATATGTCATTTACAACACTAAACAATACCAATTGAAAAAAAGGATCCATGCAAGAGGCAAGGAAGACAACGGAAGTCAAGATAAACACTTGGCAATAAATGAGGCAATACAACGCAAGAGCCAATATGAAGATGGTCTACAAAATCCACCACAATTATGAGTATCACTTGTCATGTACAAGGAGTTTATAGATATATTTCTCGATGGTATATAGGAATGATATTCAAGACCAACTTCACAACAAATAAGCATATGGCAAGGATAAGATTTAAACACAATGCTTCGAAAGAATTTGTTGGTAGCTCCAACTACTCGAACCAACCGCCAAAGCCATGGTTAGAGACAGATGAGGCAAATGATTTCTCAAATAGGATATGGAAATGCATATTTGAAGAAAACCACACCAAGCAAACTCATAAAAACAAGATCCAAAAGAAAGAGCAAATAGAAACACTAGATCAAATTGGAACTTGTTTGAGCAAAACATGCCACATGGGAACAAGATAATTTACAATATCAACTCCAAGTGGCACAACCTCAAATGTTCACGTTTTCTAGGATTGTAATAGGCACATAGCTTATTACTCCCCCATAACATGATAATTCGTTTCTTTCTAACAAGAGGCAACTAAAATACAACTAGAGAAATTAATAGACATTGTAGAATTTGAATTTCATGAGCATGACATACCACATAGTGACTAGATAATATTGAAATATCAATACTAAGTGGTAATACCTCATATGTATACACATTTTAGAATTGTGAATTGCACGAAGCATATCACTCCCCCAAAATGGGATAGTCCATTAATATCTCAAAACAGCCAAATAAAATCCACACAAGATCCAATAGAGGCTCAACACAAAGTTTACTCATACATGATACACGACCAACATTTACTTGATTTCTCAAGATAAGTAATAAGGAAGCACATCATATATAAACACATGCTAGGAACAAAAACTAACACATGCAAGGGGCAAGTAACTTTCAATGTAAATAGTTTAAGTACAAGTTTCTGCAAGGAGGCACAGTCGATATGAGATAGATATGTCATAATCCAATTGACTTGGCTTGAGGAAATATAACCACGAACATCCCTTAATTCTTCAAAAGATAGCCAAGTCTCGAATGTCCTCCAACAACACATATTGATCAAGTTTGAGCTTGTTGGTCCCCAACCAAGTTGGGTCGTAAGAGGTTAGTCACAATAGGTTTGGCAACTCAAATGGTTCTTTTCTTGACACCACTTTGAGTTCCCACATATTTGGCAAACACATTGCCAACCCCGTCCTTCCTAAGAGAATAAGCATCATAAATTATAATAGGGTTGGATAGGGTATCATTAGTGCATGAAGAAGCCAAGTGACCCTTCTCACGGTATAAGTAGCAACTTCGAATCTTCTCTTTCTTCTTAATAGGCTCCTCAACTTGAGGAGCAATAGCTTAAGTCATTTTAGGAAGTGAACTTTGTTCAACTCGTGGTGGAGCATGAGATTGAACGAGAGGCCGCTTCCCTAGTTTCTTCTCACTAAGAGGCTTCTTCTTCATTGGGCAAGATCTAACATGCTGCCCCTCAATCTTATACTTGAAGAAAGTGATCTTGGCCAGTTTCTTGACTTGTGTTTGGCCCTTCTTCTTATCAAACTTGGACTTGTCCTTGTTATTGGAGTTGAATCCAAGTCCACTCTTGTCATCGGGGAGTTGTTGCACACTCAACATGTTGTCAAGTGTGCTCTTCCCTTCATGACACATTTCCAAGTATTTCTTCAAAGAAGTGGCTTGTGCCTTGTACCTTGAGCTCATTTCTTTCCTCTACATGGTTAGTGACAACACAAGTACTAGAGGAGGTAGATGCATCATTGTTAGAGTAACAAGGCAAGGAAAGTAATTCATCACAAGATTTACCAACATTATGAGTGGATGAACTACTAGGACTAGCACATGGTAATATAGCATTTTTAGTTAAAGTTGTGCTAATGTCCACATAAGGCTCACAAGATGATACCTTGGTAGTGATAGCCTCATGAGCTAAATTTAGACTAGCATGGGATGCTAGAAGATCATCATTAGAGCTAGAGAGCTTTTCATGACTTTCTTCCAATTTCCCATACTTGCTAGTTAGCAACTCAAGTTGAGCCCTTAGCTCAACATTCTCCTTCAAAATAGATGCTTCACAAGAAGTGGAGTTAGTAGCACAAGCATCATTAACATTAGGAATGGAAGAAGACAATTTGACAAGCTCATCCTTCAAGCTAACATTTTCCTTTTTACTGACTTTATATTTAGCATGAGCATGGTCACGTTCTTTAATGAGTTTAGCAATTATTTCATTATGAGACTCCTCAATAGATTCGAGTTTCTCCTCAAGAGAAATCCGAGTCTCATGCTCTTCCTCAAGGGCATACTCTAAAGAAGCCTTTTCCATAGCATCCTCTTTTTCAATATTTACTTTTCCCACAAGGCTTGCTTCCAAATCCTTAATAGTAAGCTCGTGCTCAACAAGGGTGCTCATGATTTTATAGAGGTTATCACAAGCATTCTTATTCTTTGAAAGAGCTTTAAGAATCATTATCCCTTTCTTATGAAAGGAAACATCATCATCATTTTATTCAACATCATTATTATTATTATCATCATCATCATTACTACATGAAGATTTAGCCATAAGGCAAAAGATGGTTGATGAAGAAGAACAATTAATTAAGGAAATACTCAAGTTCACATCTTGTTCCATAGAAAATTGGGTTTTCTCTACATTATTAATAATACAATGATTAGAGGGAACACAAGCATTTTTTATCATGGCAACAAGATAATGCAAGCATATCATCACGATATTTAGTTGAGAAACTTTTACATGATATGCAAGGACTATCAACACTAGCATGTAAGACATTTGGAGTGCTAGAAGTGTTTAAGTCTAAACATAGAACATTGCAATGAGATAGAGATGAAGTACAGTCAATAGAATATTCACCACCAACAAAGCAATTTCTATCACCACTCACCATATCATTACCTTGTGACAAATCACATGTTAGTGAAGTGGAAGAAGTTGTGAACACATCACGGCCAGATGTGGAGGGAGAACAATCATCCTCAATAATGTTGGACACTTCATATTTATCTTGAAGGTTGGTCCAAACATCATGAGCATTCTGATAAGGCATGATTGAATCAAGAACTACATCGCTCACAACATAGATGAGACCATTAGATACAAGAGTATTGAGATAAGAGTTTTCCTCATTTTCTAAAGATAGATTTTGTGAATCCTTTGGAGGAGAAAAACCCATGTCTACAATTCTCTTAAAATTTAGGTCTATGTTCCTAAGAAGATTAAGCATGCGAATTTTCCAAACATCATAATTTGTGCCATCGAATTTAAAAGTGGGATCATGCACTAATTCTCTAAATGACATCTTTACTCTCTCGGAGGTAAAGCACAAAAAGAGAGTCGAGGCTCTGATACCAATTGAAAGGACAAAGATGTCGCCTAGAGGGGGGGTGAGTAGGCGATATAAAACTTTTACGATTAGGGCTTGATAAATGCGGAATAAAACTAGCATTTAATTTATCAAGCATACAAAACCTAATATACTAGGTTCACATATGTGCACCAACAACTTATGCTAAGCAAGATAGCAACAAGGTGATAACAAGATATAATACTTTAAGCACGAAGGATATCACAATGTAAGTTGCATAAGTAAACAGCTCGGGTATAGAAATAACTGAGGCATGCAGAGACGGGGATGTATTCCCGAGTTCCTCCTTGTTAAGGGAGTACGTATCATTGGAGGGGTGTGAGCTCGTCACAACAGGCCTACTAAACGCCACAAAGGCATCACCCTATTCTCCGATGAACCTCACCACAAAGGCTCGGTTTACCTTCCACTATCGGAATCCTTCAAAACGGAATCCGGAGCCTTTACAAAGTTCATGAGGCACACACCCACAACTCAATCGAGGGCTCCCAAATCACCACAACACCGTCTAGGGTCCAAAGACCCAAGAGTAACAAGCTCTCAAACTTCACTTCCACGAATCTTCGTGGGGAGCACAAACCGATGCAACTAATGCAATGGCAAGAGCACAAGTGCTCAAATCCTTCACTCTCAAATTCCAACAAAGCAACAAATGCTTATGGGGGAATAAGAGAGGAAGAACAAAGAGAAGAATCACAAAAGAACTCCAAGAACTAGATCCACTAGGTTCACCTCACTTAGAGGAGAGAATGATTGGTGAAAATGTAGATCTAGATCTCCTCTCACTTTTTCTCGAAGATGTGCAAGATCATGGGAGGGAGTGAGAGGAAGGGAAAGCTTTCCAAGGTCAACAATGGTGGGAGAGAGAGAGAGAAAAAAACGTGCTGCCTTTGTTGGGGAACCATTGGGGAAGAAGGCCCCTTAAATAGGTTCCCCCAAAAAACTGACCATTGAAGTTTTATCCTTTCTCCCCGTGAGCCCGGCCTTGGGCCCGGCAAGGCCGGCCTGGAAACATGGAGGCAGGCTTGGGAGCAGAGTGGCCGGCCATAGGCCCAGCCTTGGTCCCGGCCTTGGCCCGACCTAGCCAGGTTCTGAGGCCGGCCAGGTGCCCGACGCGGCCGGCCTTGGTCCCGGCCTTGGTCCCGGCCTTGCTAGCTTCCGAGGCCGGCCAGGTGCCCGAATCGACTGGCCTTGTGCCCGGCCTTGGCTGGCCAAAAAACTGCAGGAACACCCAACACGAAAACGAACATATCTTGATTATCCGGACTCCGTTTTCGATGTTCTTGGGCTCGTTGGAATCACCACAACGAGCACTCCAAGATTATAGAGAGAAACATCATAGTCCAACAAGGGAGAATAAAACCAAATGTAGAAAGGTAAACCTTCTCTAAAAAAGAGCAACCGGTAAATCCTCTAACATAAAAAGCCAACAAGTTTTTCATCAAGACTCCATTTTCTATGATCTTGGGCTTGTTTCAAAGATAATCACAAGCCCTACAATATCATGCATATAGACATCATAGTCCATCATGTGAGGAGGAAACCACAAGGAGAGAGTTTGACCTCTCTAGAAAGGATAAGCCGGTAAAACCTCCAACATAAAAAACGCAACAAGATATGCATATGAAATCCGTTTTTTATGAACTAGAGCTTGGTATGGAGATGAACACAAGCTCTAAATTCTCACATGGATAAAGGCCAAATAACAACCAAGAAAGATGATATGCCAAGAATGCAAAGGTTTGAGCTCTTCACAAAGATGCGATCAAGTTACTCACTTGAGAGCCCCTCTTGATAGTACGGTTATCTATCCTATAACCCGGTCTCTCAACTAACATCATGAGACCGGTAAAATAGAAAACCTATCAAGATCATACCTTTGCCTTTCGCATAATCCACTTGAGCTAGATGATGAAGATCTTGACTCCCTCAAGTTGGACCACCTTTCTTGATTGCGCTCCGCTCGGTGAAGACTCTCATATTGCTCCCCAATACACCAAGATGGGAGAACCTCTTCTTCGGCATATCTTCACATGGCCATTATCTTCACCACACAACCTTGATGGCGAACACCACTAGACGCCATCCTCCATGGGCTACATAGGATCTCTCATTGCATTCTCATGGAGAAATACCACGAGATCAAATGATCCCTCATGATACATCACTAGCCCATCTTCCCCAACATTTTCGTCCATAGAGATTGTCATTAATTACCAAAACCACACATGGGGGCAATCATGCTCTTTCACTCTCCCAAAGAGGCCATTCGAATTCTGAACCTTTTAGAATCCTTTTCACACCTATCTTAGGGGGGTTGTCCCTGCTATAAAACCCCTTCTCCCCCAACGTTTTAGGGGCCTTTTGTCAAACCAAAAACCAGCTATAAGCTTTGCAGCCAAGGCTGCTTGAGATCTGAGAGATCCTTACTTACTTTGCTCTTGTGAGTTCATCCGGATTCGCGAGAAGGAGCCTCTGGTTACCCCTAATTCGTGCTCTACGGTTCCGGCCATTTTGTGTGGGTTAGTCCCGGTTAGTGGTTCTGCGATTGTTTGGACAGCAGGTTGAATTTCTTGTAGCTTCGGTCAGCCATCCCCAACGTATGTACGGGTCTCATCCAACCTTGGCAGCTATAAAGCTAGTTATCCCCGCCGCTTGCAGCTAGTTACCCTCCCCATTTTGATCCTACGACGTGAAGATCGGGCCTCCCTCGGGTGTGAACTTCTTCAACGGGTTTGCACCTATCATGAAGCTTAAGTAAAATTTGCCGATTCTGAGCTCGAGATTTTTAAACTAGATTCCGACAAAATTCAAATTAAATCAAAATTTGAGAAAAAAATAGGCGAAATAATGCTAAAATGATTTTCAACATTTTGGTGACTCTCAATTTTTTCTCGAAACAAAAGTTAAAAACCTTGAGTCTAGGACATTATTGTCAACCCGGCGAGTTTAAACAGCACCTAGTTAAGACAATGACACCTTAGACAACGTGTATACTCCACCCAATCAGAAATGATTATGGATTTGCTGTTGCAGCCACTGAAGGTTGGCTTTTGTATAAATAATTTTCACCGTGGCAACATTGAGACAGTTGGATATATGAACGTCATAATCAACTCGCCTACCTGTCCAACAGAAAAAACAAAATAAATCAACCCGCCTAGCTAGTAGAGATAGAATAACTATTGCTAGCTTATCAACATCAACAGGATCGATAGACATAGCGTTGGTGAACCAATAAACTTTTTTCAACACAGCACACACATGCATGAACATCGATCGGGACGCACCCATGACCGGCTACATCGATCCAGCTCGCCCTATATATATGCGTAGAAAAACTACACGCGGAGCCGTGGAACCGATGTGCGCGCATGTACGGAGACCCTTGCTACGCAAATAGAAAATGAATGGGGATATAAAATGTGATCAGGCCTGACTGCTCAATAGCCATGCATATATTATATATGATATCCTTTTCCTCCAAGTCCAACCAATCTCTTCATTATGCTCAAACTTTAACGTGTCAGCTAGCCGGCCATCTTGGAAAAGTGACAATCGGAGAGTGCCATTTCACACTCGTGCTGATAATAGTAGCACGGATACAAAAATCATAACGTATGCTACTCATGCATCACATGCTCGATCGCTCTGTGCACGCACGTACGCGCCACTGGCCGGTATATAGTAGGGAGCGTGTGTGCCTCCAACTCCTATAGTTGCGCCAACCGATCGAGCTAGCACACTTAAGCAGCAAAGCCAACCCCCCACTAGTCATCGATCAGCTCCGTGTGGGTTGTCCTTGTCCAGTCGCCAATTCGTCATGCCTTTGGGTGCCACCGGTGCTCCACTAACGGCGGCGGCGGCCTCCGAGCTCACCGTCGATGCGACGAGGGCGCTGCCTGCAGGGAATGGCACCGCATCGTCTACAGCGAGATGGGGCTTTGAGGGTGCCGTCGCGATAGATTTGCCGCTACACGATGAGAGGAGGATGAAGCAGGAGCTGGTCGCCTGGGCAAAGGCCGTGGCCTCCATGGCTATCAGGGCATCAACGCAATGCTAGCTAAGGTAGTACTGGCGTAGTGCAGTGCGTAGGGGTTTATCAGCTTCATGCTTCTATCGATCGATGTAACTACTTGAGGAAACTCCCTTGAGATTAATTCCCCCTAAGCTCTACTGACCACCTCTAACCCGGTTTATGTGACATTGACAATTACGATGTGCAATCACTTACCTGGTATACCCAATTCAAACGACCTTATGGGAGGGAGGGATTTGCTGGTGTGGGAGAAATTGTTCACTTCTCCGAAAGAAAAAAAAACAATTTACTCTCTATATAGTACCTGATGGGGAGACAGGCTTTTGAAAGTCTGGAGAATTTTCTCTGAAATCCATACATTGATGGTTGTCTTACCAGGGAGTGGCTGATCCTCGGTCGTGAAAAATCTAGAAACTTGAAATCCCTCTCAAAATCATGGTGTTTTTCTGGAAATTATTACATGATAGATTACCTACAATATTGAATCTCGTGACTGTGTTCTTTGCACTCAGGGAGTTAATGAGGATTTCATGCATATGTTCTTTGAATATGATTTCAGAATTTCTGGTGGAAGCTCAAACTGGAATGGAATACCGAATTGCATTTTTTCAGCATGTTGATTGGTGCAAGAAAGAGGTGTAAGTTGATTTGTTTCAAGGAATCCCTCTTTGTTGGATGCCGGAGTTTATGGAACCATACAAATAAGAGCATTTTTTATGCTCAGCCCATTGATAATAGTGTTTGCTTCTACGATTTCAAAGCTTCTTTTAAGTTAGACATGCATAGAGCTAAGCCTAGCCTTAAGGAGGGTATGTCTCAATGGATGGACACTTTATGAACTATCTGATGTAATTTTGTACATATTTTTATAAAAATGAAAATGTGGCAGTAGGGGGGTCTTCCTTACTGTGATCACGTCAGAAAAAGATAGATTACCTACCATGAAATCAATTCTCACGAGAAGAGACCTAATGGTGTAATAGATTCCATCGACAATAAACACTACCGGAAATTCAAAATATGACGTGTAGAAATAAAACACGGCAAAGAGGGTGCGGAACACGGCAAAGTCTTTACCGTGTCTATGCACACGGCAAAATCGACACGGCACAGATCACGTCGGCAAAGACCTTTGCCGTGTGCTTTCTACATAGGACACGGTGAACCCTTTGCCGTGTACCATACAACCTGGCACGGGAAACCAAAACTACTTTGCCGTGTGCTATTTCAGCTGCCCGCATGACACACTCTGGAAACTTTGCCGTGCGCGAATACACCGGCCTCACGGCAAAGACAAACTGTTGGCCGTGCGTCGTGGAAAAACACACGGCAAAGCGTGAAGATAAAATAAAAAAAATCACCGCGCGGGCGGCGCGGTCGCGCTATCCTCGTCGCCGGAACCGGAGCCTAACCCTGCAAAGCCGCCGCAGTCGTTGGCTCCTGCGGGGAGAGGTGGAGAGGTCCTGCGGGGAGTGCCGCGAAGTCAGCGCGGGGAGAGGTGGCTCCGGCTTGGGCTTCTTGGAGTTGCGGCAGCGGTGGCGAGGGGTCCGGCGGCGGCCAGGGGTCGGAGCATGTGCGGCAGTGATACGTCTCAAACGTATCTATAATTTTTGAGTGATCCATGCTAGTTTTGTGATATTGTCACATGTTTTTACTGTCAATTATATCATTTTTATGCATTTTGTCGGACTAACCTATTGACAAGATGCCCAGTGCCAGTTCCCTGTTTTTGCTGTCTTTTTCTTTCAGAAATTTACTTCTGGAAATATTCTCGGATCGCGCTGGAAATTTACGGAGAATTTTTATTTGCCACGACGAAGTACCAGTCCGAAGGAGAGCCGGAGGGGAGGCCCACAGGGCAGAGGCGCCCCCCTGCCGCGGCCTAGGGGCCACCCGCGGGTGGGGCCCGCCCCTGCCCGTGGGACCTCACCTCGACCCCCTCCGACGCCTATAAATTGCCACTTAACCTAAAAATGTCGGGGCGGTTATTATTTTCCAGAAACTCGACCCCGAAACGCCGTCACCGAAAACCCTAGTTCGGGGTCCAATCTGAAGCTGATCCCGACACTCTGCCGGAGGGGAGATCGATCCCGGAGGGCTCTTCATCGCCATGCCTTCCTCCGGGATGAGTTGTGAGTAGTCTCACCTTGGACTACGGGTCCATGGCAGTAGCTAGTTGGTAGTCTCTCTCTCTTGTGCTTCATGTCATATGATCTTGTAAGCTGCCTAACATGATCAAGATCAATTATTGTAATGCTATGTGATGTGTTTGCTGGGATCCGATTGATTATGAAGTTATGTTCAGATTGTGCATGATTCTTATATGAGTAATTTATGTTCTTGCATGCTCTCCGATGTGCGTAGTTACTTTGACCAAGTGATTGTGTGTATCTCCAAGAGAGGGTATTTATGCTAGATAGTGGGTTCATGCCCCCTTTTGCTCCTGGGCACGAGTGGTAGAAACGTCTAAGGGCGAGGGCCGGGTGTGCTGTTGCTACTAAGGGTAAAATAGCGGTGTTAATGTCTATTTTGATATTATTATTTCTTACTTCATGCACTTTACTTAATGCAATTGTCTGTTGCTTGCAACTTAATACCGTTGGGTGACAGGTTGGATAGCGATCCCACGGTGGACTTTTTAGACAAAGACGCTGTTGGACTCAACGGTCTTTGTTCCTTGTCGTGATGCCTCCATAAATATTATCATGTCCTTTATGTCATAGCTAAATTGGGTTTGTGTCATGATCTTGTCAATTGCCTAGTTATAATTTGTTCACCCATCACATGCATATTTTATTTACTTGAGAGACTCCACTAGTGAACCCATGGCCCCTGGTCCATCTTTTTACATTGTTTACAACCTCACTTACTTGCTTTTCATCATCGTTACTCCTCTGGTCACTTTGCATTATTTTATCTATTTCATCATACAATTAACCGCTTTGTTTTCTGCGAGACCGGAAAGATTGACAACCTTTCCGCCGTTGGGGGCAAAGTATTTGGTTGAGTGTGTGCAGGTCCACGTCTGTTGAAGGTTAAGCGCCTGTTATCTTCAACATTCACCTCGTTGTTGATTTCAAAGTCCTACTGGTTCGATAAACCTCGGTTCGTTAAACGAGGGAAAACTGCTACTAGCTACAATTCCGCCTTCGCTTGGGGCACCACCCAACTCTGTTAGCGGCAATCAAGCAGTTTTTTGGCGCCGTTGCCGTGGACTTTGGAGCTGCAGCAAGGGGAGTCTCATATCCTCAATCTCTTTACTTTGTTTTTTTCTTGCTTGCTTTATTTCTCGTTTAGTTTATTTTCCTGTTTCAAAATTTTAAAACCCAAAAAAATTAGTGTAGTCTTTATTCCTGTCTTGTTATTTTATCTTGCCCTCATGTCTAGTTCTTTTCCTCCTGTTGAGACATCCGAGTCCGAAGTCCTCACCTTCAAACAAAGAGGTGGGGAGAGTTTGAAAGACGCTTGGTACAGAATTAATGACGCTCGTCATAGATCTACTAAAAAACCTTTGGCCACTGTTCTCCTTAGAAATTTTTATATTGGTATTACAAGTTGGTATAGCTATGTCCTAGATACTATCAAAGGTGGAAAATTCCTAGGGATTAATCCTTTGGAAGCTTTTAATGTTATAGAGGGTCTTGTGGGGATTCCACCAACTAATGATCGTAAAATTGAAATCACTTTAGAACATGTCATGCAAAGGATAGAAGTTATAGAAGATAATGTACCAAGTGTGGATATGATAAGAGAAATAGATAAGGGAATTCTTGATGGTATTAACAAGCTTGATGGGTGCCTAAAAGACATTTCTAAAAGTATTAAGTCCCTTGAAGCTACAAGAGCTATTAATCGAATTGATAAATTGGGGGAAGTAATTGATACCTTGGGAACACCCTTTTCTCCATCTAAATCTAAAAAGAGAGAGGCTTCGCCCCCCAAAGTACCTAAATTTATATTTGTGCCAAAGAATACTACTAAAGCTAATACATCATTTGCAGGAAAAGAGGAGTTGAGGATGGTGAAGGAAGCTCAAATTTCCAAGGATTTTAAGGGAGGAGCCCTAGTGGGTAAAACTACTTTTGCTCCACCAATTGTTGGTACTAATAGTATTGCTGGAGGTCCTTTTTCAAGTTCCACAATTCATGAATTTGATAAGAATGATGATGCCTTTGATCCCGAAAAAACTTGATATTTGGCATTGCGCCTAGCTAAAAGGCGTTAAAGAAAAGCGCTTGTTGGGAGGCAACCCATCTTTTATTTTCAGTTTGCTTTTTGTTTTTCTTGAGTCATGAAGTTATTACCTCTGTAGCAACTTCATTGTATCTTTTTCTTTTGGTTTGTTGTGCCAAGTTTAGCCTCTAATGCATTGAAAGTGCGAGGTATTGTTTTGCTGTCCAAAAACAGATTCTGTGCGCCTGTTGCACGAAAATCCTAAAATCGCCAGGATCTTATATTTTTCTGATAATTTTTTACAGCAAGCCTGATGCTTTTATCTATATTTCGTTAGTTTTGAGTTTTCTGATTTGAGCTACATAAGTGCCTCGAAAAATTCGATCTTTACAGACTGTTCAGATTTTGACAGATTCTGCTTTTATTTTGCATTTGTCTCTTTACCATCGTCATAAGCGATACTCTAGGGGTAGCGTGCCACATTGAGGCTTATTAAACAGTAGCTAATGCCCAATGAAGTTGGTTTGCAATTTGTCCTAAGTTTAACACATGTGCATTTTTAATTTATGAGCACTAACCCTCTAATCAAATTATGAGAAGTTTTGTGTGAAGTGAGTTTTTAAGTTCCAAAGGAGAAGAATATGAAAACATCGAGGATGGATCAGAGCTCAAGCTTGGGGATGCCCCCATGGCACCCCCTCTGAATATCAAGAACTATCAAGAGTCAAAGCTTGGGGATGCCCAAGGCACCCCCTCATCTTCATCGACTATCATAAGGTCGTCTTCGTTGAACTTCGTTTTTATCACTTTACATATTATGTGTTATGCTTGGAACATCTTTTTACTTTTAGTTTTGTTTTTTTGTTTGCTGGTCATATCTTTGTTGGATCCTTGCTTTATTTGTGTGGGAGAGAGACACGCTCCGCTTTTCGTTTGAATACTCCTTTGCTTCGCTTATATCTTTTTGAGTATTCTTAGCTACTGTCTGTTTTCTAGTAAGCTCTCGCTTTTAGCTTTTTGAGTATTCTTAGCTGCTGCTAGTTGTTATGTTAAAATCTCTTGTTCTTCACTTATACTTGTTGGAGAGTTATTGTTGAAAAATTGCTTGAATTGTCAATGCGACGAAATGTTGTTTATGTGATGATAGAATAAAGTGAAAAGCCTGCATAGTTTTGTAGATGATGGTGTGGATACTGGATGTTCCTCAATTGTTTTGTGATGTTAAGTTGAATGCTTAAAATTGCTGGTTATTTGAGTGGAATTGATTAGTAAAGAAATATGGTTGAAAGCTTGAAATTGTGTGGTTTTTCACAGTTGTTAATTCATAGAGCTAATTTTTCCATCAAAAGAATTTTTTGGTCAACAAGGGAGACGGTGTAGAGTTTTTATGGTTATGACTGATAAATGTCTTATGTTGTTCTGTTACCGGTTATTGTTAGATGTTTGCTTCAAACACCCTTTTTGCTAAGACTAAAAATTCGTACTGAGTGTATGGTTCACTCGTGCATCCAATCCCCAAAGCCAAACTTTCTTGCCAGCTGAGTCCACCATATCTACCTATGCATGATATTTCTTGTCATTCCAAGTAAATTTGTCATGTGCTACCTTTGAAAATTCAAAATACTTCTTTTTGTGCCTCTGTTTTTAAGCTCATGAGGGAGTAGTAGAGAGCTAGATATAACTTGTGACGAGCAAGGTCATTTCCCCCCTTTCACCCGATGTCGATGGAATACGTCTTCACTTGAATCAACCCGAGAGCAGCTTAAGCAAAATTATAAATATAACTCACAATTCTGCTCCGCGCAATGCAAATCTGAGAAATCAGCCCAAACATTGGACAGTGGTGAAACCAAGGAGAAAGAAGAGCGTACTCGCTCTTCTAAAAACCAGCTTCTCTCACAAGTCTAAAAATCGAGCAAACATCTAGTGTTGACCCTGGGTATCGTTGAACATATTACATTATCAAGATTAAACATGAATCTTTATATTGACTTTATCTATAAGATAAGCCGTTGGAAGTTGAAGCTTTTTGCTAATTCTAACATCTTCCTTTGTGTTGATTCTCAAACACTTTTGTCATGGAATTATTATCCTTGTGAATTTGACAAATATGTTGATCACATTATTTTCATGTCTTTGACATACTATTTATGAAAGGTTTTTCTTGAATGATTCAACTTGTTTATTCATTGCTTTCTTGCTATCAATTATAGACAATTGTTTTGTATCTCTTCATTCACATCCTTTGATTTGCATTACTATCTTGATCAAGATTTTGTGTTGGTTGCATGTCTCATCAAAAATTATTTGTTATCACTTACCTACTCGAGGACGAGTAGGAGTTAAGCTTGGGGATGCTGATACGTCACAAATGTATCTATAATTTTTGAGTGATCCGTGCTAGTTTTGTGATATTGTCACATGTTTTTACTGTAAATTATATCATTTTTATGCATTTTGTCGGACTAACCTATTGACAAGATGCCCAGTGCCAGTTCCCTGTTTTTGCTGTCTTTTTGTTTCAGAAATTTACTTCTGAAAATATTCTCGGATCGTGCTGGAAATTTACGGACAATTTTTATTTGCCACGACAAAGTACCAGTCCGAAGGAGAGCCGGAGGGGAGGCCCACAGGGCAGAGGCACCCCCCTGCCGCAGCCTAGGGGCCACCCGCGGGTGGCGCCCGCCCCTGCCTGTGGGACCTCACCTCGGCCCCCTCCGACGCCTATAAATTGCCACTTAACCTAAAAACGTTGGGGCGGCTATTATTTTCTAGAAACACGACCCCGACACGCCGTCACCGAAAACCCTAGTTCGGGGTCCAATCTGAAGCTAATCTCGACACTCTGTCGGAGGGGAGATCGATCCTGGAGGGCTCTTCATCGTCATGCCTTCCTTCGGGATGAGTTGTGAGTAGTCTCGCCTTGGACTACGGGTCCATGGAAGTAGCTAGTTCGTAGTCTCTCTCTCACTCTCTCTTGTGTTTTATGTCTTATGATCTTGTGAGTTGCCTAACATAATCAAGATCGATTATTGTAATGCTATGTAATGTGTTTGCTGGGATCCGATGGATTATGAAGTTATGTTCAGATTGTGCATGATTCTTATATGAGTAATTTATGTTCTTGCATGCTCTCCAATGTGCGTAGTTACTTTGGCCAAGTGATTGTGTGTATCTCCAAGAGAGGGTATTTATGCTAGATAGTGGGTTCATGCCCCCTTTTGTTACTGGGCACGAGTAACAGAAACGTCTAAGGGCGAGGGTGTGCTGTTGCTACTAAGGGTAAAACAGCGGTATTAATGTCTCTTTTGATATTAGTATTGCTTATTTCATGCACTTTTGTAACATCCCAATTTTCAAAAATTGCATAAGCATGCATTCATTCATCATTTGCATTTGTTTGTTGCATTTTGTTTATTTATTTTAGTGGCTTGTTTTAATTTTGGTTTTACCTTTTCAAATAATGGAAATAAAGGTGCTAAGTAACCTTAACCATTCTTTTAAATATTTTGATTTTATCTATTGGCAAGACTAGTACCTTAATGATCTAAATTTAATAAGCTTTCAAAAAAGTATTTTTGCAAAGTTTTATAAAAGGTTTTGGCCTGTTTTATTTTCAGATTTGACAATAGAGAAAAAGAAAAGAAGAAAACTTCTGTCAAAAAAACAAAAGAGAGAAACGGCCGCAGCCGCCCGAGCCAGCCCGTTGCCGGCCCAGCACCGGCCCATCCCACCCAGAACCGGCCCTCTCCCCCTCTTCCTCTTTTCTCTCCTGCTCTCTCTCGCCCGACACCGTGCTCTACATGGATTCGATCGAACCCTAACCAATTCCAACGATTTCGGCACGAATTCGTTCTCCCCACGGCACCTACATAAACCCCTCCTCGTCCACACTCTTTCCCCCCAAAAACCCAAGCTCCTAAGCCGCCAGGCCGCCCGATCTCGAGCTCGCGCCGCCGCCATTGCCGCCGGTAAGAATTGGAGCTCCGGCCGCTCTCCGACGACCCCGGCCTCTCTCCTTCACCCCTCTCGCTCTCTTTCGCCCTGGTGCACCTCCCTGACATGCTCCTTTATCCTTTCCATCACCAGATCGTCGAGTCCGTGCATGCCCGCCCCGGACCGCTGCCACTACCATCTCCGACGAGCAATCCCCGGAGCAGGAGGGCACACCGAAGACCACCACCTCGCCACCAAAATCCCCTCGACGAGCTAATCACCGAGGTGCGTTTTGCACATCCTGGAACGCTGGCCAACACCGGGAACGCCGATGCCGAGCCTGTCGCCGCCTCGCGCCGCCGCTCACCGTAACCCTAGCTCCGGCCGGCCGCGGATGCTTTTGATCTGGACCGTTAGATTTAGATCGCACGGTTCATTTTAATTCCCTTTACCGAACCGGTATCAACCAGTTAAATCGTGCCGCGTCAGCGCTGATTCAGTGCACAGTCAGCGCCTAGTCAGTGCCACGTCAGCCCCCTACTTTTTCTGTATTTCGGCGGAATTGTTTTAATTTGGCAGTTTTGCAAAAAAAACCTGAACCTTAAAACCATCATATCTTTTTAATGGTCGGCCAAATTTAATGAACTTTATATTTTTGAAAACCTCATGATCTGTAGATGATTTTAGAACTGTTAGTTCTCTGTATTGCCAATGTGTAATTATTCAAATTTCAAATGTGAGATTTGAGTAATTTTGGCATAACTTTAAATCTATAAGTTATTTTAAAATATTTTCTTCTGCAAAAGTGTTTCTTTTAATGTCCTATGTCCAGTAGTATTTTTTTAGTTTGCACTTTTGCATCATGCATATATAATGTTTTTGTAAAAACTCATTTAGTGGTATTTTGACTATAGTAATTGTTTTTAAATTATTTAAATCACTAAAATTATGAATCATGAGAACCATGCATATAGTAAATAACAGAAAATAATAACTTTATTAATTGTTTAACCTTGACTTGTGTGTTAGCAAATCATCTTGCATGCATATTTTATTGTGCTGCCATTTTGTCTGTTTATTGATTTGATGCAATTGTTTGTTTAGATTGTGAAGAGTGCCAGGAGTGCTGTGAGTGTTGCAACAACCTAAACAACTACCAAGGCAAGTGCATACACCATTCATGAAAGACCTATTACTATGTTTCTATATTGCACTGTAGATTATTTTTTCTGTAGTATGCATGATAGACTGTTTTTTAATCAAAACTATATGCTATGCGAACCTGTTAGGCTAGCCACATGATTAGTTGACTAGTGACCTATTTTAATTTAGTAGAAATTGCTTGCTGCAAAAATGGTTGTTTTGTGGTAGATGAGTTAAGAAAAATTCTACTAAATTAATCAATCACCTGGGCGGATTTGGTGTTGCTCTACCGGTTGCTTAAAGTTGAGTGGCTACTCAGGCCCATTTCCATGGTGTGAACCTGAGTATGTGCACTTGTGGTTTGCCACCCAGGGTATTAGAGATTTCATGTCACTCCAAGTCTAGTTTACTTCCAGTGCAGCCACTAGTCATATGGGCTCTGTCTTGACTAAGTAAGTAGCATGGAACCAATCCGGTTTGACAAGTAGATGTAGGGGATGTAGGTTGGAATGGGTCAAGCCAGTAGTGGTTGGGAAAGTGCTTCAGAAAGGTCTCGTCTTAACTCTCTCCTTTCCTTTTCACTAAATGAGTGATTGGGAAGTTTGGGTTAGTTGAGTCTAGTGGGGAAAGTGCCACAAACTCTCGAGAGTAAATAAAACTAAGATCTTAGCCGTGTCCCCGGTTATGGACAATTTGAGTAACTAAGCAAGGTGGTCGACAGAAGAATCTCATTCATTCCAATTTCAGAATAAAATTTGATGGGTGAACAAGGGTAGAAGAGATATTGGTTTTCATGCCATGTTTATCTCAATAATAGTTGGTTTTAAAAGAAAAGCTTTTCAAGTGTAGGATAAAATTTGCTTTGCGCAAGAGCCATGAAATCCACCAGCCAAATATGCATGTAGAATAGTCATTGCCATCTAATATCCACCATAGTATGACACTTGCCAGCCTGTCACAAGGTATTGACCCAAATTCCCTAGGCTGCAACGTTAATGTTGCAGGTTGTTCAGATGAGGAGTAAGGACGTTTGTCTATTTCGAGCTTACAACCAACATGTTCGCCAGTGGCCCATGAAGATGATGGAGCTCCTTGTTATTTATTTGCTGCTTGAACTCTGAATAATATTTGTGGAACTTTATTTACTTTAAGCTAGCTTCGGCTATGCAAAGTTGTAATAAAGTACATTATTTTTGGATCATTCGTACGTGCGATGTAATAATGTTTAAAATTTATGCATGATATTACATCCTGTTGGTGAATGCTAGCCATACTCGATCCAGGGCCTAGCATATCCACAATGTATTCTTGCTTTTCAAAGTGAGGGTACTACAGAATGGTATCAGAGCGTAATGTTGCCTGTAGGCTCGAAAGCCCTAGGTTTGGATTAGAAATAAGAAAGACCATAGGAACAAAATTCTATTTTCTTCTTATCCAAATCTTTCCAAACATCTTTCTTGTACGTTTCTCAACTATTGCTTTCTAAATTACCTTCTCTTGTTTTATATGACCGACCTCATAGAATATATCAACAAAGGATCAATGATGATTATGGCTATGGATTGTGAAATGGAGTTTCAAAAAGACACCTAAGAAGAACTTTCAGACAGAAGACATAGTCGAGACCACCACTACTAGGGAAACCTTACCGCCGGCGGCCAAAATTAGTTTATCCCCGGCGGTTTGCAAAACCGCCGGCGACCACCTCGCCGGTGGTAATACCTTACCGCCGGCGGTTTGCAAACCGCCGGGGGTAAGCCTAGTTAGCGCCGCTGTTTATGACAACCGCCGGGGATACTCTTTACCGCCGGCGGTTTTAAAACCGCCAGGGATAAATGATGATAGCACCGGCTGTTTGCTCTGCCGCCAGGGGTAAATGTTTTATCACTGGCTGTTTATCACTAACTGCCGGCGGTAACAATTACAGGGGGAAAAAATTACAGCAATATACACGGCAATATATATATAACAGATGACAATATATATAACAGATAGCAATATATATAACAGATACATATACAGGAAAGTAGCCAAGTGTTCATCAATAACAAAGTCGACCATATTGTTCAAACTTCGACTCCCAAGTACGGATTACACAAATAGAGAGTCCAAGTACTAGCAAACACTACAAGTAGTTCTCGATCCGGAGTTGCATGACCTAGCTAAACAACAATGAGATAGAAGACTAGGGAGGCGGTGGCGGCAAGCATCATCAACGACGAAGGGGGTCCTCCAAGTCTCCCTCCTCTGTCGCGCTCGAAAGTTGGCATACTGAGCTTCAGCCTCCTCCAAAGTGGCGTACCCCTTGTAGTTGTTGCCGCTGAAACGGTGGACCTGCCTCCAGCAACTCTCCCAGTCGTGGTAGACATGAAAGATGAATTTTGCTGCATATGTTAGAATGCTCGTCATATCTGGTACTAAAGCTAATAAAGTGTACTGAAATTTCAGAATTTTGCTGCACATGTTAGAAGATGCCCTGTTTCCTGTAAGCTAATTAAGTGTACCGAAGTACTTGTTTTTGGTACTGCAAATTTCATTCCTATCTCGTTTCTGCAAAATAAATACTATGCTAGCATGCTCTGGTCATAGAGTTACTGTCTCTTTGCTTTCACTACTGAAACTAGGGTTCGTAAGCAAAGCATGGCAGGAAAAGGAGAAAAAAAACTAGGTCCACCAAGCTAGGTTATTATTTTTTCTATGCACCAATTGTAAGAAAACAATGAAGACTGGTTACCAACAATCGTCGCGGGTCGTAGCGACCATGGGGGATGAAAGAAGAAGATGGTGGAAATTGATTGGATTGCGAGTGGCGGTGCGTACCTGCAGCGGGTCCTCGAGGGGGCGAGGGCGAGGTCGACGGCGTGTACGAGGTGGGTGTCTGCGAGGCGGCTCCGTCCACGAGCTCCTCCACGCGGTCGACGGCGTCTGCCAGGTGGAGGCTGTTAGCTAGGGTTACACGGCGTCGGCGGGAGCGAGGGCGAGGAGGGAGAGAGAGAGGGAGGGGAGGAGAGAGTGGGAGGGAGGGGAGAGAGAGAGAGGGAGGGAGGGGAGAGTGAGGGAGGGGCTCACCGGGGTAGGACGGCGACGGTGACAGGGAGTCGGCGATGGCGGGGAGCTGCTGGACGGCGGGGGCAAAGTCGATTTGGAGCCGGCGTCGATTTGGGGCAAAGTCCACTAGAGGGCGGGTCCTCGAGGGGGCGAGGGCGAGGTCGACGGCAGTGTGCGAGGTGGGTGTCTGCGAGGCGGCTCCGTCCACGAGCTCCTCCACGCGGTCGATGTGTCTGCCAGGTGGAGGCTGTTAGCTAGGGTTACACGACGTCGGCGGGAGCGAGGGCGAGGGGGGAGAGAGGGAGGGAGGGGAGAGAGAGAGTGGGAGGGAGGGGAGAGAGAGAGAGAGGGAGGGAGGGGAGAGTGAGGGAGGGGCTCACCGGGGCGGACGGCGACGGCGACGGGGAGTCGGCGATGGCGGGGAGCTGCTGGACGGCGGGGGCAAAGTCGATTTGGAGCCGGCGTCGATTTGGGGCAAAGTCCACTAGGGCGGGTCCCACCCGTAAGTGGATCATAATTTACCCCCGGCGGTTTGTAACAGAACCGACGGCGCTAAGTTATGTTCCACTTACGGGTGGGACCACGTGTTCTTATCGC
Organism: Puccinellia tenuiflora; assembly: GCA_012064385.1. NCBI lineage: Eukaryota > Viridiplantae > Streptophyta > Magnoliopsida > Poales > Poaceae > Puccinellia > Puccinellia tenuiflora. Next base: position 877,961 of record QRDG01000646.1, on the reverse strand, counting down.
CGGCGGTTCTGTTACAAACCGCCGGGGATAAATTGACCTTTTTTTTTGCTGCTGTGTTTGTTTTTCTGGTTTATATATCTGCTTTTTTATTTTTTTCGTGAGAGACCTGCACACATGCATCTCGCTTAGTCATTAAAACTATCAAAAATAGCACACATTTTATTGTTTTCTTTCTGCATTAATAGTCATTAAAACCATCGATAGGAGTTTGCGAATGTTACTTATACATCAATATATATTTATTACATACACAATACTATTCTTGATCACACTCTTCTCTTCTGCTTGCCCTTCCGCTTAGTCTTTGTGACCCCACCGGTATCTTCGTCGTGACTCCTTCTTGTGTACGGAGGAAGACCTGACCTAGGTAGCGTCGTCCTTGTTCTTCTTAGTTTGTATATTTTATCGTCTTCATCGGTTTCTTCCATCATTGGGTCTCCGACGAGGCCGTCGAAGTCTTTCTCGTTGGCGACTCCATCCATTCCGACGAGGGCCCTTTTGCCTCTCCTTACGACAACACGGCTGGGCCTAGACGGGTCGGTTATGAAGAAGCATTGCTCGACGTGCTTAGCCAGTATCCATGGCTCATTTTGCGCGGTGGGGTTCTTGGTCTTGGATTTGTCGGGCATACGCATGGTTGTGAAATACTCGTCTTCTTTTGTGACGTCCGTAGCCCATCTGACACGGAACATTGGTAGCTTCTCCCCGACGTAGTCGAGCTCCCAGATTTCCTCGATCCTTCCGTAGTATCTTTTCTTCTCTTCACCCGTGTATGATTCCATCGTCACACCCGAGTTCTGGTAGTCGCTTCTTTGTCTCTCTCCTCCGTATAGAATGTGTAACCGTTGATGTTCGTATTTCTGATAAGTCACGAGGTTGGGCGCGGGCCCATAAGACAAGGCCAATAGCATTTTGTCTCCATTGCTTTTCATTGGCGGGGGATTGGCATCAATCTGGTCTTTGAACCAGCGCGCGAAAGAGGAGTTGTGCGCTCTAAATACCTCTTCTTCCGTCATCGGCCAGTTAGCGGTGTTTTTGATCATGGTTATGTGCTCCTCCACCCAAGGCTCGACATCGGTCATGTGCTGTAGCGCTACTAAGTGGGCCCTGTTAAAGTCAGTTCTTCTACCATCTTGATCCACGTCCAGTTCCCTCTTGCCAGTATCGTGGCCTACTCCATCGAACCTGCCAGCGTGCTTGCTGGCGGGCAAACCAAGCGGACGTGGGTCATCCTCGTTTAGATAATTCTTGCAGAAAGAGATGCACTCCTCGGTGAGAAAGCCTTGGACGATGCTTCCGTCCGGATGTGCCCTGTTACGAATGTATCCTTTGATGAACCCGTTCATTCTTTCTAACACCATCATGTTGTGAAGGAATGCCGGCCCGAGATCCTCGATATCGTCTACTATATGCACCAGCAGATGGACCATGATGTCAAAGAATGCGGGCGGGAAGTACATCTCCATCTCGCATAAGATGGTGACGATCTCTTCCTGCAGCCTCCCAAGTTTCTTGACGGTTATCGACTTCCGAGTGATGACATCGAAGAAGCTACAGAGGCCAGTCAACGTTGCACGAACATGCGGTTCCATTATCCCGCGTATTGCAACCGGAAGTATCTGTGTCATCATGACGTGACAGTCATGAGACTTCATCCCGCTGAATATTTTTTTGTCGGGTCCAGCCATCTGCGAATCAGCCCTGCGTAGCCTACAGGATATTTGACTCCTAGGAGGCAGTTGATGAATTGTTCGAGCTCGTCAGGAGTTAGAGTGAAGCAGGAGGGGCGAGGAGTTTCGCTATGCTTAGCCGCCCTTTTGCGCTTGCGATTATCCGTCTCCTCCTCATCCGAATCCAAGTGAAGCTCTTTTCTGATATTCAGGGCCATCAGGTCGCGTCTTGATTTCGACCCGTCTTTGGTGTTGAGCATGTTGAGCATAGTGCCAAGCAAGCTCTCGCAGATGTTCTTCGTGATATGCATGACATCAAGGCAATGAGGCGTACCGAGGATCTTCCAGTACGGCAAGTCCCAAAAGACCTACAGGACCAGTCCTTTTTCTTCTTCTTATCTCCTTTCTTCCGCTTTTGCTTCTTTATCTTACCCGACGGAGGGCAGTCTTTCCAGTTTTTCAACAGAGTATCGATCTCTTCGCCGCTACGCTTACGTGGAGCTGTTTCGGGCTCATCCTTCCCATTGAACAGATCTCCACGCTGCCTCCACGGGTCATTCTCGGGTAGCCACATTCGATGCCTCATGTAGATGGTTTTCGAAAACCCATCCTTACTCAGCTGTACAAATGGCGTCTTTTCCATGCACCTCACACATGCCTTGTGTCCGTGGCACACCTGGCACGCGATATATCCATATCCGAGATAGTCCTGCACTGTCGTGAGCAGTGCAGATTTCATACGGAAAGTTTCTTGCCCATAGATGTCCCAAGTTTCTATCCCTTCCTCCCACAAACCATCTAGCTCCTCCTTCAATAGCCCGAGATACAGGTTGATATCGCTCCCTGGTTGCGTCGGCCCTTGGATTAGGATACTCATGTGTATGTACTTCTTCTTCTCATGGTCCATACAAACACGGGCCAAGTGCTGTGCTTGCTGCTCTGGTTGCCAAACGGATTGAGCCCGTCGGTGCTCGCACCCAGCCTGATGTTCCTTGCTTCTTTTCCAAATTCTTCGTAATACTCACCGTCTAATGCCTTCCACTGGCTTGCATCCGAAGGGTGTGTCAGCACTGGGTTTTCAACCCGATCCAGATCCTTCTTCACCGCCTCCTTCCTTTCCACGTGCCAGCGCATGAGCTTAGCTTCCTTGGGGTCCGCGAAGTACCGCTGGAGACGGGGCCTGAGCGGGAAGTACCACACAACTTTTCGAGGAGCTTTTCTCGTCCCTCTCTTGTATCGAGATTCGCCGCACACTGGGCATGTATCGAGGTTGGCGTGCTCATTTCAATAAATTACACAGTCACTGATGCAGGCGTGGTATTTCTTGTGCGGTAAATCGAGAGGGCACACGATTTTCTTTGCCTCATTTAGGCTACCGGCACACGTGTTATCTTCAGGAAAGTGCGTCTTCATCCATCCGAAGAGGTCGTCCACGCTTGTATCCGACCATTTGTGTTTTGCCTTCATCTCCAGAATATCGAGAGCTGCTCTCAGACGGCTCTCCTCCGTCCCGCTAGCTGGGCCATACAACGGAGTTCTCGAGTCTACCTCCAGTTGATCCAGCTTAGACTTTCGTCTATCGGCCGATGTGTTGCTGAGAAGAAGTTCTTGAACATGAGGGTCCTGCACGGCCGCGGTTAGCGGGGTATTCCTACTCAGGTCCTCATCGTCCGCATGTTCTTCCCGGCCTTCTTCACCATCGTCCGCATCCCCTCCCACCTCATCTTCATTGTCGTATGTGGCATCCGCTTCCTCGTCGTGGTCATCATCATCATCACCTTCATCATCATCACCTTCATCGTCGCTACTCATCCATTGAGTATGGCCCTCCATGAAACCAAACCTAAGCAGGTGCTCATTCACAGTGCCTGAAATGGGGTCGAACAATGACACTAGCTTGCATCTTCGACAAGGACACTTTATATGCATGCGCTTAGTTCGATACATGTCGGCCGTCGCGCGTTCCACGTATCTATCAACGACGCTTTCCTTCATCTCGATGATCGACCATCGTAGCCTGCACGACACAAGAGAATCGATTAGAGACCCATCATCGTCTCGGTTTTCACGGAAAAATTCGGCATGACCTTTGCTAAAAATGGTCATGCCGGAGTGCCAGAAAATCGCCGGAACGGAAGTTAATCAACATTCCGGCAAAACATTGGCAACTCAATGTACCTGAACATCAAAACAAATGCACAACGGTCCACATATGCATGGAAACCATTTTTCGCCACAAGTGACCGCGACTTTGCATGCACATTCTTTCCACTCATTAGTTACCTGTCGCGAGGTCCACGCTAGAGCACCGGAGAAGCCACACGTCGACAGAAGAGAGTGAGCTATATCTAGATCTACAAATAGAGAGAAAGGGATTGGAAATGGGTGGGGAGATGTAGATCTAGTGTTGGGAATATGCCCTAGAGGCAATAATAAAATGGTTTATTAAGCATATTCACGTTTATGATAATAGTTTATTATCCATGCTATAATTGTATTAAATGGAAACATAATACATGTGTGGAATATAAACATCCGGAGTCCCTAGTGAGCCTCTACAGGACTAGTTCGTTGATCAAGAGATAGTTAGAGTTTCCTAACTATGGACTTGTTATAGTCACTTGATAACGGAGTCATATCATTAGGAGTAATGGTGTGATGGACATGACCCAAATAAGAGTTGCAATTAATCGTGTCACAAAAGTTTTGTTGTCAACACTTTTAATATGCCAAATATAGTTTCCTTAGACCATGAGATTATATCACTCCCGTTCACCGGAGGAATACTTTGTGGACATCAAACGTCACTTCGTAACTGGGTGATTATAAAGATGGCTTTCAGGTATCTCCGATGGTGGGTTGTTGGGTGATATGAATCGAGAGTGGAATTTGTCCCTCCATGTGACGGAGAAGATATCTCCAGGCCTTCTCGGTAATATAGCATCAAAAGTCTGCAGACATGTGATTAGGTTGTAATCACCGGGATCCTATATTATGGACGAGTAAAGAGAACTTGCCGGTAACGAGATTAAACTAGACATGGGGATGTCAACGATTATATCTCGGGCAAGTAAAATATCGTGAGACAAAGGGAATCATATATGAGATTAATTGAATCTCCGCCATCGTGGTTCAATCGAGAAAAGGTTTTCGTTGAGTGTATAGGAATTAATATGGGCATCCCGGTCCCGCTATTAATTATTGATATGATCATGTCTATGCATTCTCGAACCCGTAGGGTCACACACTTAACGTTCCGATGAAATTAGGTTTTGCGATGAATTAAATGATGAAGTGAACAAATGGTGATTCGGAGTCTCGGATGGGATCCCGGACGTCACGAGAGGTTCCGGAGGAGTCCGGAGAATAAGATTCATATATGGAAAGTGGTTTCCGGAGGTTTCGGAAAAGTTCCGGAAATTATTTATAGGGTACCGGAAGGTTCCGGAATGTTCTAGAAAGGTCTAGAAGTGGGACCGCATATTTTGTATGGGGCCCACATGGTGCAAAGGGGTGCTGCCACCACTTGGTGGGGCGCACCACCTAGGCCCATATGGGTGGTGCGGCATAGGAAGGAGGGGAGTCCCACTCCTAGTTGGACTAGGAGATGGGCTCTCCACCCCTTTAGGAAAGGGGGCCCAAGGAGGAGTTCTAGAAGGACTCCAACTTGGGGGGCAAGCAAAGGGGGGGCCGGCCGGCCCCCTGCCCTTGACCTAGCCGGCCTCCTATATAAAGGAGGGGAGGGGGGTGGCGCACCCCTTACACCAAGGGCTGCCCCTAGCCGCACCCCCCTCTCCCATCTAAACCCTAGCCGCACCCCTCTTCTCCCGGAGGGCTGCCGCCATCTCTCCTCCACACCTAGCCGCACCCCCTAGCCCTAGGGGCTGCGCCACCTTGCTCCTCTCCCTCTCCTCTTGCTTGGCTTGGCGAAGCCCTGCTCGCGGAGATCGTCATCATCACCGGCACTACCGTCGTGCTGCTGAGATCATCAAGGCCACGTCTTCTTTCTTGCGGGATCAAGGAGTCGACGTCTTCATCGAGCTGTACGTGTGGACGCCGCGGAGGTGCTGCCCGTTGCTGCACTTCACCGGATTGGATCTCGAGGATAACACATCTCCTCGCGACTAGACGAGTCTAGTTGCGGGGATGGACTAGCCAACCCCTGCACCGACAAAACGTGTTTGTTGATCTTCGAGGGTAAGAGATTGGATCTCATCTTCGCTATCTTCATCTCGTAGATCTAGATCCTTGGGGTTTATTCCGCTTTGCCGCGTAGAAAATTTTTGTTTTCCATGCTGCGACCCCATCATCTAGATCTAGATGCTAGCTATATAGTGCATTTGGAACTTAATTAAGTGCTTAAATAAGCCAAAATAGGTGGGAAGTAGTGGGGAAATGAGCTCTGGTCGAGCTCCATGGATAGTGAGTGAGAGAGTGAGTTGGTAGGTGGGGAGAAGTGGCTGGTCGAGCTTAATAATAGATGCCAGGATTACCGCCGGCGGTTCCAACCCAAACCGCCGGGGATAAGTCCATTTACCGCCGGCGGTTCACATACAACCGCCGGGGGTAAGTCCATTTATCGCCGGCGGTTTTGGCCTAACCGCCGGGGTAAATCTGAGCTGGGCAGGGCCAGCACTGGGCCCACTTAGCGCCGGCGGTTACATATACTTCCCGCCAGCGGTACGAGGGTTACCCCCGGCGGTTTTCTTAGAAACTGCCGGCGGTAATTTGAGGCCCAGCCCGGGGTCCGCGGCCCAAGTTACCGCCGGCGGCCCAATTTCCCTCCCGCCGGCGCTATGTAGCTTATCCCTGGCGGTTTTGGCCCAAACCGCCGGGGGTAAATTTAGGCCGGCCGATCACAACTTACCACCGGCGAAAAAAATTACAAACAGCCGGCGGTAACGTGTGCTGCTATAAACAATTCCCTAGTAGTGGGGATTTTCATTGTACTTCATACAGCCACGAATTTGTTATTTTTCTGTAGCCCGAAATAAAAAGTATTTTCAACTGAAACTTTGCACAAATATATATACCATGTGTATGTATTCACGTTCAAAAAATTGAATTTTTTTCAAACTCCTAAATACCATTTTCGTTTTTTTAGAAAAACGGGATCACTGGTGCCCAGGTGCACCAAATCCCTTCTCTCTTCAAGGCTGCGAGTCAGGATTCAATTCGTGCATGAATCGGATCTTATTGGCAGCAGTCAGGATGGCCTGAGATCCAGCTCACCAAGTGTTCCACGAGGAATTATTTGTTGGGAGCCGTCCCACTTGACATGAATCGAAGGTGGTGCGACATAGACCAGAATAGGTATGGCAAGCACCTCAACCAATTTCCAACGTCTTCTTCTAGCGGCATGTGAGCTTTTTTGGTCTCTCTCAGCGTCAAATCCGGCAATCGAGAAGTTGTTAGCCGATAGAGAGGTAGCTGGTACTAACAAATTCTTATGTTTTTTTTCAGAAGTCAGGATACAAAAATAATAGAAATTGTGTAGATATGCATTTAGGTGGACAATCATATGCAGCAAGCATACAGGATACAATAAGCAACGATAATCAAGTAGTAAAGGTAAGAGATAACCATAATAGTGAACAAGAGAAATTTCCTTAAGTTCCTTCCATAATAAAAATACGTCTAGGTGTGGAGCTCACCCTATTCTCCTTTAGCTTCTCCCACATAAGGGAGAACTCATTCCACTATGAGGTACTTTGGAAGTCGTTGACCAAACTTTTATGCAGGGTTAAGGCTACTACACAACGATTGAATTCACCCGACAAAGGCATCAAAACTTCTTACATCAAGATGAAGGCACCGGGGCACCAACTTCCGTCTAAGGTTTCAGAAAATCCAAGAGGTAGCAAAATCTACTAGAGATTGTTGGGTGGATTCGAAATCCTTGTGGTGAAAGTGTAGATCTAAATCTCATCTTTCACTTCTCAAAGATTTAAAGTGTTTGACTTGAGAGATTGGAAGATCTAGGTATACATTAATAGAGGAGAGAGAGTGTAAGGAGCATCCAACTCTTGGCGGAAAAGGTGGATTTATATAGGAGCCCTCTCAAATGGAAACGTTGTTATATTTTTTATATCTTGTCATCAAATATGTTTCTCACATATTTGCATAGTCTAGAGATCCTATATTAATGTCAATCATGTTAAATCTTTTTTTATAGTCACCTATTCACCCTTTCTAATCGACCTTTTTGATCTTTCAGGATTTCGCCTTGCTTTATAAATAAAGTTACACAGCCGAACCGATACACAACATGATGGAAACCTCTTACAAAGCAGGATAGAGATAGAATAAATGTACATGAGTAGTCACACCCCCAAGAGGCCCCCAAGACTACCGACAAGAAGAGACACCATCCCTCATTGGGAAACCGCGGGCCCTCGGCACATCGTACACAACAAGTAGTCGTCGGAGAGGGCCGCCTGCCCTCTCGCTCCGTATCATGGAGCGTCGATCCAGCCATCAGACAACAAGAACAAAGAATGATGACACTAAATCATGTATGTAGGATAGAAAGGCCGTCGAGACCGTCCACGTCAGAGTCGAAGAAGATTTGAGATGGATGTGAGCTTGCCCGTCGATGTCAACAAGATGAGATCGAAAAGGTACCGAAAGTCCATGACGGGCGCCCCCAAGAGGATGATAACGCAGAGTACCGTCGTCGACAGGTCCAAAATTTGGTTAGCGGTTCTCGCACGAAGCCCTAGCGCAGAGGGTGACCACAACGACACGCCTAATAGGGTCACACCACCCAAAGACGTCGACCAAGGCCGCCACTGTGCTCACACGCCGTCTGCCCCGCCTTCGACCCGCACGAGTGTGCGGGTAAATGGAGGCAGTCGCCGCCTCGCCGGCGGCGACACTACTCGGGCAAACCCTAAACCTTTTTTTTTTTGAGTTATTCTTTTTTTCTCAAAGTAAACATGTGATACTCCACATAATAAATCCTCAGAATGAATGAATCCCAATAAATAAAACCCCCAAAAAGAAAAACCCACCGAGAAAAGCCTTGGTCGACGCATTCGTCTCAACCCTTACTCTCCAGATCCACCTCGCCGTCGACCATGGCGTCGCCGTCGGGGAACCCTAGCCCCACCCCGAGCGCCGCCTTCGAGCTCGGCATGCTCCTCAACCCTCCCGCGAACCCCGCCATCTTCCCGCCGATGGCCTCCGCTCCTCCTCCAGGCGCCTACTCCTACCCGCCGGCCGCCCCGCCCTTCCACCTCAACCCCTACCTCCCCTACCCGCCCGACGCCGCCACCACCGCCGCCCTCCACTTCCCCGCCCCCGCCTACGCCAGCCCTAACCCAACCCCAAACCCTGTCCCCGGCCCCAACCCGGGCGCCCGCCTCATGCAGCTGCTCGGCACCGCCGCGCACCTCGAGTCCACGCCGCCGCCGTCCCCCGCGCCCACCTCGTCCTCCGGGGCGCCGCCGCCGCACTCTGGGGCGCTGGCGAGGATGGCGAGCAGCGGCAAGATTCCCCGGGGCAGGCTGCTGCTGGGGGGTCCCGGGGACAGGGCCGTCCACGACGTCGACTCGCGGCTGCACCCCGGGGAGGCGCGGCCGCCGCAGCTCGAGGTCACGCCCATCACCAAGTACACCTCCGACCCCGGGCTGGTGCTCGGCCGGCAGATCGCCGTCAACCGGACGTACATCGTGTACGGCCTCAAGATGGGGAACATCCGCGTGCTCAACATCAACACCGCGCTACGCTCGCTCCTCCGCGGCCATTCGCAGGTTCGTCCTCTCCTGCACCGGGCTGAGGGAAAATTTGATGTCGCCTATAGCTTTAGCGCCAAGCCGTTGCCGGTGATGTTAGCGGATTAAAGTGCGGTGCGGATTTGTTGCTTTATATTACGTGTAGTTCTCGCTAGTAACCCGTGTGGTGTTGACTATCACTTGACCATAAATTCATTTCTAGTGCTGCCATGTATGGAATTGTATTATTATCAACTAGATATGGATTAGATCATCAGGAAAAATACAGTCTTCCATAGTTTAGAGTCACAATATATGCGAATCTCAAAGCAAGCATGGACTGGCGCTGGATCTAGGGTTGTACACTACCCATCAGGTGTAGCAAATCTGGACTCTTATATATTATTAACTATTATGGGTGAAGTATGAATTGGAAGGTTGTATTATTGAATGAACTAGTATGGCCTCCACATACAGCAGAAATTCAAAGGGAATAGGTTGGAGCTTATTAATAACCAGTCATATTTATGGTCCGCTGGAATTTATTCTTTCTCGTACTGATGGGGTGCATTTGTCATCGTACTTGTAATCCGAAGATGAGCATATCTGACAGTTTGTTAGTTCCATATTTGTCTTGTTTCACGAGGTTGATTTTAGTTAGCATTGAGGTGCATTTCGTTGTTATGTTTAGCGTCCTTATTTTGTTTGCTGCAGAGGGTGACGGACATGGCTTTCTTTGCAGAAGATGTCCATCGTTTAGCAAGGTACTTCTACCCTTTTTTTGGTAGTTTTAGGGTAGCTCTGTCAGGTACCTGTGCGTCTGTGCTGGCATTTTAGCTGGATAGTGCATCCCTGGTGGACTGGCGGTAGGGTGTAGTGGCCTCCCGTTACTGCACAGCATAACTTCGGTTTTCTTACTAGTCTCTCTCCTGCACACAATTGATATTTTTTGTATACAGTGCAAGTGTGGATGGGCGTATATATGTCTGGAAGATTGATGAGGGACCCGATGCGGAAAATAAACCACAAATCACAGGAAAGATTGAAATCGCCATCCAGATAGTAGGAGATGCTGACACTTACCATCCAAGAATATGTTGGCACTCACATAAGCAAGTAAAGCCTCATCACCTGTCCCTTTCAGTGTTTTGACTGGTTTTCTGTTAATGACTCATGTGGCTATCTTGTAGGAAATTCTGTTTGTTGGAATTGGGAACTGTGTCTTGAGAATAGATACAACAAAAGTGGGAAGAGGAAGGGACTTCAATGGAGAAGAGCCTCTTCAGTGCACACTTGACAAGCTGATTGATGGTGTGCACTTGGTTGGTAAACATGATGGGGATGTTACAGACCTGTCCTTATCTCAATGGATGACTACCCGTCTGGCTTCAGCATCAACAGATGGCACGGTTTGTACAAGATATACTGTTCTTAGTTTAGAAATCTATACTTCATGATAGGCAATGCCACATGAAAGAAATGATTTACAAAACAAATCATCTGGAACATTCTGCTTAAAGTCATGTACTAATGCATAGCACATTCAGATTTCGTTTCATTTTCACTTTCATAGTGTCCAAAATGTCTGAATATGCTGTCAGCCTGTCTGAATTTGTAGATGCAGTTTATAATCTATAATGTTTATTTTTGGCAGGTAAAAATCTGGGATGATCGCAGAGCAGTGCCTCTGTCTGTGATTAAACCGCATGATGGCAAAGCTGTTTACTCGGTTTCTTTCCTTACGGCACCGGAACAACCAAGTCATATAAATCTTGTTACAGCGGTATACACTCTTCTACATTTTCACATTTTTTTTACTTTATTTGCCGTCATGGTTAACCACCTTCAGCAGCCGTGCTATTTTGCTGAAAAAATGAATAAACATAAAACACTTTTCTAGCTCATATGGGATTGGAGTCACACCATGCTTAAATATCATGGCAGTGCCTGCGAAGACGTGATTTTAATAATGCTAAAATGATCACTGTTTACTACTGTAAAGATAATTTGTGATTGGACTGTAAATGGAATGATGGTTTTTCTCAGTGTGCATTTGTTTTCCTGTTGTCAATATTTTGTTGTGGTAAACAATGTATGTTATTTCCAAGACTGCAAACTTGCAAACTAAGCTTGCATATGCCCCTCCGTTTAGCATATTCGGTGTGATTAGTACATACTAACTTTTGTTAGTATTGCAGGGCCCTCTCAACCGAGAAGTAAAAATCTGGGCTTCCTCTGATAAGGAAGGTTGGTTGTTGCCAAGTGACTCAGAGACTTGGAGATGCACGCAAACTCTAGAACTTGTGAGTTCTCTGGAAAATAAGGTTGAGGAAGCTTTTTTCAACCAAGTAGCAGTGTTGCCACAAGCTAGCCTTATTTTGCTTGCAAATGCCAAAAAGAATGCTATATATGCAGTCCATGTTGAGTATGGTCCAGACCCTGCTTCTACTCAGTTGGACTATATAGCAGATTTCACAGTTGCAATGCCTATTTTAAGTCTGACGGGGACACATGAAAGACAACCAGATGGTGAACAAGTAGTGCAAGTCTATTGTGTCCAGACAATGGCTATCCAGCAGTATGGGTTGGAGTTATCACTCTGTTTGCCTCCCACAGCTGATAACACCGGTCTTGGTAAGGATCCGGCCATTTCTCATGTATATGAAAGACCTCTTGAAGTGGCATCGGCGGAGTCATCTCCAGGAACGAAACCATTAAGTGATCATCAAGGCACAGGTAATGTCATAGTAACTTCACGCGCTATTCACTTAGTTAAATCATTATACTCTTGACATTGGTTTTGATCTTTCACCTCCACTATCTGTGTATGCAGGAGCTGACACTACTGCTAATGTTCCATCCTTGACTCCTACATCAAATGTGGATAATGCTGGATCTTATGCAGCAGCTGTCTTGAGAAGAGATCCTTCAAAAGGTCCACCTCTTGGTGATCATGATGGGGATGGGTCATCTTTTGATTATTCGAGCAAGAAAATGTTGGATTCTGATGGTACAAATGGGCAAGGAGCATTTGGTAGGAAGGATAGCATTGGGAAAGAAGGGCCAAGAGGCCAAGGTAGTGCTACAGTTTCAGATGCTCACCCCACGTTTAACGTCGGAGTGAACGCCACACACTTGATTACCCCATCTGAAATTATTTCAGGTGTGCTCCCATCTGCTGAAACAACTGCTAAAGGCAGCCCACAGAATGTAGAGGTGGAGTCAAAGCACGTGGTTGAGAAAAAATCAGATGAAACTGTTGACTTTGAGGCGGTTAAGGAGACCCAAATTGTTCATGAGAAAATGGATAGAGTCAATAAGACTTCGGAGGAAACTGTAGAGACTGTCACTGAATGCTTGGTGACAACTGACAAGTACAGCTTGGAAGATTCACAGAGATCAGATCCCATGCTTTTGAAACAACATTCTGGTGCTGGGGAGGAAAATGGTCGAAGAAGAACAACTGAAGCTCCCGAGAAAACCGATGGTTCTGGTGCTTCAAGGAACTTGCAGCCACCTGCACCTACCAAAGAGGAGAAAGTTCTTCATCCACAGGTCTCTGGGCAGTTGTCTCCTCGTACGAGCACTTTCAACTCCACGAGTCCTCTCCAAGCAATTCAAACCTTGCTATTGATTCAGTCCCACAAGTAGCTGCTATCCAAGGAACATTGCAACAGGTTATACCACTAAAGTTTCCTTTGCCTTTGTGTTGCAACTTGTCCGACATTATAGATGCTGATAGCCTTTAACCGATTTGCATCAAAATAGTTGCTAGAAAATTTGCTAAGATTGCAATCCAATTTAAAAGGAAAATTTGTTAGATAAGTAGTTTGTGGTTGATCAGAATTTATACCTGATTCATCAGTATGTCAAATGGTGCTGTTATGGTTGAAGTAATTAAAAATTGCTGTAGCATAGGTGTCAGCTTGCTTTTTGCTACGAGGAAAAAGACTGTCAGAGTCCTCACCGTCACGTAAACTACGTGTGGTTCTCCCCTAAAGGAAATGCCAATTATTTCATGTATGGCCCAAAATAAATATATGTCAATTAGTAAGCTTGAAGTAAAGATTCTAACTTGTGGTTGTGCATTGCATAACATGCCTGAGCCACATATTGAATTTTGAGTTGGAAATAAATCGTTGGCTGATCAACTTCTGAGGACTAGTGTTCGTTAACTGCTTCTCAGAACACTTTTGGACAATGCCACTTGTTGGGTTTATGTTGTGCCATTATATGATAGCATATTTTGTAACTTGTGGAAGGGCGGCATAAATTTTTTTTGCACAAAAAATGTTTAAAGCCACTAATTGTGATGCGGGTCATTCGTATTAACAATTCCTGTTAACATTGCAGCTTATGGCCATGCATACTGACATGCAAAAGCAGCTGAACACAATTGTGTCTGCTCCTATTGCAAAGGAGGGCAAAAGGATCGAGACATCACTAGGGCGTAACTTGGAGAAATCCATGAAGGCTAACATTGATGCCATGTGGGCTCGTTTCCAGGAGGAAAATGCAAGGCATGAAAAGGCTGAGAAAGAGCGAATGCAGCAGATTGCTACACTAATCACAACTTCTGTAAACAAGGACATTCCTGCTATACTGGAGAAGTCATTGAAGAAAGAAATATCTTCATTAGGAGCCACTGTTGCACGGACAACATCACCTATCATTGAAAAGTCCTTGTCTTCTGCTGTTTCTGATTCACTTCAGGTTGTGGCTATTTTCATGCTGTTCCTTATGTTCTGATTTTCCCCATTTTCTCATCAAACTCCCCCTTTCAGAAAGTTCTTGGTGAAAAGGTTGTGAATCAACTGGATAAGTCTATAACTGCGAAACTCGAAGCTACAGTTACCAAGCAGATCCAAACACAGTTCCATACATCCGGGAAGCAGGCACTTCAGGTATGAATCTTTGGAATATATGAATAGTCCTTGTCGATCATTAGCGGTGAAGCTGTCAATTCCAAATGGAACATGGTAACCATGATATGTTTGTGCTACTTGATCTGTTTTCCCGTTATATTTTTTCCCATCATATATTTAGGATATTCTGTATTTGGGATTTATTGTATCCTTGCCTGAACGAACCCATAAATGCATGAGATTGTGTACGATGGAGTTACTTTTAGTTGTTCAGTTGCGAATATCATATGCACACACATCCATTCGCTCCAAATACCGCACCTTGCTAATTTAGTCAACCAAGCTCCTTGTAATAATTTACTAATTTAGCAACCAAACACCATTTTGCATATCCAAACCCAATGTATACAACTGTACATGCAAAACAAAATGTGATCTCATCGTAGCAACTTACTACATGTTTGATCCCTGCAGGATGCTTTACGGTCAAGCTTTGAGTCATCAGTTATCCCAGCATTTGAACAATCTTGTAAAACAATGTTCGAGCAAGTGGATGGTGCATTCCAGAAGGGTATGTCCGAGCATGGTGCTGCTATCCAGCAGCAGGTCGCAGGAGGACATACTCCATTGGCACAAGCTCTAAGGGTATGCTTGCAAGCCTCTTGCTGTGCTCTACTGCATGCAGCGCCGTAGGCACAGAAATATGAATCATGCAAGCCATAAGCTCTAATGGTGTCATTATCGTGTGCATTATTTCAGGAAACAATCAGTTCAGCATCATCAATTACCCAGGGGCTTACAACAGAGTTACTTGATGGCCAGCGCAAGCTTTTGGCACTAGTTGCATCTGGAAGCCCAATATCACAGAGTACTAGTGTTTTGCAGCCTACTAATGGTCCAGTGCCTAAGCTCCCCGAGGTACTAAAAACTAATATTTTTCGACTGTCTAGGTTATACATGTTTGCTCTACACTATTTTCATCTCTTGCGTTCTGCACCCTAGATGTTTTCTGTTTTGTGAATTAAGGAGAACATTGACCATGTGGTTTTCTGGTTGTAATTGCTGTTTCAGGTTGATGTTCCACTTGACCCGCTGAAGGAGCTAAGCAGACTAATGTCTGAGCATAAATTTGACGAAGCGTTTACAATGGCTCTTCAAAGAAGTGATGTCTCCATGGTGTCTTGGTTGTGCTCACAGGTATTGGTCACATTTAAAATTCTAAGTTTACTTGGGCTATTCCCCATCTCATCACTTGAAATAATTAATAGATGAATATATATGCTTCAGTTACATGGAGAAGCACTTTTATCAGAGCATCCAACCTTGTAATTATCATGCATACGCATAATACACACCCATCTGTGGATACCTGATACTCAAATGCTCTTCCTGGCAGGTTGATTTGCAAGGGTTGTGCAGACTGAACCCGGTCCCTCTAAACCAAGGGGTGCTCCTAGCCCTTTTCCAGCAGCTAGCATGCGACATTGCCAACGACACGTC
Source organism: Puccinellia tenuiflora (assembly GCA_012064385.1). NCBI lineage: Eukaryota > Viridiplantae > Streptophyta > Magnoliopsida > Poales > Poaceae > Puccinellia > Puccinellia tenuiflora. Next base: position 862,211 of record QRDG01000646.1, on the reverse strand, counting down.
CCCGAAGCTCCAGTGGATGAGGGCCGTCGCCATGGCGATCCAACCGACGGACCAGATGATCGCTGCGCACGTGAGGCCGATATTCGAGCAGGTCTACGGTGTGTTGGCCCACCAGCAGTCGCTGCCGAGGACCTCCCCGCTGGAGGCCAATGACATCCGCCTGATGATGCACGTGATCAACTCGGTGCTGCTGAGCTACAAGTGATGCACGGTGGAGGTAGGGTAGGACGCGTTCTGTGGCTGCTGTAAGTTATGGACCGTATGATCTGTTATGTGGGTTCTTGTACAGATATGTTTTTGGAAAGCGTCGATGTACTGACAGTATAGTCCCTAGCTGGGTGTGGTGTGGTGTAAATTGGTTCTGTTCTGGGTACATATTGAGCTTCTTTGTCCTTGTGGTGTTTGTGATTTCTAGAAACCTTGTTCATTGGAGTGTTTTACTTTGGTTGGTAGTTGCACACCTTCCATGTTTGTGATTAGAATCTCTAGGAAAAGGAATTGCTCTCTCCTTTATTTAGTACTATTATAATAAGAGACTATTAAATAAAAATGAGAATCCTACTAATTAGGTTATAATTAAGATAGAAGGATGGTATCTGTAGTACAAGATTATTCATCCAGACTGATGTGAAGTACTATGGAATAACAAATGTCCCAACCAACCTCATATCGCTTGACACATTATATCTGGGTAGACAAATTTAGATCCGTTCATCGAGGGAGCAAAATAAATAGGGGCCGAAGAGAACATTGAGTATGAGAGGGAATGGATTCAAAATCAATAAAAAGTGAAGTGGAAATGGGAGACATTGTGGAATAGTAATGTTCCAGAACTTTGAGCTGGACTCTAATGGAGTACCCGATGAACTAGCAAAACTATGTTCAATTGATCTTGCGTTTATTGATAAGGCAGCCTGGTTCACAATTTTTGTCCATATTCAATACAGCTATGGCAAGCCCTAAAGACATTTATTGATCAAACACTACGAACATTCGTGTTGATAAGCATAATATGTACTTTTTGCCTGGCTGTGTCTTTTTTGTTGGCTAAACATACTATTAGAATATTTGTAGAAGGCCTAACATGGTATAGCAAACAAGTACTTTAAGAGACTTGATTACTTTGCAAATGGCTTGTCGAGTAAAGGTACCTGTTTACTTTTATTTTCTTCATGGACACATTATACTCCGTGGTAGTATAGTACTACAATTTACTGGTGCTTTGGAAGATTAATTCTCTTTTCTTATTCAGTTGATTGAGGTCCTAATCAACTTAAAGTTCAATTACCGAGACTGATATCAACACCACAAAATAAAACGTATATTATACGTAAATCCTCCTTAACCGGAGCAAACATTTCCTTTCGAGAAAAAAACCCTAATTGTAGAATTCCTAATATGACCCGATCGACTGCGCCAACCAGTCGTGTGACCACGCACCAGACACGTCGTCAACGCCGGCCGGCACGCATGAGCCTAGGCGGCGGAGGGCGCACGGGGGAAGCAGTCGACGGCGCCGGCCTCAGCCAGAGGAGCATGCAGCGACTCATCGGCATCACCCTTCTTGTAGTTGAGGCTCTCGTCGTTGTAGATGTCCCACCACTTCTTCACCAGCATCTTGATGTCCTCCCTGTCCATGTTGGCCTCCTCCCCAGTAAACCTCCACGGCTTCGAACCCTGCACGCATGGAAAACATAGATCATATAACCACAAGAATTTAATTAAGTGGATAGGAGTATTATTTTCTGCATTGTTTCATATGAACGCGAGAGATCGATGAAAACGACAAGAGGACGTACCGCGGCGCAGTAGTGCACGACCTTGACCTTGCCGAGCTCGACGTTCTGAGGGTGCCTCCACATCATGGCGAGCACGAGGTTGTAGACGTTCGAGATGGGCTTGTACACGTCCCCGAAGAACATGTTGAGGAAGTCCTGCTCAGCGAAGGGGGTGGGGTCGGTGACGACGAGCTTGTCAAGGAGGGCCTTGGCGGTGGCGAGGCTGGGCTCGTGCACGAACATGCCGGCGTTGAAGTAGAGCGGCGGCGGGGGCACGCCGCCGAGTTCGGTTTCAGGCCACGCCACCCTGTCCGGGCACTGCTGGCAGTAGCCGATCTTGTACTGCGGCGTGTGGCTCCACGTCTTCTCGCAGAAGCAGTCCTTGACGGCGTAGAAGCTGCCGGCGTCGAGGTCGAAGAGGTGGTCGATGTTGTCGTACACCTGGATGTCCGCGTCCAGGTACACCATCCTCTCGTACTCAATGAACTACAACATGCACAGATCGATGTATCATCAATTCATCAGCAAGACCGTACTAATATCTACCATTGGAAGTATGAAGGAATAGATGTATCAACCTCCCAGATGCGGAGCTTGGAGTAGTTGATGACGTAGTAGGCCATGGCGAACTGGGTCTGGCTCTCCGGCGGGTACACGGGCACGATCTCGCGGACGATGCAGCCCTGGTCGACCAGCGTGCGGCGGTGAGCCTCGGGGACGTTGGGGAGCACGGCGACCACCAGCGGGTAGGCGGACTTGACGGCGCGGAGGCCCTTGGCCAGCCCGACCACGCCCTTCCAGTAGTCGCCGGAGCCGGCAAGGAACGTCACATATGCCGCCGCCTCCTTGGCTACAGCAACACCCTTGACGACGGTCGAAGCCATTGCTGGATCTCCTTGCTTGCAAAGTTGGGACGATGGATGTGTTGTTCGTGTTTGATTGATTGATGGGGGCGTTTGATTGAGGCAGCTGGACATGCATTATATAGGCTAGCTAGGCGTGGCGTGGGTGCGGGGTCAAGGCGTTTGATAAAATGGAAACGAACAATATTGATTTGTTTCCGAAGACTCGATGATTCTGACATTGATCTTTTGCCACAAATTGGGACTAGGCGGATGAATAAATGGTAACTTACGATATTCGTTTTGATTCGTCCCGTACGATATGGTCTAATAGTTGCCTATTATTCGTCCTTCTAGTACCCGACATGGTAAAACACCATCAGCCCATTTTTTAATTTCCTCAATTCTATAAGACGACCTGTCCAGGTAGCTTTTGACGTGGTAAATACTAGTAGATTAAATAGAAAAGGGAAAAAAAAGGTGTTTCCGAAGACCCACAGATTCTTCCATTGATACAGGCATACGGCTTCCATTAATATTTGTGTTTACTCCTGGGAGATCATTTGCCGCAAACTGGAGGCCGGCCGCATGAATAAACGGCAACTGACGATCTTCGTTTTGATTCGTTTACCGCAAATTGGATGCCGCCCGGATGAAGTAATTGTTGCCGATTATTCTTCCAGTCCATTTTTTTTTCTAAATTATATTCTAGCTTTTGACGTGGTAAATACTCATTGCTACGTGCATGGATAAAAGATTGAAGCATGTCGGTTTGGTGAAACATCTGGTGGTACTTCAACCGACGCGAGTAAGATCGGAGTCGTTAAGAGCAAGAGATGCTCAGGGACTTCATAGATGATGCCCTCAAAAGATGATCAATCAACATCACAAAAAGAAAACAAGCCTAGTTACAAGACAAGGCGCCGCCGATTGGCGTTGTTGCCTGAGTGCCCCGCGTATTGCCGAGTGTAATTTACTGAACACTCAACAACTGTCACCCGCGTGTAGAGCGTCAAATAATAATTACACTCGGGACACACATGACACTTGGTAAAGAAACTCATTTGCCTAATATTTTCTAGGTGTCTACATACAAAAACGCTCAGCAAAGGGATCACATTGCCGAGTGCAGCATTCGAAAACAGCCGGTGCAGAACGTGACGACCAGGGGCGTTTGCATGAGTGCACCCTGACATGGAACTCAGTAAACATGTTTCATTTTTTTTCTAGTTTTTTTAAAAGAGCTAATAACACTGGTCATAAAACTAGTTCTGTCGCGGGTGCAAATTCATACAACAAGTTGCAAATTGGGGTGAACCGGTAGAGAAACTTGCAATTCAATGCAAACGGATCCAAAATCGTTACACGTGGCTTTGTTTATGTTGCGAAAACCCCGCTACAGATTTTTTACCGCAAATGTGACTTACTCCTGCTTTTCCAAACCCTTCAAGACCACGTCATCCGTTTCGTCATCCTCACACCACTCTACGATGTCCAGCTTAGTGTCATCTGCCGCTCCGCATGCCAGCTTGTGCTCGTGTGCGCCATTGATGAAAACTTTTTGTCACCGGACGCCATCCTCCAGAAATGGAAGTAAATGTAGTTGGTATGGTCCATGCATATGCAAATTTCTTTTTATGGTCCACGCATATATAAATTTCTTGTAGTTGCTTTGGTCCATGCATATGTATATTTCCTGAAGGTTGAAATTTCAACTGTAAACTTGATAATGGCACCAACTTAATTAGTTAGTTTGAAGAGCGACTACGATGATATGCTATTCTGTTGGAAAAACATGTAAAGGTGTGGTAATTCGTCTGACACATGGAAAAATAATTTTAGATATGAAAAAAAATCTGAACAAAAATTTGGCAATATATTGACATTCTAGTAAGCACGTCTAGTTTCGCACAAAACTTATATTTTTGTGGTTTGTGCAAAAAGAAAAAAAAAACTCTTCTAGTACCAATTTTTTTTATACATGACAAAAATAATATCGGTTTTCCGTGAAACGACTTCGCGAGTCCATAGGATGTCGAGATTTTAGTGCGAATGTTTTGGTCCAAATTTTTTAACACCTCAAATGTGTTTCAAATGCAATTTAAAAACCGGGAGCATATCCTCCGGGATGACAAGACTCCACTCCCGCATATGCTTTCTTTCTGTTTACGAAACTATTTGAACGATAAGTAACAAGACAAGGGCTTAACTTGTTACCTGGTCACACATAATATACAGATAGATTGTTCTTACTGACTTGCTGACAGCTTGCACCAAGCAATCCCGTGTATGTAAAGAAAAATAGACAGTAAATAAAAAGAACCCAACACAAGGATCTGACCCTCGTTTCGTCCAGATAACAACGGGTTGCAGCTGTACGCCACACCAATCAATCCGCATGCAAGATGCAGCCCAAAACCATCACATGCCCCTAAACTGCCAGCCTATTAAAAGTGATCACGTGGAGCAACCAAATAGCTCCATTTCTTGCAACAATATGTATTGGAGTAGATGTGTGTGTGTGTGTGTGTGTGTGTGTGTGTGTGTGTGTGTGTGATTTGCAATTTTGAATTTTGCTTAATTAGACATGTCAAATATATCCATAGTTAAATGAACCATAAATAATAGTATTAGGTCACTCATACGTCAAGTGACATAAGAAAGTCATACAAATATAAGAGCTTAACAAAATTTGCTAGACTCGCTTCCTTCTTCGAAATTCCTGTGAAAATGCAATGCTAGATTTATTTTCTCCCAGAAGTCCACTTCTCCCAGAGACAATTTAGAAGGAGCACTGTTGCATTCACACTGAGTGTGATACCTCTAAGCTATGCACACAATTTAGCACTTCCGATCATGTGCGATATGTAGCACACGCTTCATAAAATTAACCGTGTGTGATTATTTGGCGGTTGAACGCGAGTCGAACCCTTACCCACGATTTTTATTTTATACAGTAAACGATATAGTAGAACAGTCATGGAGCGTTCCATCCGTGTCCTTGCATGCTACTGGAGCTGCCAGTGATGGCGTTTCAAGTTTGTTTTCTGAGGTGAAGCGAGCTATGAACGACTTTTATTCATCTTTCCTGCAAAATTTGGATTTGGTGGTGCTGGAAGCATATCCTTGTTTCTTGACATGTTAGATAATGTCCATCTCTGTTGACGCCGGAGATGTGCATCCGGTACACAAAAAAGTCACAATGTTTGAAATAGGTCGTAAGTCAAATTTTGACCACCAATGTTGTTTTAAACAACTAGATCTTGTACTTGGAAATCATGAGCACATATTTTCCTTTTGGAAGTTTTTCGTGTACCATAGGGGGAGTAAATGATGAATTTCTTCCTATTCATATATATGGCATGTAAATCTCCATTGCATTTCTTTGGAAGAACGCTAACTTATACATCAGACTAATATAGTGTAGTCGAAAGGTATAACACATCCAGTAAGACAACCCGATGATAAATAATTTAGGACAAAACGAACCTGAACGCTAGTAGTATGCAGGCCCACTTGTTTATGCACAAGTAGTGTACATGTGCCGAGATCATGACCCGTAAAAAGTTGAAGTAAATTCATCATTGATCCATAAACAGTTGAAGTAAATTCATCATTGATCCATAAACAGTTGAAGTAAATACCTTTAGTACACAATATAAGACTAATGTGAAGTGCTATTCGACGACAAATGCCCCCAACCAACGAGCTGTATCTCTTGGTGCTTTATATATGAGAGCAAGCATATCTCTTGATTTCGCCTAGATGGTGGCTTCCGGTTGATTGATGTATCTCTTTATAAGGCTATGTAGTTTCTGTTTTTATTAATAAAAAAAGGTTGTGTACATTCTTTGGATGCAGAGGCCGGGGGAACACCCTCCATTTCAAAAAAAAAGGCATATCACTTTGTTCTTGGGTCTGTCCAACAACACTACCCTATTCTACCAGCCAGGCGAGAAAAGTAGCGACAGAGTAGAGAGGGAAGAGATGAAAGATCGACAAAAATACGTGAAGTTTGCAATAGAAATGGGAGACAGCACGGAAAAAACATGTTGTACAACTTGAGTTGGAGTCACGGGCTGCTCCTGAGTAGCTAGCAAGGTTGTGTGCAACTGATATTGGATGTTTAGTTCAGTAACTCGGTTAATAAAGTGTGTACATATCCAGTACCATAGTTACCAGCTCTGCTGGTATAGTAGTTTACAAAAATTGTTTGTATTTTGTTCCCTTTTGTACAGCACTCCATCCTCCTCTGTGCCTATTATACATATTTTTCCTTTAACATAGTTTCACTGTCGGGGCTCCATACAATCTTGTACACATTTTCCCTTTAGTAGAATTTCACTATCGGGGACTCTTATTGTTTTTTTTGCTAAAAAATTGTATATTCATAAATTCTTCTTGAACTTATGAATTCTATTTTGAGCCAGATCTGACACATTATATTTTGTAAAGACTTCTCTATTAAATACGGCGTATATCACTGAATTACAAATAGAAAACATGGCTACTAAAGAGTCTCAATATAGGGTAGGTAACCGATACGAGAGGTAGGCCCCTTGTTCTCAAACCGATTTGAGCAAGTACGTTGTTCAACACATGTGCTGTGGGATCTTGATTCATGGCAACCAAAAAATATTTTCTCGCCCGCGGTTATAGTCGGATGGTGTTTTAACACAGTTTTTCGTTAAAAATCATATATTAATATCACGGAGATATCAATTACACCCAGCCTCTGCACCAACTCAATACCCTAATGGCATTACGGATGCACACAACCGAAAAAGAGAAGAAGAAACTAAAAAAAGAAAAGTCCCGCTACAGAGTTTGAATCCTTGCAGCAGCAGCACAACAACTGCCAAGACAACACATGACGTCCAAGTTCTCCAAAAGCAGCGCCTTCAAGAAGGAAACAATGCACAAGCGCCGTCGCGCCCGATCATAGATCAAGGGTTTTCCCCCTGGAGATAGTCCCCGCCCTCAAAACAATGCATTCAGCAAGGCCATTGCCAGGCACAACCAGTTAAGCCAGACCTTAGATTTTCACCCTGAAAGGTAAGACTATGAACTTCACCTGTGTTGTCGCCCCCGCTTACATACTCCTGCCACGATTCCTAAGACTCCAAGCCAATTCCTCATTGACACAAAGGCTCTAAGCACCATTATTAGACCTCCAATCTCAGCTTTCATGACATTCTCCCTTCTGACTTCATGGATTTGCCATGATGGAAACAGAAGCAGAGCTTCGCACTGGTTCCTCCGGCGCGACCGAATCCCACCTGATCCAGCAATCTCTTGTCTTAACGCCCGTGGGAAATCGCTGGCGGAGCCTTCCGAAACCCGTCACTCTGGCCAGATCAAAGAGGATGGGCTTGAGACAGCTCTTTGTCTTGGGGCAAGAAGAAGCCTATGACCACCGCCATTATTCTTCAGCCTTGCAGGCCCCAATGCCGTAAGGCCACTCCTAGCAGAAACGACAACAACAAAGTGGTAGACCATAGCCCAACTAGGTCGCCGACGTGACAAAGGCCAGAGCCAGCCCACCAATGCCGGCCCTGGCCGTATCCGACAACCTCAGATCAATATTGATAGTCATCGACTCCGAGCGCCCCGAGCAGGAACGATCTGGGCTCATTGCCAGATCGACCGGCGGTGCCCCACCAACTCCATGCCCCCACTCTGCTGGGAGCTCAGCCGCCGACCCATGGCCGCGCCGCCCTATGCCCGCCGTTGGCCTCCCACCGCCCCCATGATACACCGCCACAGAGCACCTCTTCTGCCCCCCATTGGCGACAGGATGGGCGCGACCACCACCACCGGCGACAACGGCTGCCGTGGCAGGGGTTGGGGACGGGGGCTAGCTAGGGATGGAGGGGGTGGCGGTGCCTCCGGAGCCTCCCGGGAGGGAGCGACTCAGTAGGGATGAGGACGTCCAACACATCTTCACCTGAAGACCACATGCCTAGCCCCTAACTTTGGGGTGAGAATTTCACTTCCCCGGCCTCTGCACCAACTAGGGATGCACACAACCATAAAGCATGAGTACCATGATTTTTATCTTGGTAAATAACCAAGCCTGGTCCTAAGGATAAATTGCATTAGTATCAGGAAAGCCTAATTCGTGTTCGTGGGGACTTGAACTTGGGTGTTGGGTTTGTACATCCACTCCCCCAACCAGTTGAGCTAGGCTCACTCCCCCTAAAACACATGAAGCAGATTAGACAGATTAACAACTCATGCCACACCCCTTCTTCATGAAGCAGTTTATACAACCACTTGCTAAGTAAGCATGCGGTCTTTATATCAAGTACCTCGATACCTAGCCCCCCTTGATCTTTGGGCCGACATACAATCTTCCATCTGGTTAAACGATATTTTCTTCTAGTATGTGTACTTTGCCAAAAGAAATGTGACATGTATGAGTTTAGTGTTTTGAGTACCCCTTTGGGTATGACAAAGAAAGACAACATGAACATCATCAATCTAGTGAGAACGGAATTGATTCAAACTAAACGATCTCCGTATGAGAGCATCTTGCCTAACCAAGATCCCAGCTTTTGCTCGAAGTGATCCTCTACTGGTTTCCATTCTCTGTTGAGTAATTTACTATAATGAATCGAAATACCCAAATGTTTGAAGTAAGTTCATTATTGATCCATAAAGATTTGAAGTAGATATATCTAGTACACAATTTATTCTCAGACTAATGTGAAGTGCTATTATTAGATAACAAATGTCCCCAGCCAACGAGCTGTATCTCTTGGCGCTTTATATATGGGCAGGCATACCCGTCCAACAACACTACCCTTTTCTACCGGCCAGGCAAGAAAAGTAGTGAGAGAGTAGAGAGGGAAGACGTGAAAGGTCAGCAAAAATATGTGAAGAATGTAGTAGAAATGGGAGACATCGTGGAATAAACATGTTGTACAACTTGTGTTGGGGTCACGTACTGCGCTTGATTAGCTAGCAAGGCTGTGTGCAACTGATGTTGGATGATTGAGTTCAGTAGCTCGGTTAATAAATTTTGTACATTGCCAGTACTGTCCTGACCAGCTCCGAAGACACTTTCTCGCCCAACGCCGCTAGCGTCCATATTAATAAGCATCGTATTTACCTTCAGTCCTTTCTTGACTATGTTCTTAACAAAGCATGTAATTAGAATATTTCCATAATGCATGATAAAGTGTTCACAAAGGAGTAGTTCAGTGGAACCTAAGATCCTGGCACAGCCGGTTCTCCAATGTAGGTTTGCTTAACTTACATTCAGTTTTGCTTTTCCAAGTCATTGTTTTGCCAAGTATGTGTTCGGCTTCGACCGATTCGCCGTGTCCCAGTTCAATCAGTCGTTTCGGCTGATCAAGATTTGCACTATTTTGTCCAGTCAACTTATATTTAAACGTATGAAGTTTAATCCATGTAGTGTTTGAATTCTGTCCTAGTACTATTTTTGTTTAATAAAGCGGGAATAATCATGTGTTTTTTAAATATAAATTATTACTACCCTGACGCTTCAAAGCGTAACCATAGAAGATTATTTAGGAAAACATGATTGCAGATTTAGTTGCAAAACTATTAAGGTTGCTACTTTTCAGTGTAACACAAGATCAATTTATTGCTTTCATGCTACTTTCACCGTGTTTGATTAACTTGACGATGGCACACAACATGGTTACGTGACTATAACTGTATCCATCTCACGCTAATTAAACCGCCGCTTGTAGCAGAGTTAATTTGAGCGTTTCTACTCCAATAAAGCATCGTGTAACAGGCTTTAGTTTCCTCCGGTGGATCATTGAAGATGGACGTTAATTATTAACACTTTTGGTGGTAAAAATGTACCACAGAGCAGATATGAGATAAATGTTCCCATCAACCACAACATGATACACTGCTAGCTATTTGATATTTATGTATGATCAAACGAGTGAGTATGTTATCTCCATGCTTCAGGAACGATCTGGGCGCATTGCCAGATCGACCGGCGGTGCCCCACCAACTCCATGCCCCCACTCTGCTGGGAGCTCAGCCGCCGACCCATGGCCGCGCCGCCCTATGCCCACCGTTGGCCTCCCACCGCCCCCATGAGACACCGCCACAGAGCACCTCTTCTGCCCCCCATTGGCGACAGGATGGGCGTGACCACCACCACCGGCGACAACGGCAGTGGTGGCAGGGGTTGGGGACGGGGGCTAGCTAGGGTCGGAGGGGGGTGGCGGCGCCTCCGGAGCCTCCCGGGAGGGAGCGACTCAGGAGGGATGTGGACGTCCAACACATCTTCACCTGAAGACCACATGCCTAGCCCCTAACTTTAGGGGGAGAATTTCACTTCCCCGGCCTCTGCACCAACTAGGGATGCACACAACCAAGCCTAGTCCTAAGGACAAATTGCATTAGTATCAGGAAAGCCTAATTTGTGTTCGTGGGGACTTGAACTTGGGTGTTGGGTTTGTAAATCCACTCCCCCAACCAGTTGAGCTAGGCTCACCCCCCCTAAAACACATGAAGCAGATTAGACAGATTAACAACTCATGCCACACCCCTTCTTCATGAAGCAGTTTATACAACCACTTGCTAAGTAAGCATGTGGTCTTTATATCAAGTACCTCGATACCTAGCCCCCCTTGATCTTTGGGCCGACATACAATCTTCCATTGGTTAAACGATATTTTCTTCTAGTCTGTGTACTTTGCCAAAAGAAACGTGACATGTATGAGTTTAGTGTTTTGAGTACCCCTTTGGGTATGACAAAGAAAGACAACATGAACATCATCAAGCTAGTGAGAATGGAATTGATTAAAACTAAACGATCTCCGTATGAGAGCATCTTGTCTAACCAAGATCCCAACTTTTGCTCGAAGCGATCCTCTACTGGTTTCCATTCTCTGTTGAGTAATTTACTATAATGAATCGAAATACACAAATATTTGAAGTAAGTTCATTATTGATCCATAAAGAGTTGAAGTAGATATCTCTAGTACACAATTTATTCTCAGACTAATGTGAAGTGCTATATTATTAGATAACAAATGTCCCCAGCCAACGAGCTGTATCTCTTGGCGCTTTATATATGGGCAGGCATACCCGTCCAACAACACTACCCTTTTCTACCGGCCAGGCGAGAAAAGTAGTTAGAGAGTAGAGAGGGAAGACGTGAAAGGTCGGAAAAAATATGTGAAGAATGTAGTAGAAATGGGAGACATCGTGGAATAAACATGTTGTACAACTTGAGTTGGGGTCACGAGAGAATATCTAGTGATACAAGACTTTAGGTGATACAATGCTCAAACCAATTTTAAAAGTTTCAAAAAAATCTACCAAAAAATGTGTGTGTTGATATGATATATTTGTACTACCTCCAAAAATTTCAGCCACAAATTCGAAATGAGCATTGAGAAACAAAAAAGACAAATCTGCTATGAATAGTGGCATTTTTCTGCTTTTGTCTTTTAGTGACACCAGTGACACTATTCATAGCAGATTTGTCTTTTTTGTTTCTCATTGCTCATTTCGAATTTGAAACTGAAATTTTGGTAGATTGTACAAACATATCTGGTGGACATCCACAATTTTTCCTAGAATTTTTTGACATATTTAAAAATGTTTTTTTCTTGCTCATGTTCCTTAAATGCATTGTATCACCTAAAGTCTTGTATCACTAGATATTCTCTCTTGGGGTCACGTACTGCGCTTGATTAGCTAGCAAGGCTGTGTGCAACTGATGTTGGATGATTGAGTTCAGTAGCTCGGTTAATAAATTTTGTACATTGCCAGTACTGTCCTGACCAGCTCCGAAGACACTTTCTCGCCCAACGCCGCTAGCGTTCATATTAATAAGCATCGTATTTACCTTCAGTCCTTTCTTGACTCACTAGTAGAAAAAGGGGCTTTTAGTCCCGGGCCCAGAGGGCCTTTAGTCCCGGTTGCGCAACTGGGACTGCGCAATCGGGACTAATGCCATTTTTCGGGCCGGAGGACCTTTAGTTCCGGTTCGTAACACCAACCGGGACTAAAGGTTTTATGAATTTTTTTAAATTTTTTTCCGAATTTTAAATCTTTGAATTATTTGACAATTTCATCTCTAATCACCCTTATTCTCAGGTCAAAGTGCATACCTACCAGTCAACCCTAATCTCTAACTTCCCGGCCGGTCACCCATCCTCTCACTTCTCCAGCCCCAGCACGCTTAACTTCCCAGTTCTCTCTCCCGAGCTGTCAAGTTTGCAATTATTGTTTTCTTGACAATAGTAAGCTATCAATCCTATTAACCCTTAGGTCTTGATGGCACATGATTAATTTTTTGAATTCCAAACAATTATTAAAATAAACAACAATGATTAACAAACAACAATGATTAATAAACAACAATGATTAACAAACAACAATGATTAATTTACAAATTCAAAAATTTGAAAAAATGAAAAAAATTCAAAAAAAACTAAAAATTTTCGAAAAAGTAAAAAATTCACAAAAACAAAAAAATCTAAAATAATAATAAAAGTTAAAATTAATTGAAAATGAAACAACAAAATAATTTTAAAAATTTCAAAAACAAATTAAAATTTTCCAATAATAATAAAAATTAAAATAATTGAAAAATAAAAGAAACAACAAAAGAATTTCAAAAATTTCAAAAAAATAAAATTTTCCAATAATATTAAAAGTTAAAAATAATTGAAAAATAAAAGAAACAACAAAAGAATTTCAAAAAATTCAAAAAAATCAAAATTTTCCATTTTTTCCCGGCAAAACCTAAAAAAATGAAAAATAAAAACTTTAGTCCCGGTTGGAGATACCAACCGTGACTAAAGGTAAAAATGTTGATTTTTTTTGCCAAACCTTTAGTCGGGTTGGTGTCCAAAACCGGGACTAAAGGTAACCTGGACTAAAGGCTACACCAACCGGGACTAAAGGTCCTCGCGTGTGACGCCACACATTTAGTCCCTGTTGGAGCCACCAACCGGGACTAAAGGGTTCCGAGCCACACGAACTGGGACTAATGCCACGATTAGTCCCGGTTCGTAATGCGACCGGGACTAATGCTCTTTTTCGAAGTGGACAAAAGCCCAATTTTCCACTAGTGACTATGTTCTTAACAAAGCATGTAATTAGAATATTTCCATAATGCATGATAAAGTGTTCACAAAGGAGTAGTTCAGTGGAACCTAAGATCCTGGCACAGCCGGTTCTCCAATGTAGGTTTGCTTAACTTATATTCAGTTTTGTTTTTCCAAGTCATTGTTTTGCCAAGTATGTGTTTGGCTTCGACCGATTCGCCGTGTCCCAATTCAATCAGTCGTTTCGGCTGATCAAGATTTGCACTATTTTGTCCAGTTAACTTATATTTATACGTATAAAGTTTAATCCATGTAGTGTTTGAATTCAGTCCTAGTACTATTTTTGCTTAATAAAGCAGGAATAATCTCGGAAATCCATTTCGGGTCATGGGTGCAGCTGCACCCACTGCACAAAAAACCATTTTTTAAATTTCAAAAAATTTCAAAAATAAATCTGGACATACTTCAACATATTTCATGTTAGCACAAAAAAACCCGTGGTGAAAAGACATTTTTGCGACCTGTGCAAAAAAGACAAATCCGGGTGCTACAAAAGGCTTTTGTACGAGACATGTTTTTATCTTTTTTGCACTGGTCACAAAAAATGTCTTTTCATAGCGAAATTTTTTGTGCTAACACAAAAAATGTTGATGCATATCCGATTTGTTTTTCGGAATTTTTTGATACTTTGAAAAAAATTAAAATGTTTTACCCCAGCGGGTGCAGCTGCACCCATGAGCCAAAACGCCGTCTCCGAATAATCATGTCTTTTTTAAATATAAATTATTACTACCCTGACGCTTCAAAGCGTAACCATAGAAGATTATTTAGGAAAACATGATTGCAGATTTAGTTGCAAAAATATTAAGGTTGCTACTTTTCAGTATAACACAAGATCAATTTATTGCTTTCATGCTACTTTCACCGTGTTTGATTAACTTGACGATGGCACACAACATGGTTACGTGACTATAACTGTATCCATCTCACTAATAAAACCGCCGCTTGTAGCAGAGTTAATTTGAGCGTTTCTACTCCAATAAAGCATCGTGTAACAGGCTTTAGTTTCCTCCGGTGGATCATTGAAGATGGACATTAATTATTAACACTTTTGGTGGTAAAAATGTACCACAGAGCAGATATGAGATAAATGTTCCCATCAACCACAACATGATACACTGCTAGCTATTTGATATTTATGTATGATCAAACCAGTGAGTATGTTATCTCCATGCTTCAGGAATTTCACCGCGCCAAATCCACCATTCTCTTTTTGCAAGTGTTGTCAAAACAATATAATGGAAACATAGAGGATCATGCTTACAAAACAGAGAACAAGCACAACACTAACTTGAGAATAGGAGACATCGGTAAGGGACGCCGTCGTGCATAGGGTGCGTGTAGATGAGGAGGGCAATCAACTTCACGTAGTGGCGCTCCAGTCTATAGTAACATGGGGAGGTGAATCGTATGAATCTAAGGAATCGTATGAATCTATAGTAACACGCTCCAGTCTGTTTGCACACATCCAAGGAATCGTATGAATCTATACCGGTGGATTTGTGCCAACAGTACAGGAGAGTACTGCACGTTCCGCATCCATCGGTCAGCACGCTCACCATGTACGCCAGTAATCCCACGCCGCTTCCTTCATGCAGCAGGTGGCTGCCGCTAGGCTTCCGGCAGTCGCCGTCGCGCTCACCCGGACAAGGCTCCGCCTGGTCGTCGACCTGTGAGTCTGTGACATGTGCCTCTGCTTGATTTGCATGTTGCTAACGAAGATGTACCATCAGGTTGGGAAGCCTTTCAACACAGGATTTGATCGGAATTTTTGGAAAAATAGCAACACATCTTATTCGTGGTACTTATTAGATTTTGTTTTGCACAAACAATCGTCTTATTCTTATTCTGATGATCGATGGACGAGCGTGAGAGGCAGAGACGTGTCGGCTGAACTCGACAAGCTAGGCGGCGATCAGGGCGACAACATGAGGCAGAAGGCGAGAGCGAATAGGACGATCGCGGCAATGGCAAATGGGCCGGCATGTTGTAAGATCCACAAATTTGTTAGAATACATTGTTAGAATACACGTACGTTGATATTATAGAGATATACTAGGATCTTCTTGTATCTCAAGTCACTAGGCATCTTGGCCACCAAGTCATGTACTCCTATATATATACCCCATAAGGGTCACGGCAATACAACAACAAAAAGATTAAGGTTTCAATATATTTCCACAAAATTTACTCTTGAATTCAACTCAGAATTGCCAATGAAATTGGAATTCAGGCTTGATCCTCCTAACCACCGCCGAGCTAGTTCATATCCTGGGCACTGTCGCTCATTCCATCTATTACAAGCCTAGTTCTACCACTACACACTAGTGACCTTAAATGGCTCTCCCGATCGGCTCTCAAGCAGTTACCACTCACTCTTCCGCTTAGTCCTTGGGTCGTCAAGGTCTCGCTCCTTCCCATCTTAAGCCATGTTGCCAGCTGGTGACATTGGTCGTCGACACAACCAAGCGTGGCGGGGAACCGGAGAGTGTCGTCCCATCTAGGCGAAACTGCTGCCACGGAAGGCTGTTACCCCACACCACGACACGCTTGATCATCACTGAGTGTGCCTTTGTACATGAAGGCACATACATGGCCTGATCGAGCTTGTCATCTTCTTCCAAAATACCTAGCCAGGACAACTTGTCATAGTGGTAAGAGCGCTCAAGGGGAGGTCGCAACCGAATCTATAGAGGCACTTTTATAGAGGTTTCATGTTTAAGTGTTGCAATTTATAGAGGCACTTCCAAAAAAAAATGCCCCTAAAAATCGTATTTTTAGAGGCACTTTTAAATAAGTGCTTCTAAAAATCATATTTTTAACTTTCAAAGAAGTGTCTCTATAAATCGTATTTGTAGAGGCACTTCCAAATAAATGCCCCTATAACTCGCATTTTCAGAGGAACTTACTATAAAATGCCTCTTAAAACAATTTTTAGAGGCATTTTACAAAAATGCCCCAATAAAAGTGTCCCTGAAAATAGGTTCTCCCGTAGTGACACCTGCAACTGCAATCTGTACCACCAACAGGGAACCAATGGAGCGGGTACTCCACCGACAAAGCCACCTTACCGCTTGCAAATTCCCATGCAAGCCAAATGTTCCCTAGTGGATGGAAAATTCAGCAGCAAGGTCGCGACAGAGTCTCCGAATCGTCAAGACGATTGTGATGAAAACTAAATTTTTTCGATAAAGTATTTTATTACTTAAGAGTATTAAGCATTACACCCGGCCTCTGCATAACTAGGATGCACACAGCCCCAACAAGTTCCAAAGTTCCGTAGCAAGCGAAAATGAAAAAGGTGAATTACATATCATAATGAGAAATTGTAAGGACGCCTATGGTGGTGGAGGGTCGATCCGTAGGTTATGTGACCATCCATGCTGGGAGAATAACTCCCTCGCCGCAGCCTCCAAACGCGATGACACCTCCAAAAACAGCTCGCGGTGCTCCACACGCTGCAGGGCCGACCATAGTCGGAACATAGCTGTGCATCGGTAGATAACCTGCATAACAGAAGAATTTTTGTCATTAAAAACCTTGTCATTTCTACATAGCCATAGCGACCAAATAACGGCAATCGCTCCCACCCTAATAAGTAATTTAAACCTAGGATCGACCCCGTTTAGCCAATTGCCAAAAATATTTGCAATGCTACGCGGGGGAAATAAGGTAGAACCTATCTGGATGGCTGACCATATAGATCTAGCAAACTCGCACTGGAAGAATAAGTGTTTAATGGTCTCGTCATGACTACAGAAAACACACTTGTTACTCCTGTGCCAATTGCGTTTGGCAAGGTTATCTTTTGTAAGAATTATACCTCGACGAAGGTAACACACAAACACCTTCGTTCTTAGTGGGATCTTCATCTTTCAAAATTTCTTAGTAGTATCGACTGGGACTACAGGCTGAATTAAAGCTCTATACATAGAATCAACCGAGAAATACCATTCTTAGTGGGTTCCATCGAAGTTTATCAGGGCCTTCCGTCAGATGGACAGAGTCCAACCAGAGAAGCAAGGCATTCCAAGATGCTTGTCTCGACCCTAAAGTCGTTCTTCTGAACGATACATTTGGTGGGGAAGAACCCATCACCTTAGCGAGCGTGTCGCCTTTGTATCGCACAATATTGTACACAGCCGGATATTGCTCTCGGAGAGTGGATTGGCCAAGCCATTTATCCTCCCAGAACCTAATTTCCTATCCATTCCTGATTGAGAAAGATCCAAATGGAAAAGATGAAAACTAAATGGCTCCAAATCGTCGAGAAAAAATGGATCAGTTTTAACGACTCTTACCAAAAAGTGTCTCCGCAAAATAGTTTTCTCTAGCAGACGAAATCGGATAGAAATCATGCAAACGATGAGAGATCCGGAGCTTTAGTCCCGGCGTTGTTTGGGCCCTTCAAGAATACTATGAAACCTTCACTAGTAGAAACAAGGCCTTTTGTCCGGAGCTTTAGTCCCGGCGTTGTTTGGGCCCGGGACTAATGTGGCATTAGTCCCGGTTTAAAAGGCTAGGACGGCCGGCCACCTTTAGTCCCGGTTTAAAAATGACGTTTAGTCCCGGTTGGAACCACCAATTAGTCCGGGTTAAAAAATGACTAAAGGGGGTGGCGTCAGGCCGGGATCCATTAGTCCCGGTTAGTGGCTCCAACCGGGACTAAAGGCTGAAGCCACCAATCCGGATTAAAGGTTTTGAAAAAAAATGAATTTTTGCCTCTCATGCCTACCCCCCCCCCCCCCCCCCCGCGCGGCAAAAATGTCCAAAACGAATAAACTCATACGATAAAAACTTCAAATTTTAAAATCCTTTGACGTGCCTGTACCTCACGCAACCTAGCTACTTTTAGGGAACATTGAAAAGTTTGAATTTTGATTTTTTTTGCAAATTCTCAGTAAAATGCCAATAACTTTTTCGTACGAACTCGGAAAAAATTATTTAATATATCAAAACGTTCAGCGCATTTTTTTAGATTTTCAAAATTCCAAAGGGAACTATGAAAGCAGGAAGATTTTTGCCAGAAATTCAAATTATTCTAAATTTTTTATTTTCTTGGAATTAATAATTGATTTCTGCATAAAGATTAGTATTTATTAATCATTGTTGTTTATGTTAATATAGGTTTGGAATTCAAAAAATAATATCATGTGCCATCGTGCAGGAATATTTAAGTTTTTGCCGGAAATTCAATTTTATTTTTATTTTTTTATTTTTTTGGAATTAATAATTGATTTCTGCATAAAGATTAATATTACTTGATCATTGTTGTTTATGTTAATATATATTGGAATTCAAAAAATAATATCATGTGCCATCAAAGTGTAGTGGATAATAAGATTGATAGCATACTCTTATCAAGATGTACTCAATGCAATCTTGAAAGCTAGTTGAGAAGGAACTCAAAAGTTAAGCATGCTGGGGGTGGAGCAGTGTGAGGATGGGTGGTGCAGTGCGCGGTGCGGTGAGATTAGGGGTGATTCGAGATTAAACTGACAAATAATTCAAAGATTCGAAATATCGAAAAAATTCAAAAAAGAAAATCGAAAAAATAGGACCTTTAGTCCCGGTTAGTGTTACCAACCGGGACTAAAGGTCCTCCAGCCCAGCGCCCGAGCGCGCCCACGTGGAGGGACCTTTAGTACCGGTTGGTAAAACTGGGACTAAGGGGGGGGGGGGGGGGGGGGGGCTTTAGTCCCGATTTGGTAGTCCCGGTTGGAAAACCGGGACTAAAGGCCCTTCCAAACCGGGACTAAAGGACTGTTTTCTACTAGTGCTTGTACCCGGGATCAATCACCTAGGAAATTGCCTCTTCATAATAGTATGTTATAACCTACGAAAACTGTAAAAAGATATGAAACTGGCGAGTTTTGACGACTCTCAAATAATGTGATGGGGACGAGGGCCTTGAAAATAGTTTCGGAACCCAATCTCCCACGAAAACGGCCACAAATCAGGAAAACAATACTTTTGTACATATCGCCCAAACAATGTACTGGGGCCACGTGCCCTGAAAATTGTTCCTGGACACCAAAATGTGATTTAGCCCAGAATCGAGTCTACAATTGTGAAATCCATGAGTTTTCAAGAAGCCCATGCAACCCGTGTGTTGGGGTCACGGGCCGTAGAAATCGTCCCAGGATTGTCAAACGGTGTGCTATAGCCCATTAAACAACTAGTTTTTATGACATCCCTCAACCTGTCTACCAGGGATCAAGGGCCTTGGATACCGTTTCAGAACACCAGATTAATGGACACCTCTCAAGTTGTGTATTGTGGTTCATGTGCCCTACAAACTGTTCTCGAACACAAAAACAATAGGCTGTAGACCACAAAAACGGCTAGCAAACGACGAGTTTCTATGACACCCCACGAACTGTGTACCAGGGGTCAATTGCCTTGGATATCATTCCGGAACCCCGAATCAGTTAACTATAGCTCATGAAAACATGAAAATGCTGAATTTTTTGTGACACCTCTCAAATCGTGTATTGGGGTTCACGTGCCCTAGAAATCGTTCACAGACACCAAAACATTGGGCCATAGCCCACGATATCGGGTAGAAAGTGTGAAAATGACGTTAATATGCCACCCCTCAAACTATGTACCAGGGATAAAGCGCCTTGAATTATCGTTTCGAACCCCAAATCGGCGGAGTATAGCTCATTAAAACGCCACGAAATATAAAAAGAGATACAACATTTCGAAAATCGTGTATTTGAGTTCACGTGCCATAGAAATCATTCTTGGACACCAAAACAGTAAGCTATAACCCATAAAAACGGCTAGAAAACGCGAAAATGTATACCATGGGTGACGGATCTTGGATATCATTTCGAGACCCCAAATCGGTGGACTATATATAGCTCATGAAAATGTCCAGAAAAAACAAAATAGTGATTTTTATGACACCTCTCAAATCGTGTATTGAGGTTCGTGTGGCTTAGAAATTATCCCCGGACACCAAAAACATGGGCTATAGCCCACGAAAACGGCTAGAAAACGTGAAAATGATGAGTTTATATGCCATCCGTCAAACTATGTACCAGGGATCAAGGACCTTAGAAAACGTGTCGGGACCGTGAATCAGTGGACTGTAGCTCATTAAAACATCCGGAAAACAAGAAATTGCTAAGAAATACTACACTTGGATATCACGTGCCTAGAAATCATTCCCGGACATCGAAACAGTGGGCTATATCCCAGGAAAATAGTGTGCATTTATTACATGACTCAAGCTGTGTACCAGGGATCAAAAGGGACTTGGATATCATTTAAGGACCCCAAATAAATGGACTATAGCTCATGGAAACGTCCTGAAAAAGCAAAAATAGTGAATTTTGTACGACAACTCTAAAGTCTTGAATTGGGTTCAAATGCCATAGAAATTGTCCCCGAACACGAAAAGATTGGGCTATAGCCAAGGAAATCGGCTAGAAAACAACGAGTTTTATGACACCCCTCAACTTGTGTACCAGGCATCAAGGGCCTTCGATATCGTTTTGGGGCCCGAAATCGTCGGACTATAGCTCATGAAAACGTCTCGAAAACAATACTAAATTTTCTACGACTCCGCTCAAATCGTGTATTGGGGTTCCTGTGCCCTAGAAATTGTTTAGGAACACCAAATCAGTGGGCTATAGCCCACGAAAACGGCTAAAAATTGTGAAAACGACGTTAATATGCCACCCCTCAAACTATGAAGCAGGAATACATCACCTTGGATATCATTCTGGAACCCCGAATCACTGGACAATAGCTAATTAAAACTTCCTGAAAATACAAAAAAATAGACACCTCTCAAATCATGTACTGGGTTCACGTGCCCTAGTAATCTCTACTGGAAACCAAAACACTGGGCTATAACCCACGAAAACGTGAAATGACAAGTTTTTATGACACCACTCAAAATGTATCAGGGATCAAGGGCCTTTGTTATCGCGCGACCTAGAATCATGGGACTATAGCTCATGAAAACGTCCAGAAAACAATGAGCATAGTGATTTTTTAAGTGACCCCTCAAGTCGTGCCTTGTGGTTCACATGCCCTAAAAATCATTCCCGGACATAGCAAAAGTAGGCTATAGTCCACGGAAATGGCTAGAAAACGACGAGTTTTCATGAAACCCCTAAAATTGTGTACCAGGGGTCAAGAGCCTTGGATATTATTTCGAGACTGCAAATCAGTGGTCTAAGCTCATGCAAAGGTCCCAAAAAAATGAAAATAGTGATTTTTATGACAACTCTCGAATCGTGTATTGGGGTTCACGTGGCCTAGAAATCGTCGCCGGACACCAAAACCGTGGGTTATGGCCCACAAAAAAAGTTAGAAAACGTGAAAACGATGAGTTTATATGACACCGCTCCAACGGTGTACAAGGGATCGAGGGCCTTTGATTTCGTTTAGGGAACGCAAATCAGTGGAGTAAAGCTCATTAAAACGTCCTGAAAACTAGAAAATACTAAAAACATTACGGCACCCCTCAAATTGTTTATTGGGGTTCATGTGCCCTAGAAATCGTTGGATCAAGGACCTTGGATATCGTTTCAGGACTGCGAATTAGTTGAATATAAGGTTTCCTAGTTTTCCTTATCCTTCTTAGGATCGTCATCAACATCCTCATTGTTCCACGCATCAGGAACACTATCCTCATCGTTGAAAGTTTGGGCCCCAGGTACCCCTCAACTTACAAGTTCTTTTTAAATGCCTCCATTAATAAGAACATCCAACTAAGCACTCAATAAATATCCGTAGCTCCCCTCGTGTAAACCATATCAACAGAAAATATATATATTCTTATATCTCACATACAAATTTCTTTCGCATGGATGTTTGCTGCCATCACTCCACTTAGCAAGACACTCACCCCTAACCTCTTGATGCCAGAAAAATGCGTCCATCAACCACGACCTGCATTCATAGCTATTTTTTATTTATATATGATCAGTCAATTTGTGTATATATGGTCTCTACCCGTTCTAGGGATTCACCACCAGGATTATCTGCAACCTATCCCAAGTTTTGCCAAAACCAAGCAAGATAGGCATACGAGGGGGCTTAGCTAAGAAAGAACTTGAGAATGTGAGACGTGGGGGCAGGACACCATAATGTTGAAATTGATGGTTGACAAGGAGGATAACTATGTTGAGGCGTTCGGATCGGACAATGATAGAGGTAAGAGCGCTCAAGGGGAACCAAGGCGACGTGGTGAGGGAGGTACCAATCGAATCTGATTGCTAACATGGACATGCTAAGATCCTACATGAATGACATCATGGTGACTCAGCTGGGTTGTAGGTGTCGCCTGTATTACGAGTTGCCTCCACCTTCGAGCTTGATTGGATTGTACCTCGGCGACCCATCGGGCAGAGTGACAACAACAACGTCAACAATAGCGTTGTAATCAGCCAGCGGCACCAATGGAGAGAGCATTTGAGTGTGTGAGCAAGGAGGATGAAGCAACCAGATGTTGATGGCTGATATTTGTGTATGAGGAAGTGGAGATGAATATTTGAACAACACTGCTTTAATTAATTGTCATGGAGGTGAACAAAATGCACACCCTCCTGTCGAGCATATTTGTGTGCTTAGAGCAGCAGATAGATGACTGAGTCCCAGGGGCGTAGCCAAAAATTTAGGAGACATTCTTTTTAGATAGAATGAACAACATACACATTTTAAAATAATAGAGTCCACCACAGGCATCAGGAACAAATACTAGCACCGCAGCCCCTAGCGCGCCTCTCCTTGTCTCCCTATATTGCCGCTGGTCTATGCCGCAGGGGCAACAGACCTACAAAGCGGTGTTGGTGTGACTCTCGAATGTGCTAGCGGCTGCCGCGTGTGGGGGCATCGATAGTCCGGGAGTCGGATCTGGTGCGGCGGCCCTGGGACTCGTCATAGGAAATACTGGTGTTGTGGTGCATAGCCCCTAGCACCGCTCTCCTTGTCCCCCTCTACCAAAAGGTGGCGAGCAGACTCTCAAATGTGTCGGTGGCTCAAATACTTCTTTTTATATCAAGGGAATTGCAGGGTTGAAAATTCAGAAGTCTCCATGAATTACACTCGCCATTAAAAACGCCGCAACCTGGACACTGACATGTTCCTGAGGGTGGTTTTTTCATCATATTTTGTCCTGACCTGATATCCCAGGTTTTGGTCCCACCATTTAATAGTGCTTGCTTATTATGAGATGGGAGACTGCGCCAAACTCATTAGGTTGGGACGAGACAAACTTGTCTTCTAGAAGACCGTAGTGGAACAATTTTGTGTTGGTGTGTCTCACATCATTTTGACTTACTATTAAGAATTCACCTAGACTAGTAGTGACGTGTCAATTTTGCTACTAGAGGCGTGCATTAGCCATGGCAATGGTAATAGATACGACATGTCCATGCACGCTACCAGTATCGGATATATTGGCGGCGTGTCGGTAGCACGCTACTGGTCACATAAATACTAGTGTCGTGTCTCTATCGTGGCATACCACTAAAATAATTATAAAAAACTGCTACTATTATATAATTGGGAAATGACTTCCTGCTCAGATGGGTGCGTACGCATCTCCTGTTCGTTTGACATGTGTCCCCCTTGGTCAAACTAGATTAATATAAACCGAAGCCCCTCCCCTGTTAATTGACTGACGGTAGACAGATGTGGCGCCAACCATGCATGCATGTTCTTCTGGAGAAAGTATCTCGTCTCTCACGCTGTAGGCATGCGCTGCTTCTTCCTTATCCTCCCCTGACTTTCTCCTTTTCCTCCACTCGCCTCCAACCTCCTTCCCAGAGGCGCCAGAAGACGGCGTCTATGGCGGCGCTGACGCGGGGATCCGTATACACTAGGTGGCGACGAGGCCGTTGCCGTGCAGCCGTGCTAAGGCACCACGCGCAGGGTGGAGCTCGCCTCCTTGCGGGGAACCGGCCGGCGAGGGATCCCCCCACCCCCACACGGCTGTCGCGCACAATGAAGGAGCGGGAGAACTGGTCCGGTCGGCAACGGAATGTGCGGGAGAACTGGTCCGGTCGCCGCCTCCAACAGCCGCAGCTCGACTCGCCCGCCAGCTCCACCAGGTTCCGCAACGGGAACGGGCCGCTCGAGAGGTCGACGAGGAGGGGGAGCAGAGGACGCCAACGACAGCCGTGTCAGAGGCGCTCTCAGCCGGCGCCGGCGAGGACGCGAACGACAGCCTGGCCACCTCGTTCTGACAAGAAACGTATCTACGGACTCAATCCCCGGCCATGGGGAACAGCCCACGAGGAATCGGTCCTTGGCCCCGACGCCCTTGCTTGGCCTCGGCGAGGACTTAATCCTCAGCCATGGCGTCCTGGCTGGTCGCGGCGTGCTGGACTCCTCGGGCGTGGACACCGGCAAGCAAGCGGAGTAGCTGCAGAGTGCGGCGCTGTTGTGGGAGCTCGATGCTGGCGGCGACTACTAGTTTGGTCGAGAATTAGAGGCTAGTGGAGGGGATAAGGAAGAAAGAATCACGGGAGGCGGAATAGGCCCACACCTTTTTGTCAGAATCAGCTTTTTATGCCTTTGATAGCTGTGGTAGCCTGCCTTTCCATCGATGCAAACCGCTGCCAGCCAAAAAAATTAGTGGAGTTAACGAAATCATCTATATGCTCGGTCAACCTCACATGCAACAAAAAACACACATCTCTTCTTGGATCAGACGGAATCGGGGGGTGCGCACGCACCCATCTGAGTACTAAATCGCCTCTCTTATATAATTTGACAGTAATATCATAAGACACGACAATAATATCATATAACATCATCTGTAAGCTGTTATTATTGAATCTAACTTGTTAGAGTATCAAATTATTAAGTTCAATTAACATATTACTATCTAGATAATATAGCTAGTCATTCTACTGCTGATACACAATGATGCCATCATAATCTATGGGATGTTGACCATCATCTTTAGTAAACTCAGAAGAGTCCGTGCCAGGGGTCTTGTAAGATACACCAATTTTGTTATCACCATGGTCGAGATAGAATAATTACCTCCTCCCGACATCCACACCGTAGGCATTCGTAAGCGCACTCCATTGATTGCAAAACATAGATTTGGTTTACCTCAGTTGTGACTACTACCCTTAAATTTCTGGGCTTGTTGAGTTGGACGAGTGTGACCTGAAATGTTCCCTCTTGACGAATGACTCTGCGGACATGGTCTATGAAGTCACGCCTTGCGCTCTAGGGATGGTCTGAGCAAAATTGTAAGACAACAACAATTAGCTAGACTTTTTGTCTTTACACTTGGTGTAGCCACAAGTGGTGCACGGGTTACACTCACAAGGATGGAGAGTCAAAAACTCAGAATCAAATCCTCGCTGTTGTCAATGCATTTTCATCGTATCATGAAGGGGTATTAGTGTCTCACTAGAAAGCGGAATTAATAGATTGGCAAAAAAAATGTCACGCATCCTATTTTGTATTCTCTATTTAGTTAATTTATATGTCTCTGGTATTTTATTTATATACTGACTTTATTGCTGATGGTCTAAAATAGATAAGGAACCTTAGGCATTGACCAAACGTTCCATTTATAAAAGAGACATAAATTGCACACAACCAACTAGTACCCTTGACACGTTATATATCAGCAAGATGTTTGTTCTTTGGTTTACCCAACAATACTTTTCATCCTCGTGATAGCAAAGTAGGAGTGTTGGGGGAACAACAAGTATGGGAGGGAAGATATGAGATACCCACAAAAGTGTGTAAATTGCACTTAGAATGGGAGGCATCACAGAATGAACATGTTGTGTTGGTTGAGCTTTTATCTCAAGAGGTAACTCAAAAACTACAAAACCTGGGTAAGGCCAAGCTGGGATCCGGTTTTTTGGTAATTGGGTTATGAAATAGACATGACTATGATAATAATCAAGGAAGATGGGTGCTGATCAAATGTCACGAGCAATTCCGAAATCACCAACCATGCGAGGTTTATGAACTGCCAGATGTTTTCAGCCAAACAGAGATTAAAATGCTGTTATGAATTCCTATCTGCTTCCAGTATATTAATTCTATTAGAGCAGCAGATATTAAGTTTTTGTTCAGAACTTCACCACTACGGCAAAGCGTGGACGAAAGAACGCCAAACAAACCAGCAAAGCGAGCGGACGAACGTCAAGTAAGGCAGCAAAGCAGTGCATGAGCCATGGGATACGCGTAATCTCGTATGGGACTGCCAAGCCATGTAGCTATATAAATTGACGCAACTAGTTTCTCAGAGATTAGAAGATTACTTTTCTGTGGTGCCAAGGAACTCATAAATTATCCCTGTAATTTTGTGGATGATTGCTTATTCACTGCCCGAACTATGAAACATATTGAAGGTAACCCTGAGTGGTTTTCGATGTTAAGGTGGATCGCTCCTGTCGGATAATCCTCCAGATTCATCACAAGATTAAATTGACAACATGCGTCGTGGCCATGCATAGAGCAAACAAACATTCTGCAGGCTGATTGATCCAGGACCACCGAAACGTTGATGACGGCAATGGAGGCGAACATTGGCGCAGGTATATCAGTGTCTTGACATTTTCTAATTCTTCTCAATCTGGTATCCTCTCATATCTTCTATTTTTTCAGTTCAGTTAAGTTAGCACATCACCAGTTCACCATACTCTGTGGTAAACCTGTGACAATTTACATTTCACCATGCTGAAAAGGTTGTGTTATATGCAACCGGACAGACATCTGACAGATGTATGCGCTATTGACACATTTCACTCATGCAGATCAAGTCATAAGTTAGTTCAGCTTTCCGTGGGCTTTCCTTATCACCTTGTGGTCTTTCTGAGCTGGATTGGTAATTCGCCTCCTGTGAAGCTAGCAAGTTGTTTCCGCTTAAACAACAAGTTCTTAGCCAATATATGAGACGTGGAATCCGTAAAAAATCAATACTTCGGTAGTGTAATGTTGTAAGGTGTAATTTAAACATAACGGGCGAAAACCAATGATCATGAAGAAACTATAGATCTCCTAACGCGGTGGAGGGCAAATACGTAGATCACGCTGCCATACATGTTGGGTAAAAAGACCCCTCTCTGTATCCTCCAACTGTGCAATCACCTCAATAAATAGATCTTCGTTCTCCATATCCGTTCAAGAGGTAACTACAAACGCAGAAATTTTATTAACCGGTAGATGAACTGAAAAAGAGCAAAATATTCTTGACTTCTGAAATTTCTGAAAGGTTGTCATATATTTCTATTTAGTCAGAGCGACGAAATAATGACAAGCGCTCCCAGCGTTATGAAAATCCTAAACTTCCGACTGATAAATTTGTAGTACTAAACGGTGGATACACACTAGAAACTATCAGGGTGAGTGACCA
This sequence comes from Puccinellia tenuiflora, assembly GCA_012064385.1. Classification (NCBI taxonomy): domain Eukaryota; kingdom Viridiplantae; phylum Streptophyta; class Magnoliopsida; order Poales; family Poaceae; genus Puccinellia; species Puccinellia tenuiflora. The sequence goes on along the minus strand of QRDG01000646.1, from coordinate 834,121 downwards.
TATAAAAGGGGCAAAATTGTATTGGAAGAATAAGTGTTTGATTGTCTCATCGTGATGACAAAACACACTTGTTCTACTGCCATGCCAATTGTGTTTTACTATATTGAAGTTTGGAAGGATTACTCCTTTACGAATATAGCACACATATATTAACGATATTTTCATTTTTCATATTTTTTTATCATCATCAACTGATACAACTGGTTGGACCAGTTCTCTATACAAGGAGTTCACTGAGAATTTTCACCAAATTCATCAAACGCTTGTGATAGTTGAACCATTATCAATCGCTCTGGTAGAGCGTTATGTTTGTTTTATTTGTCACAAACAAAATTACAACGAGAAAACATGACGACTTGAGAAAGAAAGAGCGAGCTATTTAATGTTCATGGTAAAAAAGATCAGGGCATTAATAGCCTTCACATATAGATTTATTCACGCAGATGTTTGCTGCAGTCCATCAACCGAACAATACGGATATAAATCACGGCCTCTACATCTCTTCGATGCAGAGGTCGGGGTATTCCCCATTTTAAAAAAAGTGGGGGTGGGGGGGGGGGGGGGGGGGGGGGGGGGGTACACTGACAATCCGCTTGATGAAAAATAAATGCTCGCATCAACCATACATCCATAAATATATGATCGACCAATTGATTATATATATGTTATGTAAGTGTTTTACGAATTTCACAACCATTATGACTTACTACCCGTCGGATGTGCTGCCAACCCAAAGAAAGAGAAAGAAAAGATGGGTACTAAAAAACAACGACATGCACACCATTAATATGTGAATAGTAGACACCGGGAAGGGACACCAATGCGTTGACATTGATACTAGACGAGGAAGACAAACATAGAGTGGCATTTAAGTCCGACACTATCACAGATGAAACTCAAGGGGATCGAAAGCTATTTAGTCGGGGAGGTTGCACCCGCCCGTAAGACACTACAAGAAGGGAATTCATGATTATCCAATTAGGTCAGAGGTGCGACCAATGATGTGAATAAGAACCTCGTATGGGGAGTTTTGAAAATAGAAATGGGAAGGGACATAGAACTTTTCGCTTGGATCATACTTGGGTAACGGTACGTATCGGTTGGATGATCCAGGCTTAAAATCGGTTGTAGTTCCAACCTTCTGATCGCGATCCAACGTGCAGAATTAGTTGTTCTATGATTTTTCATTTTAGTCCTTTCCTTTTTATGATATCCACCCATGGCTTATCCACTTTTAACAAAGGGGTATACCACACTACACATGGTCTTCCCGATATTTATAGAAAATATACCACCATTAACCCTAGCGCATAAAATATTGCAACAAAATTCATCACCCTCACGTACAAAAAATATATACCATTACAGAAAAACGTGGGAAAAAAAGAAAAAAGTAACATTATAGAAAAAAGTGGTTTGACAATAATCTTGTTGTTGCAGAATGATTTGATCACCAATAACTTCAATTAAAAAAACTATTATAAAAAAATACTTGTCAACTTGCACGTAAAATTTGGAGATTGATTCATTTCACGTTTAATACGACTCAACAGGTATTACCAATTTGTTTGGTAGTTGGTTGAATGGGGGTGGATAAAGATACTAAAGCTAGCATTCGTAGTGGTGTTTGTGCTTTTCTTTGGCAATTTGGAATTGTCGAAATGATGTAGTTTTTAACAAAGCGGGATTCGGATAATTTTTGCAGGTTATTCATCATGCAACCCACTGGATCCATGCGTGGTCCTATCTTCTTCCAGCCAATCAGCGATGACGTTTGGCTTCTTTATGCACTCGGTTGATGGCGGTCGTTCGGACTATATTCAACTAGGTTGGCTATCGGTATTCTAGTCGACTATTTTGTGATTGTTTTTCCAGAAAGGGGGAAGTTAAAAATATGTCGTAGGTAATTCGTCAGTGAAGGCCTCGGCATGCTGGTGCTGGAGCGGCTGATAGAACGATTATGAGTCCGCGGGAGCCAATGGCCTTCGCATAGTGAGGTGAGGTGGCGATGACGGCGCATGACTCTGTTAATGCTGGGGCACGTGTAAGTGTGGCCTGACCGAAGCGACGGGCAGAGGAGGCAGTGAGCAGCATGCCTGACAGTGGAGCGCCCCATGGATGCATTGAGTCATGCTGATTTTCTGCGACGTGTCGTAGTTTTAGCTATGAGAATTTATTTTATGCTAGTGAGACCACTTCATTTCTGAATGAATGTATTTTCACATTGAATTTCAAACAAGGGAAGAACGGGCGTTGCCTGCTCTTGTTCTACACGTTGTACCACTAAAGACGACATTTAATCATGAAGTCTAGTGGCGCTAAAATAATACCATAATAGTACTGTGAGATAAATGCTCCCATCAACCTCAACATTCCTCCATGGATATCTATTAAATATTACTAAATATATGTTGTCTCCATGCTTAAGAAATTTTAAGCACCATTGTCTCCTATCGTAAATGTCACCAAACATTGCAAGAGAAACAAGTGCATTAGGGTAGAAAAGTAGCAACATGAAACAGTAACTTGAGAATAGGAGACCTCGGGGATGAGATTCCTTCGCATAGATATTGGTAGTAGATGAGTAGGGAAACCAATACGACAAATTGGTGCTTTTAATCTCACTAGAGGGACACCGTCAGTAGAGGATGAGAGGGGAGGAGGAAGTTACTGTTAACGTAGATGTGGCTGCAAGGAGGTCGGCCGACGCGAAAACACTCATTCGTGTGAGAGATCTACAAACTAACTCGCTACATATAGGTGTTATTGATGCAACGTCTCGTATTCCTGACGGATCTTTAGGAATGACATAGCCGTCATGGGTGGTCTCGGAGCAATGGTGTAATACCCCAGCATTTAGGATCCAACGAAGGATAGAAATAGGAGTTTGTGCATTTGCATGCATGCATCTGAAAACCCGAATAAATTTTTCGCAAACTAAAACCCTGGAGGGATCGGATTTTTATCACCTTCATGACTTAGGGTTTACCTCATTTTAGGTGAACTCGATGAATTCCGGCATGACCTCTAGGTATTTACTTGTTTTGGGAATTTTACTTTACCGTATATAATAATAATATTTAAACTCAAATGAAATGCAAAAATGAAAATACAGATATTTATATTGAATAATCCAATAAATGAATTAATAGTGAATAATAAATCAAATAATTACAAACACTTGTTTACAACTCTTGGTTATAGTTTAAAACAAAACAAATAACTTAATTGAATAATCACAATAATACATTGTCTTTGCAATAATTTCAACAACAAAAGGAAATACAAATTTATAAATACATTTATTTTCCTAAACTAAAAGTCTTGTATTTATCTTCTCTTCAAGATTAGTTTAACTTCAAACCTGTTTCCTGCAAAACAAAAAGAAAGGATAGCGTATGGAATAAACAGGAGGGTTAGTGTTAGGTTAATCCTCAGTTGGCAGTGTGATGCACTGCTAAGCACCTCATCGGATTACAGTTAAGGGGCTAAGTGAAGTATTTGTTCTTTACCACAGTTTAGCCTCAGATCATCATCACTGGCAGGGCAGCAGCAAAATCAACTTGGCAAGCCAAAAGAATGAACCAAATGGGGATAATACCAAACCAGCCGAACCTGAGCTTCAACAGATGAAAATATCTGGAGCACAAGCAGGCAGGCAGCTCACACAGGCAGGCACACACCAGCAGTAAGGATAAGAGCAAAGAGTCGTAGCAACCAGCAGCTAGCACCAGTTCTTTCACAGAGAACACCAGTTCGAGCCTCACAGCTCTCCACACACAAGAGCACATCACAAAGCCAACCCACACCCCAGATCCATCCATTTTCCACCAACAACACCTGCTGTGAGCAAAGCAAGATGGACTAGAGTGGATACAGAGCAAGCTGGAGCAAGGAGAGATAGCCACGAGCTAGAAGGAAGCACCTGGAGCAGGAGGAGCAGACCAACAAGCAGAGCAAGGGGAAGATCCACTAGATCTGTTAATCAAGACAGCCACAAGATATCAAGCAGCAGATCCCCACAGCCACCACCTCAACACATCAAGAGGTTGAACCTCTATCTCTTTTAGTAAAAGCTTGGCCAAAGATGCATATGTGGAGTGGTTATGGTTTTTTCCCTCAGATCTGCATAGAGATGCTATGCTTAGTCATCACAGGGGTTTATAAATCAAAGCTAGCATCTGTTCTTATCAAATAGAAGGCCTCAGTCTGTGCATCATAGGCAGGGGTCATAGCAAGTATTTTGGGCAAAGGCATGCTACCAGATCTGGCGCAGAGAGCATCAATATAAAGCACAGATCCATACTTGGGTTGCTGGGCACATATCCACAAAGGAGAGCACCTCAAGCACAAACCAGAGAACCAAGGAGCTGGATAGCTGTGAAAGAGCATATCTGTGATTTAACAGAAGCACAGGAAAGCATAAAAAGATTTCCAAGGCTATTAATACTAGTTAAGCTTCTGTGTAACTCAATTTGAGGCATCACAGTAAGCTAAGCTAAATTAATTAGCTGCAGAAATCATTTTACTCTTGCTCAAAGCAGAGCCAAGCCATAGCAGCACATCTCTGAACCTGGTTCAGAGTAGCACACACTTAGGGCTGTCAAGGTTAGTTCTCTGGAGATGTCAATTGACAGCAAGATCAGGGCAACATCAATCCAGGGTCATCAGATAGATGGTCTCCAGTAAATGCTACAGCAGCACTAGAGTATCATCTAGAATTCATCACAGAAGATGCAGGGCAGCACAACACCTAAACAAGATCACACCCTAAAAATTACTTGTACTCAGCTAGCATCTCCGAGCATGGCTCAAAGGCCAGGAGAGGGGATCAGGTGGTAGTGAGAGGGGAAAGAGGAGCTTACCAGCGCCCTAAGCCGTAACGCCAGGACGACGGGGCAGTGCCCGTGTGGTCACTGGAGGAGGGCCAGGGGAGAAGCGAGCACCACCCATCACCACGGCGGCACGGAGGAGGAGCCCCACACCAGCCACGGCGGAGCAGCAAGGGCCGGGAGCACGACGACGGCGCGCTGCAACCGAAGCCCTAGTTAGGGGTGAGGATGCGCACGGCCACACCAGGAGGGGAAATCCAGATCGACGCGGATGAGGATAAGGAGCGTCGCGAGGGCTGTCAGTTACGCCCTACGGCGGCGGTGGAGACCGCCGGAGGCGGCCGGAATCGGAGGCGACGGTGGAGGCGACGGGAGGATCGGGAGGACTCGGGATCGAGCCAGAGAAGGGAGAGAGGAGTGGCCGGTCCGGTTGAACTGGTGGGTTCAACCCAGCCCGGTCATAAGCCTGGCCCACCGGCCAGAGGGGTAAAAAGCTCCTTTGACCTTAAACTCTAAAAACAAAAATATTAATAGTTTATATATATATATACATTCCTTTAAAATAGAAAATGAACACTAGAAAAATTAATTTTAAGTAGAACAATACCACCTTAAAAATTTAGAATTCTGTAACCTATACTATTTGGATTTAAAATATATTTTAAGTTGAAATAAATTTTGATATTTATAGTTAAAGGAAGATTTACAAGGTTTGCTAAATACAAATAAAAATGCAAACAAATTCCTAAAAATAAGCTAAAGGTATATTTTCAACTCTAGAGTTTATAAGAAGTCCAAATATGAATTTTACTTCATTTATTGAAAAGGTTTTCTTGACTGAAAAATTCAAAGATCCTTAAATGGATATAAATTGAATTATTTTCCAAAAAAAACAAATTATTTTCTTAAAACAATTTGAAATAATTCCTTGTGTGAATAAATAAAATATATTTAAGTGGATATGACTTTAAATCTCTTCCAATAAATTCAATGATCTTTAAGTGAAAATGAAATGAACTACTTTCAATAACTCTTTTTATAAAAGAGAAATAACTTGGGTATTTAGCAATATATTTAACCTTTACCACAATTCTGTAAATGACTGTCCCGTTACTCATCCTAGGTAAAACACACAAAAAGGAGTTCATTTGAAAATCAATCACTCTAGTGTTATTACTTTTTGAAAGTAGTTAAGTAAAATAAAATTTATGAATTAAATGCAATTCTTAATTGAGCATCTGTAAGTTGTTTATTACTCATGTAAAACATTACTTCGATAATCATAGCAAGCACCTAAGTCTAAAAGCTATAACAACTTAAAGCATCGCACCGTTAACAAAGTAATCAATATCGCTAAGCGCTTATTTGTAAGTTTGGGTATTTTGGGTTATATACGTTGCATCTCATATTTATGCATAATAGCATATTGCAAGTGTTTCCAGTAGTCCTTACCCGGACTACTTTGCTGTTTTCAGATCTCCGGGTTCTGACGCACCCTAGAACCCCGAAGGGCATGAACTGCCACCTCTGCCACAGGCAAGTTCATCACTTGCTCATATCTCTTTGAAATACTTGTTAAAGAAACTATTTTCGAACTCTATAATACTATCACCTATTCCAAGAAAGCATAAAGCTATTTTCTGAATAACATGACTATTGGTTGTCTACCTATTTGGTGGTAACCTACTATGGAGGGCAGGTGGGACCATGGTAAGATGAATTGGTCCGGAGGTCCCACTTGCACGGGAAAGTATTACCTAGGATTAACAACAAATGCCGTCATAATGATTGCGCCGTAAAGACGCGTTAACCATAAGGCTTGGAATGGGACGGGAAATGTCATCTGTACTTCTCCCGGATGCATGTCAACGGGCTGCCAGTGCCGTAGGCTGTAGGTCTTGCGGGACTACATGCACATGGGTGGGATCCCTTAAGTCCCACGGCGACTGGGGCCTATGATGGATTGTAGGAATGTCTGGAACGGGCAATCTGTTAGGCATAGGAGAGGACTTTTGAGTCTGGAACGGTCTGCCTAAAGATTAGGGGAGGACAAACCTACAAAAGGGTGGGCATGCATTGTGCGGAGAAGCACAGTGAATGGCTTGGATCAAAAACCGGGCCCCACACCTAAGGAAGTGTGGACAGGAAAGCTACCTGGTTGTGCAACAAGGTCTTGATCCCTTATGGGTAAAGTAACGCACCTCTGCAGAGTGTAAAGAATTGTAACATGTTACTCCCTGTTCCGGGAAGGAGCTGCGAACGCTGCAGGAAAGGAACTCCATGAAAGTTCTAGCCCTGTGAAGGATGACGGGCATAGTTTTCGGAATAAAAGCAATCTCTTGAAGAAATGTTTACGAAAACCTTGCATTAAGCTTAAGGCTCCCTGGAGTCTAAAGCTGTAGCTAGTGCATCAAACTTCCCACCGTACATAATGGACTTGCTGGGTAACGCTGGTTACTCACCCTTGCCCCTTTTGACCCCCTGCTTAGAATCTCGGAGCCATCAAAGAAGTTGACAGTGGACCATCCCTACATCAAGATCTTCATCAAGAAGTAAACCTTTACTTCACCAACTGAAGAACGATGACAACTATGGCGACACAGGAGCAATAGCAATGATGTCAAGGCGATCACTCTGTCAATGGAGGAGAACACGCCCATTGGATGGACGAGTACAATCTGGGACAAAGGAATTCCCGATGGGGTAGATTAGGGCTGTGAAAACAACAGTGGTGGAATAGGAGTTAGGGTTAGAGTTAATCTCCAGCTTAGTGCTACGTATTGGATCTTTTCTGGATTTCATCTGCCCGAGATTATCCTCTATGTTTCGAGGAAGCTCTCGAAGTTTTGTATTGATCAGTGTTGTAATCCTATAGTATTACTTGGACCTGCTATGTTTCTGTTGTACCGCTCTGTAGGATGTAATATTCACGGATAGGTCCTTCTGTGAGTATTATGTCAACGACTTGCACACTACACCATGCAGTGGTGTGCTAGGTCACCGCAAATGGCGCAGGAAACCTCGTCACGACCCGCCACCATTGGACGTGCAATTTGAGCTGTCATGGGGTGACTATCCTGACTGTTCACCATCTCATGTATGCCATCTGCTTGGAGATGTGGACATGGGGGGCGATACAAAATGTAGCTAACACATCTTGTGTTAGATCGAGTATGGAAATCTCGTACAAATCTATTAGGCCTCGTTCGGTTAATCCCTGGAAGGCAGGATTCATCTGGATTGGGCCCCGATCCAGATTTCCAGCCCGGCGAGGTAGTTTTTTCCAGCCCAACAATTTTGCGGTGTTCGTTTACGCCCGGGAGGGATTTTTGCCCAGCTCATCCCGTCCATCTTTCATTGTCTCCGTCTGGAAAATTTTCATCCCCACGAGACCCATGGAACAATTTCCACGACTCAAAGACTGCGAGCGGTGATGCGAAGAAAGCGAGCGGTGCTGGTGACGCGGATTAACAGAAGGGCTAAAACGCACATGGGATTATGGGAATGGATTGAGTTGGGGTTAGTGGGGATTGGGTGATGAGACAGGATCAACCCAATCCCTGTCCAAAAAAATTCCAGATCTGGATACAATCCCAACAAAATGAACGAGGCCTTAGGGTGATTTTCTACACATGCTTGGTATTGATGTTACGTATTTTAATCACTAGCTAGTGGTTGGCTAAGTGAGAGGAAAATAAAAAATTCAGTGTTGTAACTGCGCTGTCCTGGATTATAAATCACACATACTTAACCACCAGACTTGGATGAATATGATTATATGACACGAGAATGGAGAATCGTTTTGGCATATATACATTCGTGAATGGAAACTTCCTTTGTAACACGAGGGAGTGGAGTAGTACAACATTGCCTTAACTTCCATGGAAGTTTCAATTTTGGGTGCTCAAGATGAACAAAATGCACAACCTCCAGTCGACCGTCTCTCTGTTTGTGTTATTGGAGTACAAGCCGGACAGATAAAATGACGAGTCCCAGTGGCATGGCCAACAGGAAGTTAGAGTCGAATGTTGGAACTCTTGTATGTTTTATTCATCATGAGTTTGTGTATATTTACACGTACAGGCACTACATCACATCCTAAAATTAGAGGCGGTTGAAAGTGCCTCAATTTTTTCTAAAACTGCCTCTAAATAGTTTTGGAGGCACTTTTCAATGTGTTGGATTTGATTGTGTAGAGAATTGTATTTTGAGGCACTTTTGGATAGTGTCTCCATTTGTAATTGCCATCAGTTTGAATAGTGCCTCCATTTGTAATTGCCATCAGTTTGAATATTGCCTCCATTTGTAGTTGCCAACACTTTCATTAGTGCCACCAATTACAATATGAGGCACTGTTGGATAGTGACTCCATTTACAATTGGAGGCACTTTTCAATAGTGCCTCCATTTGCAATTGGAGTCACTTATCAATAGTGCCACTATTTGCAATTGGAGTCACTTTTCAATAGTGCCTCCATTTGCAATTGGAGGCACTTTTCAATAGTGATAATTGCACAATATAAGCTCTACAGTAGATAAATGCACATATAGATGCATATATGGTTAAACAATCTTGCTGTTGAAGCATATTCTCACAATCTTGTTATACATCAGTAGAATACTGTCTAGCATGACAATTCTCAAAATACTGTCACACGATAGTTTTAGTTTAACTAGGACTGTATACATCAACACTACTGTATACTGATACGTCCATTTTGCATCACTATTTTACATCATAATTTATCTTTATTAATTGATATATTTCATATTATGATGCAATACTTATGTTATTTTGTCTTATTTTGCATGTTTGGCAATTATTGGGGATGGATCTGCCGGAGCCGGAAATCAGCTGAAAAAGTACTGTCAATATACTTGACGTAGGAAGCTAAGAAAATTCCAGAAAAATTATAAAGTCAATATTTTGAAGAATAAGTCACGGAGCCGAAAGGGGGCATGAAGTGGAGCTCCAGGGGGCAGGGGCGGCCTGCACCCGCGGGCCCACCCTTGGCCGCGGCAGGGGCCCACCCCTGGCCCCCCTCCGGCTCCCCTTCGGCATGTTACTCACCCCTGACCTAAAAACATCGGGGCATCGACGAGAATTTTTCCGCTGCCTCCGCGAGGCTGAAACCCGACAGAGAGAAGAAGGGCTCCGGCAGGGAGAAATCTGCTGGGGAATTTCCCTCCCGGAGGGGCGAATCGCCGCCATCGTCGTCGCCATCACGTCAAGCATCATCGGGATCATCATCAACATCATCTCCACCATCAGCACCATCATCACCGCCGTCATCCCATCTCATCTCGTTGTAGCAACTATCATTGTGTTGCTATTAGTTCATCGGAATCATATCCCGGGCGTTGATTACCACTTGTAGTTGATGTTTGAGAGTTTTATCGGCGAATTATCATTACAATTAGATTGTTGCCCTTATTCATATCACCTCTGATCATGATCTATATGATGTCTTGTGAGTAGTTCATTTGGTTCTTGAGGACATGGGGAAAGCCTAGTTGCTAGTAATTGCATAATGTTTAGTAATATTTAATGGTTTGATTTATGTTGTGGTGTTATTCCTCTAGTGGTATCGTGTGAACATCGACTACATGATACTTCACCTTTCAAAGGGCCTAGGGGAATGCATAGTGTATTTAGTTTGCTTATGGTAGGGTTGCAGGAGTGACAGAAACCTAAACCCCAATTTGTGAACTAGTGCACTAGGGAGTGTAGGGTCTCGGAGTTTAAGGCTGTGGTTAGGTTTTTTATCTTAATTACTTTCTTGTAGTTGCAGATGCTTGCAAGGGGTTTAATCACAAGTATGTATTTGTCCAAGTAAGGGCGGTGCATTAGCATAGGTCCACCCACACAGCACTTTATCAAAACATTGAAGGTTAATCACCGGCGTGCAATGAAACTTGCTAGGCAGAAACTCCCATGTGTCCTCGGGAACGTTTTAATCTTCATAAGTAACACAACCGGCCTATCCTTTAATCTTAAAAGTATTGGGCTATTTGCTGCAATTATCGTAGCACTGTTTTATTTACTTGTTCTTTATTTGTTCATTAAATCAAAAATCCAAAAACATTTCTCTTTTAGTGCTTGCAGTGAAACCTTGCTGAAAACCACTTGTCAACACCTTCTGCTCCTCGTTGGGTTTGACACTCTTACTTATCGAAAGGACTACGATAGATCCCCTATACTTGTGGGTCATCAAGACTCTTTTCTGGCGCCGTTGCCGGGGAGTGTAGCGCTATTGGTAAGTGGAATTGGTAAGAAACTCTTTTATTGTAAGTACTGTTTTTATTTTTGCTTGTTACTTTGCTTCGTTATGGAGCACTCTTCACTTAATATGCTGTTTGGGAGTGACTCTGCCACCACACCTGTGGTGGATAAGAGTCCTTCGCTCTCTGAAATTGATCCATTAAAAATACCCATGGGAATTATTGATCATGTTATGAGTAACCGTTATGCAGGGGATGGAACCATCCATCCAGGTTATCATCTGCTTTATATTAAAGATCTGTGCGAGCTATTTAAGATTGCAGGTATGTCAAAAGAGGTAATCGTGAGGAAATTATTCTCAATATCACTGAAGGATAAAGCTATGGATTGGTATATGCTTCTGGATAATTCTCACTTGATGGATTGGAAAGAGCTTATGTCTCTCTTTTATTCTAAATTTTATCCTCTTCATTAAATTCATCAAGATAGAAATTATATTTATAACTTTTGGCCACATGAAGGAGAAAGCATCGCTCAAGCTTGGGGAGGTTGAAATCTTTAATGCTTAAATGCCCCAATCATAAGCTTCCTAATGATATAATTGTTAACAATTTTTATGCGAGGCTGCCTCGCAATGATAAGGATATGTGAAAGGACACGGATGTCGCCTAGAGGGGGGGTGAATAGGCGATTTAAAATTATTACGGTTAAGGCTTGAATAAATGCGGAATAAAACTAACGTTTAATTTATCAAGCCAAAACCTAAACTAGCTAGGTTTACCTATGTGCACCAACAACTTATGCTAAGCAATATGATCAACTAGGTGATAGCAAGATATATGACTTTAAGCTCGATGTCTATCACAAAGTAAATAGCATAAGTAAGAAGCTCGGGATAGAAATACCGAGGCACTTGGAGACGATGATTTATCCCGAAGTTCACTTCCCAATGGAAGCTAGTCTCCGTTGGAGCGGCGCGGTGTTCACCAATGTGAAACACCGAGTAGCCCTAATATGGCACACCGTATCTCCGTTGTGTCTTACCACCAATGTGGCGAGGCACTTGTCACTATGTTGCCGTTGAGGTTGACAACTAGAACCTTTACAAGGGTGAAGCTCACTCCACAAGTTGGAGGGTCTTCACCAAATGCACTGAGCCGCCAAGACTCGATGCCCAAGGCCGGGGCACACACCACAACTCAATTGATGGCTCCCGACAATATCTTCGTAGCTACCAAAGCTCCGAAGCAACAAGGTTGAGCCACACTCCACAATTGGAGGCTCCCAACAAATCCCGTAAGCCACCAAGACTCCGAGAAATCAAACCGTCTAGGGTACCAACGTGCCCTAGAGGAACAAGCTCTAGGGCACCAAAGTACCCAAGAGTAACAAGCTTCTCAACTTCACTTTCCACGAATCACCGTGGAGAACTCAAACCGATGCAACTAATGCAATGGCAAGAACACACTAAGTGGTCAAGTTCTTCCAACCCGAATCCAATCAAAGCAACTAATGCTTGGGAGGGATTAGGGAGGAAGAACAAAGGAGGAACACAAAGAAACTCCAAAGATTTAGATCCAAAGTGTTCTCCTCACTTAGAGGAGAAATCAATTGGTGGAAACACGGATCTAAATCTCCTCTCTCTTTTCTCTCAAAGAAGTAGCACGAACTAGTGGAGAGAATGAGAGAAAGCCAAGCTCAAGAGGTCAACAATGGAGGGGAGAAATAGCTCAAGAAGTTGGCCAAAGGTTAGGGTTTATTTGGGGAAGAAGCCCCTTAAATAGGAGGCCAAAATATGGCCGTTGGAGCTGTTTCGGGCAGCCAAAACAGGGCAGCCGGCCTGTGGGCCGGCCTGGGCTGGTCTGGAGGCCGGCCACCCCACAGAGCAGCCCGGCCTGGGAGCCGGCCTAGGCTGGCCCGGGGGCTGGCCCCCCACCTGAGCCGGCCGGCCTTGGAGCCGGCCTAGGCTGGCCTGGGGGCTGGCCACCCACCCGGCGATACGAAAACTTCAATATCTTTTTCATCCGGACTCCGATTTCGATGATCTTGGGCTCGTTGGAATCGTCACAACGAGCACTACAAGATTATGCAGAGAAACATCATAGTCCATCATGTGAGGATAAAACCAAATGATGAAAGGTAAAACCTTTCTATTGAAAACTGGAAAACCATATCTTTTGCAAATGAAGTCCGAATGACATGAAACCACTTTTGTTAGAAAGAGGACGACAAATGCTATCCATTAACAAGTGAAAATATTGAAACCAAGCAAGGGAGATTTGCTACTAAATGGAAGAGTGAAACCTTCCGCATAGATGGACCGGCAAAATCTCTGACACCGAAAACTCAATAGGGTACACATATGAAAACCGTTTTCGGTGACCTTGGCCTTGTCATGACAAGCATGACAAGCACCAATACCACACCATGATAAGAGTCAAATAGGAACCAATAAATATGATGTGCAAGGATGCAAAGGTTTGAGCTCTCTACGACCGATACGCTAAAGCTCACTTGAGAGCCCCTCTTGATAGTACGGTTACCTATCCTAAAACCCTTATCAAGATCATACCTTTTCCTTGCGCATTCCACTTGAGCTAGATGATGACGATCGGAGAAGATGGGAAACTATCTTGGGTCGAATCCCCCCGTGCGGTTAAGTTCCTAGGCGCGCCGGCCTGGAAACCGGCCAGGGCCGGGCGGGAGGCCGGACTGGCACCCGAGCCAGCCGGCCTGGGAGCCGGTCGGGGCCGGGCGGGAGGCCGGGCGTGACCCCGAGCCAGCCGGCCTGGCAGTCGGCCAGGGCCGGGCGGTAGGCCGGGCGCGCCCCTGAGCCAGCCGGCCTGGCAGCCGGCCTGGGCCGGGCGGTAGGCCGGACCCTTCCCCGAGCCAGCCGGCCTGGGAGCCGGCCTGGGCCGGGCGGTAGGCCGGACCCTTCCCCGAGCCAGCCGGCCTGGGAGCCGGCCTGGGCCGGGTCGGAGGCCGGGCCAAGCCCAGGAAGGCACAGGCTTCTCCGATGTCATCCATCATCAGATGATGACGATCTTGATCTACTCTCAAGTTGATCACCTTTCTTGATTGTGCTCCGCTTGGTGAAGACTCGCATATTGCTCCCCCATACACCAAGATGGGAGAGGCATTCTTCGACATATCTTCACTGGCCTTTATCTTGATGACGATCACCACGTGACGCCATCCTCCATGGGCAACATAGGATCTTCCTCTTGATTCATGCTCATGGAGAAACACCTTGGCCTTGATCAACAATATATGGAGTCCAAGCATTCCTTATGGACCAACACTGCAAATATAACTCAAAGCACACATTAGTCCATAGAGATTGTCATTAATTACCAAAACAACACATAGGGGCAACCATGCTCTTTCAATCTCCCCCATTTTGGTAATTGATGACAATCCCTTTTGAGAGGGTTTATATAATGAATTAAGCACCTTGCAAGACCAGGATGCATGAGCATGAGAGGCAAATGCTTAAGAACCAAACTAAAGCATAGAACCAATTCCCTTAAACCCTCTAAAACTTCTCCCCCATTGGCATCGATTGCCGAAATGGGAAGAAAAATTTTAGATGGCCAATATAATATGAGTTCCTCCACAAGTATGCATTCCTCAAGATATGAGTGAAATTAAATGCACATATCCATTGATGAATAATAGAGGAAATCAAACTATATTGAGGAGCCAAAGATGGCAAAGGATGAAATCATTCTAAACATCCTCCACAAAGGAGAAAAGCAATCAAGAAGATCCTAACTGAGAAGTTCTAAATAAAAAAATAGAGAAGCTCCCCAATGTTCATACACTATTGCGGAGTGAACAAATATGGAATCCTCACTCCCCCATAATCATCTAGAACACTCACAAAGTGCAAGGATGTAACCATTAAAGCAAAACAAAGCACTTGCACCAAAGATGTGGTTGAGCCATAAGGAGATACCACTTTAAAAGAATTATTAATGAAGGCCCAACCGAGAGTGTGTGTGTGTGTGACAAGACAATTAATTTGGTAGGACACATAGTCTTAATCAAATGGAGAGTTATATATCAAGTATTGACACACAAACTTCAAAGAAGATTTTTAAGAAATGTTCACAGCTCAAAGATACCAATTGGAATTTCACCAATCGAAAAAAACAAAGAGCAAGTGAGACATTTAGGCAACAAAATCACATACTCACGTGATGAGCATAGAAGTTAATGTGAGTGCGCAAAGGTGCGAATAGAAATAAGACAAGCACTCACGAGACAAACTTAGAGCCACCAAAGAATTATAGATAAAAGACAAGGTGGCTTGAAAGAAGGTAGGATACCAAATAAAAGTGACCTCTCTCATATGTATAGGTTTCTAAGTAGACAATGATATTCATCGACAAAGAAACTTGCACATATAAAATGGTCGAAGAAAGGAGACCATGGTAACCAAAAGGAAGTCATGAATATACAAAAGATATTATTGCTTAAAAGCATAGCACATAGCTCAAATTTATCTCATTGTATATAAATGAACTTCAAAATATCAAAGACATCACATATCACTAAGGGAACAAGAGATAGTGAAGATGCTTTGAGATAGGCAACAAGTATCACAAAGAAATAATACCAATTGAAGAAAAAGTTTTGCATTTCCATCACAAATATCACAAAGATATACCAAGTGAAGGAAAGAGCCAAAGCCACAACAATTGTACATTTAAAGTTTTCATGCCAAGGGGCAACCTACACAAGGTTGAATACAAAAAATATGCATGGGATAGATACTTGTTACCGAAATAGCATTGGTGATGATGAAGATGAGATTTTTGTTTATCATCAAAGCTTGACTCCAATAATCACATGGTGAGACACCTTCCTTANGAAAGAGCCAAAGCCACAAACAATTGTACATTTAAAGTTTTCATGCCAAGGGGCAACCTACACAAGGTTGAATACAAGAAAAATATGCATGGGATAGATACTTGTTACCGAAATAGCATTGGTGATGATGAAGATGAGATTTTTGTTTATCATCAAAGCTTGACTCCAAATAATCCATGGTGAGAACACCTTCCTTATGAATGAGGCAAGCATCCAATGCATCTCCATTGTACCTAAAACAAAATTCAAGTACAACATGGTTCCCAAACTCATTGGGTTCCATAGTAGTTAGATACACTACAATACATAGGAAACACTCCACATAAATATGTGCATATAGATGAACTTGAATTTCATGCACATCTTAGCCATTTAGGATTTGGTGGAGTATCCCCTATATATTGGATCAAGAAAGACTAGCATGCCATAAAATAAATTATTAGTAAATATGCATGCATGGACTTACAAGAACCAAATGAGATACAATTTGGACAAAACACCAAGTAAACCAAGAAGAGAGCACACCAAAGTGTGACACAAAAAGGTTGTCCAAATTATATCAAAATCCAAATCAACACATGATTGAGGAAAAAACAAATCAACATGTGATTGATTCCAAAACACATCAACACATGAAGTGTGATATCAATAGGAATCAAATCAAACAACACATGAGAGATAAGACACCAATTGAAAATAAGATACCAAGAAGAGGATAATACTTGACCGAATCAAGTAAAGTAAAATAAAGTAATAAGGTATCAAAATTCTCACAATAAATATCAATTGAAACAAATATCTATGGAGGAGATATTAAATTCCAATTAATACCAATTGAAGGTACCTAGGCAAGGCCAATGAGCATATAAGATGAAAGAAAGAGACATGCTCAAAGGGTTTTCTCATTCTATAGGATAAACATAAAACAAGAGATGAGAAGCAAGACTCCCAAGAGAGAGCAAGGTTACACTAAATAAACCAAACACCCTCTACACTTTTCATGATGGCACAAAGCATCAAGAGAAAAGATTTGTCTTCCATAAACACATATGATAGAAATCAAATGCCAATTGAAAGGATCAAATATTGATAGATAGGATAGTGTTCTAAATAAAAGGAATGCTCCCCCAAGATTCATGCATTATTTTTGATATTTGCATTTGAATACAAAATGCACGCACAAGGGATCATTACTCTTCATATTTTATTTACAACACTAAACACTACCAATTTGAGATTAGGATCCTAGCAAGAGGCAAGGAAGGCAATGGGAGTCAAAATGAATATTTTGGCAAGAGATGACAAATAAAAACCAATGCCAATGTAAGGATAATCAAAAATATTCTACCACAAACATAAATATGGATTGTCCAAGGACAATGACCATTTGGAATTATTTTCCCGGTGATAGAGGTATCCAAGAATATCCTCACAAGATAAAACATGGGCAAAGATAAGAATAAAACACCATATTTGAATAAGGTTTGTTGGTAGTTCCAACTATTCAAACCAACCGGCAAGGCCATGGTTAGAATAATATGGAACAAATGGTTTCTCAACTAATGTATGGAGATGCACATTAGAGAAAAACCACACCAAGCAAACACACACAAACAAGACCCAAAAGATAGCTAGAAAGCAAATTGGAACTTGTTCGAGCTAATATGCCACATAGGAATAAGATAATTTACAATATCAAATCTAAGTGGCAAACCTCAAATGTTCACATTTTGTAGGATTGTAATATGCACATAGCTTATTACTCCCCCACAATGTGATAATTCATTTCTTCTAACAAGAGGCAAATAAAATCAAAGAGATAATTAATAGACATTATAGAATTTGAATTTCTCATGAGCATGACACACCACATAGTTACTAGATAATCTTGATATATCAATACTAGGTGGTGTTACTCATATACACACATTTTTAGGTTAGTGAAGTGCACAAAGCATATCACTCCCCCAAAATGGGATAGTCCATTAATTTCTCAAAAGAGCCCATTGAAATCAACACAAGATCCAATAAGGACTCAACACAAAGTTTACACATATATGGAGCGCACATTAACATACACAAACTTGATCTCAAGGTAAGTAATAAGCACAACATATACAAGCACATGCTAGGAACAAAACTAACACATGCAGGGAGCAAGCAACTTTCAATGTATATATAATTTAAATATAAGTTACCGCAAGAAGGAGCATTGGATATGAGGTATGACAATATAATCCAAATGACTTGGCTTGTGGAAATAATAATCAAGAAGATCCCTTAATTCTTCAAGGATAGCCAAGTCTCCAATGTCCTCATCACAACCTATTGATCAAGTTTGAGCTTGTTGGTCCCCAACCAAGTTGGGTCCTAAGAGGTTAGTCACAATAGGCTTGGCAACCCAAATGGTTCTTTTCTTGACACCACTTTGAGTTCCCACATATTTGGCAAACACATTGCCAACCCTATCCTTCCTAAGAGAATAAACATCATCAATAATTATGGGGTTGGATAGAGTACCGTTTGTGCATGAAGAAGCCAAGTGGCCCTTCTCACGGCATAAGTAGCAATATCGACTCTTTTCTTTCTTCTTAATAGGTCCTCAACTTGAGGAGCAATGACTTGAGTCTTCTTAGGAGGTGCCTTTGTTCAACCCGAGGTTGAGCAAGAGATTGAACAAAGGCCGCTTCCCTAGTTGCTTCTCACTAAGAGGCTTCTTTTCATTGGGCAATCTAACATGATGCCCTTCAATTTTGCACTTGAAGCAAACAATCTTGGCCGAGTGATTGACTTGTTCTTGGCCCTTCTTATTGCTACTCTTGGACTTGTTCTTGATATTGGAGTTGAATCCAAGTCCACTCTTGTCATTGGGGGATTTTTGCACACTCAAATGTTGTCAAATGTGGCCTTCCCTTTATGACGCTTCTCCACATCTTTCTTCAAAGAAGTGGCTTGTGCCTTGTGCTCTTAGTCTTCCCTACAAGGTTAGTAGCTACACAAGTACTAGCGGAAGTTGAAGCTTCATTGTTAGAGCAACTAGGCACAAAATGTAATTCAACATATGATTTAGCATTAGTGTGTGATGAAGAATTACAAGGACTAGCATATGGCATTGTAACAATTTTAGTAGAAGTTGTGCCATTGTCCACATGAGGCTCACTAGGTATTACCTTGGTAGCATTAGCCTCATGAGCTAACTTTAGCTTATCATGAGATACGAGAAGATCTTCATGAGAGCTCAAGAGCTTCTCATGGCTTTCTTCAAATATATCATATTTGCTAGTTAGCAATTTAAGTTGAGCCCTTAGCTCAACATTCTCCTTAAAATGGATGCTTCACAAGAACTAGAGTTAGTAGCACAAGCATCACATTAATAGCAATGGGAGAACAAGTAGGAAGCTCTTTAGTTAATTGACGTTGGAGTTGATCATGAGACTTAGTGAGATGTGCAAGAGAATCTTCCAAGGACTTGGCATCCTTTTCAAATTTCACATTAGCCTCAAGGAGTCTAACAATTTCAACAACAAGCTCATCATTTTTTATTTTAAAATCATTAGCCACCTTGAGAGCTCTATCATGGGTTTCATTTACTTTAGATAACTCTAGAGTAAAGGTCTCCTCAAGAGATTTCTTGGTGGTTTGGATTTCTTCAAGAGCTTGCTCAAGATCCGCAATTGTGTCCGCATATTACGTTCGCGGCTAAGACTTTCATTTTCACGAGCTTCCAAATTTTCAATAGTAACCCCTCGCTCAATAAGGTGCTCATAATTTCATGTAGGTTCTCACAAGCATTTTCATTATTTGAAAGAGCATTAAGAACCATTAGACCTTCTTATTAAAGTAAGCATCATCTTCTTCATCATCATTATTATTGTCATGATCATCACTACTTAACGATTTAGAAGATATGCAAGGACTATCAACACAAGCATGTGAAACATTTATAGTTCTAGATGTGTTTAAGTCCAAAGATAAATCATTGCAATAAGATAGAGATGAAATATCATCTAAAGGAAGCTCACTATCATTATTGCGAAATTTATCCCTACTCACCATTGCATTGTTTTGTGGCTTGCCACATGTAGATGAGGTAGAAGAAGTTGAGAACTTATTACGCCCGGAGGTGGAGTGAGAACAATCATTCTCACTATCCATGGACACACCATAATTGTCTTGAAGCTTGGTCCATAGCTCATGGCCATTCCGATAAGGAGAGATCGACAAAGCAACTGCATTACTCAAAGACTTGAAAACCACTTTAGAAGCTTGAGCATCTAGATAAGAGTTTTCCTCATCCTCTAGAGGAGAAAAACCCATATCTAGAATTTGCTCTATATATGATTAATGTCCCTAAAATAATTTAGCATGTGATTTCTCCAATCATTATAATTAGTGCCATCGAATATTAAAGAAGCATTGTGCACTAACCACTAGACGACATCTTACTCTCTAGGCCGTGAAGCCCTATAAAGAGAGAACCGGCTCTGATACCAATTGAAAGGACACGGATGTCGCCTAGAGGGGGGGTGAATAGGCGATTTAAAATTATTACGGTTAAGGCTTGAATAAATGCGGAATAAAACTAACGTTTAATTTATCAAGCCAAAACCTAAACTAGCTAGGTTCACCTATGTGCACCAACAACTTATGCTAAGCAATATGATCAACTAGGTGATAGCAAGATATATGACTTTAAGCTTAATGTCTATCACAAAGTAAATAGCATAAGTAAGAAGCTCGGGATAGAAATACCGAGGCACTTGGAGACGATGATTTTATCCCGAAGTTCACTTCCCAATGGAAGCTAGTCTCCGTTGGAGCGGCGCGGTGTTCACCAATGTGAAACACCGAGTAGCCTTGATATGGCACACCGTATCTCCGTTGTGTCTTACCACCAATGTGGCGAGGCACTTGTCACTATGTTGCCGTTGAGGTTGACAACTAGAACCTTTACAAGGGTGAAGCTCACTCCACAAGTTGGAGGGTCTTCACCAAATGCACCGAGCCGCCAAGACACGATGCCCAAGGCCGGGGCACACACCACAACTCAATTGATGGCTCCCGGCAATATCTTCGTAGCTACCAAAGCTCCGAAGCAACAAGGTTGAGCCACACTCCACAATTGGAGGCTCCCAACAAATCCCGTAAGCCACCAAGACTCCGAGAAATCAAACCGTCTAGGGTACCAACGTGCCCTAGAGGAACAAGCTCTAGGGCACCAAAGTACCCAAGAGAAACAAGCTTCTCAACTTCACTTTCCACGAATCACCGTGGAGAACTCAAACCAATGCAACTAATGCAATGGCAAGAACACACTAAGTGGACAAGTTCTTCCAACCCGAATCCAACCAAAGCAACTAATGCTTAGGAGGGATTTGGGAGGAAGAACAAGAAGAAACACAAAGAAACTCCAAAGATCTAGATCCAAAGTGTTCCCCTCACTTAGAGGAGAAACCGATCGGTGGAAACGTGGATCTAGACCTCCTCTCTCTTTTCCCTCAAAAACTAGCAAGATCTATTGGAGGGATTGAGAGATAGCAAGCTCAAAAGAATGTCAACAATGGGGGAAAGAGAGCTCAAGAGGTGGGAGAAAAATTGGGGAAGAAAAGGGGAAGAAGACCCCTTAAAAGGGGAGCCAAAATATGGCCGTTGGGGCCATTTTCGCGCAGCAGCCAAGGGGAGGCCGGCCTGGCCGGCCATGATGGCCGGCCTGGCCACAGAGAAGGCCCAGCCATGCACCCGGCCATGCCCCGGCCATGCTGGGCAGTCCCTCCCTTTTTTTTCTTTCTTTTCTTTTCTTTTTCTGCCTAGAAAATGTCCGGTACCGGAAATGCAATAACTTTTGTATCCGGACTCCGTTTTCGATAATCTTGGACTCGTTGGAATCACCACAACAAGCACTACAAGATTATGCATAAAAACATCATAGTCCAACAATATATTATAATAACAAATGAGGAAATATTAAACCTCTTTCTTGCAAACCGGAAATGCAATATCTTCCACATACGAACTCCGTTTTCGATAATCTTGGACTCGTTGGAATCGTCACAACGAGCACTACAAGATTATGCAGAGAAACATCATTGTTCAAAAGGATATGGTAAAACCAAAAGATGAAAGGTAAAACCTTTCTATTGAAAACCGGAAAACCATATCTTTTGCAAATGAAGTCCGAATGACACAAAACCACTTTTGTTGGAAAGAGGACGACAAATGCTACCCTATATCATATAAGAATATTGAAACCAAGCAAGGGAGATTTTGCTAATAAATGGAAGAGTGAAACCTTCCGCATAGATGGACTGACAAAATCTCCGACACCGAAAACTCAATAGGGAACACATATGAGAACCGTTTTCGGTGACCTTGGGCTTGTCATGACAAGCACGACAAGCACCAATACCACACCACGATAAGAGCCAAATAGTAACTAATAAAGATGATGCCAAGGATGCAAAGGTTTGAGCTCTCTACGACCGATACGCTAAAGCTCACTTGAGAGCCCCTCTTGATAGTACGGTTACCTATCTAAAAACCCTATCAAGAACATACCTTTGCCTTGCGCATTCCACTTGAGCTAGATGATGACGATCTTGATCTACTCTCAAGTGGATCACCTTTCCTGATTTTGCTCCGCTTAGTGAAGACTGCATATTGCTCCCCCATACACCAAGATGGAGAGGGCACTCTTCGACATATCTTCACTTGGCCTTCATCTTGATGATGATCACCACGTGACGCCATCCACCATGGACAACATAGGATCTTGATCAACAAATGGTCTTCTTCTGATCACCACGTGACGCCATCCACCATGGACAACATAGGATCTTGATCAACAAATGATCTTCTTCTTCACATGCCCTAGTCTTGTGTGTTGATCAACTTGCACTTAGCCTTGATCAACATATAGTCTTCTTCTTTTAGCCTTGACTCCAACATATGGAGTCCAAGCATTCCTTATGGACCAACACTGCAAATATAACTCAAAGCACACATTAGTCCATAGAGATTGTCATTAATTACCAAAACAACACATAGGGGCAACCATGCTCTTTCAATCTCCCCCATTTTGGTAATTGATGACAATCCCTTTTGAGAGGGTTTATATAATGAATTAAGCAACCTTGCAAGACAAGGATGCATGAGCATGAGAGGCAAATGCTTAAGAACCAAACTAAAGCATAGAACCAATTCCCTTAAACCCTCTAAAACTTCTCCCCCATTGGCATCGATTGCCGAAATGGGAAGAAAAAATTTAGATGGCCAATATAATATGAGTTCCTCCACAAGTATGCATTCCTCAAGATATGAGTGAAATTAAATGCACATATCCATTGATGAATAATAGAGGAAATCAAACTATATTGAGGATCCAAAGATGGCAAAGGATGAAATCATTCTAAACATCTCCACAAAAGAGAAAAGCAATCAAGAAGATCCTAAGTGAGAATTCTAAATAAAAATAGAGAAGCTCCCCAATGTTCATACACTATTGCGGAGTGAACAAATATGGAATCCTCACTCCCCCATAATCATCTAGAACACTCACAAAGTGCAAGGATGTAACCATTAAAGCAGCACAAAGCACTTGCACCAAAGATGTGGTTGAGCCATAAGGAGATACCAATTAAAAGAAATCATTAATGAAGGCCCAACCAAGAGTGTGTGTGTGTGACAAGACAATTAATTTGGTAGGACACATAGTCTTAATCAAATGGAGATGAGTTATATATCAAGTATTGACACACACAACTTTCAAAGAAGTTTTTTTTTTTAAGAAAATGTTCACAGCTCAAAGATACCAATTGAGAATTTCACCCAATCGAAAAAGCAAAGAGCAAGTGAGAGCATTTAGGCAACAAAAATCAGCATACTCACGTGATGAGCATGAAGAGAAGAATCTTCAATAGAATGTGAGTGCGCAAAGGTGCGAATAGAAATAAGACAAGCACTCACGAGACAAACTTAGAGCCACCAAAGAATTATAGATAAAAGACAAGGTGGCTTGAAAGAAGGTAGGATACCAAATAAAAGTTGACCTCTCTCATATGTATAGGTTTCTAAGTAGACAATGATATTCATCGACAAAGAAACTTGCACATATAAAATGGTCGAAGAAAGGAGACCATGGTAACCAAAAGGAAGTCATGCATATACAAAAAAGAGATTATTGCATAAAAGCATAGCACATAGCTCAAATTTATCTGATTGTATATAAATGAACTTCAAAAATATCAAAGACATCACACATATCACTAAGGGAACAAGAGGTAGTGAAGATGCTTTGAGATAGGCAACAAGTATCACAATGAAATAATACCAATTGAAGAAAAAGATTTTTGCACTTCCATCACAAATATCACAAAGATATACCAAGTGAAGGAAAGAGCCAAAGCCACAACAATTGTACATTTAAAGTTTTCATGCCAAGGGGCAACCTACACAAGGTTGAATACAAGAAAAATATGCATGGGATAGATACTTGTTACCGAAATAGCATTGGTGATGATGAAGATGAGGATTTTTGTTTATCATCAAAGCTTGACTCCAATAATCGCATGGTGAGAACACCTTCCTTATGAATGAGGCAAGCATCCAATGCATCTCCATTGTACCTAAAACAAAATTCAAGTACAACATGGTTCCCAAACTCATTGGGTTCCATAGTAGTTAGATACACTACAATACATAGGAAACACTCCACATAAATATGTGCATATAGATGAACTTGAATTTCATGCACATCTTAGCCATTTTAGGATTTGGTGGAGTATCCCCTATATATTGGATCAAGAAAGACTAGCATGCCATAAAATAAATGTATTAGTAAATATGCATGCATGGACTTACAAGAACCAAATGAGATACGGTTTGGACAAAACACCAAGTAAACCAAGAAGAGAGCACACCAAAGTGTGACACAAAAAGGTTGTCCAAATTATATCAAAATCCAAATCAACACATGATTGAGGAAAGAAACAAATCAACATGTGATTGATTCCAAAACACATCAACACATGAAGTGTGATATCAATAGGAATCAAATCAAACAACACATGAGAGATAAGACACCAATTGAAAGATAAGATACCAAGAAGAGGATAATACTTGACCGGAATCAAGTAAAGTAAAATAAAGTAATAAGGTATCAAAATTCTCACAATAAATATCAATTGAAACAAATATCTATGGAGGAGATATTAAATTCCAATTAATACCAATTGAAGGTACCTAGGCAAGGCCAATGAGCATATAGGATGAAAGAAAGAGTCATGCTCAAAGGGTTTTCTCATTCTATAGGATAAACATAAAACAAGAGATGAGAATGCAAGACTCCCAAGAGAGAGCAAGGTTACACTAAATAAACCAAACACCCTCTACACTTTTCATGATGGCACAAAGCATCAAGAGAAAAGATTTGTCTTCCATAAACACATATGATAGAAATCAAATGCCAATTGAAAGGATCAAATAATGATAGATAGGATAGTGTTCTAAATAAAAGGAATGCTCCCCCAAGATTCATGCATTAATTTTTGATATTTGCATTTGAATACAAAATGCACGCACAAGGGATCATTACTCTTCATATTTTATTTACAACACTAAACACTACCAATTTGAGGATTAGGATCCTAGCAAGAGGCAAGGAAGGCAATGGGAGTCAAAATGAATATTTTGGCAAGAGATGAGACAAATAAAAACCAATGCCAATGTAAGGATAATCAAAAATATTCTACCACAAACACAAATATGGATTGTCCAAGGACAATGACCATTTGGAATTATTTTCCCGGTGATAGAGGTATCCAAGAATATCCTCACAAGATAAAACATGTGGCAAAAGATAAGCAATAAAACATCATATTTGAATAAGGTTTGTTGGTAGTTCCAACTATTCAAACCAACCGGCAAGGCCATGGTTAGAATAATATGGAACAAATGGTTTCCCAACTAATGTATGGAGATGCACATTAGAGAAAAACCACACCAAGCAAACACACACGAACAAGACCCAAAAGATAGCTAGAGAGCAAATTGGAACTTGTTCGAGCTAATATGCCACATAGGAATAAGATAATTTACAATATCAAATCTAAGTGACAAACCTCAAATGTTCACATTTTGTAGGATTGTAATATGCACATAGCTTATTACTCCCCCACAATGTGATAATTCATTTCTTCTCAACAAGAGGCAAATAAAATCTAATAGAGATAATTAATAGACATTATAGAATTTGAATTTCTCATGAGCATGACACACCACATAGTTACTAGATAATCTTGATATATCAATACTAGGTGGTGTTACTCATATACACACATTTTTAGGTTAGTGAAGTGCACAAAGCATATCACTCCCCCAAAATGGGATAGTCCATTAATTTCTCAAAAGAGCCCATTGAAATCAACACAAGATCCAATAAGGACTCAACACAAAGTTTACACATATATGGAGCGCACATTAACATACACAAACTTGATTACTCAAGGTAAGTAATAAGCACAACATATACAAGCACATGCTAGGAACAAAACTAACACATGCAAGGGAGCAAGCAACTTTCAATGTATATATAATTTAAATATAAGTTACCGCACGAAGGAGCATTGGATATGAGGTATGACAATATAATCCAAATGACTTGGCTTGTGGAAATAATAATCAAGAAGATCCCTTAATTCTTCAAGGATAGCCAAGTCTCCAATGTCCTTCATCACAACCTATTGATCAAGTTTGAGCTTGTTGGTCCCCAACCAAGTTGGGTCCTAAGAGGTTAGTCACAATAGGCTTGGCAACCCAAATGGTTCTTTTCTTGACACCACTTTGAGTTCCCACATATTTGGCAAACACATTGCCAACCCTATCCTTCCTAAGAGAATAAACATCATCAATAATTATGGGGTTGGATAGGGTACCGTTTGTGCATGAAGAAGCCAAATGGCCCTTCTCACGGCATAAGTAGCAATATCGACTCTTTTCTTTCTTCTTAATAGGTGCCTCAACTTGAGGAGCAATGACTTGAGTCTTCTTAGGAGGTTGCCTTTGTTCAACCCGAGGTTGAGCAAGAGATTGAACAAAAGGCCTCTTCCCTAGTTGCTTCTCACTAAGAGGCTTCTTTTTCATTGGGCAATCTCTAACATGATGCCCTTCAATTTTGCACTTGAAGCAAACAATCTTGGCCGAGTGATTGACTTGTTCTTGGCCCTTCTTATTGCTACTCTTGGACTTGTTCTTGATATTGGAGTTGAATCCAAGTCCACTCTTGTCATTGGGGGATTTTTGCACACTCAAAATGTTGTCAAATGTGGCCTTCCCTTTATGACGCTTCTCCACATCTTTCTTCAAAGAAGTGGCTTGTGCCTTGTGCTCATTAGTCTTCCCTACAAGGTTAGTAGCTACACAAGTACTAGCGGAAGTTGAAGCTTCATTATTAGAGCAACTAGGCACAAAATGTAATTCAACATATGATTTAGCATTAGTGTGTGATGAAGAATTACAAGGACTAGCATATGGCATTGTAACAATTTTAGTAGAAGTTGTGCCATTGTCCACATGAGGCTCACTAGGTATTACCTTGGTAGCATTAGCCTCATGAGCTAACTTTAGCTTATCATGAGATACGAGAAGATCTTCATGAGAGCTCGAGAGCTTCTCATGGCTTTCTTCCAATATATCATATTTGCTAGTTAGCAATTTAAGTTGAGCCCTTAGCTCAACATTCTCCTTTAAAATGGATGCTTCACAAGAACTAGAGTTAGTAGCACAAGCATCAACATTAATAGCAATGGGAGAACAAGTAGGAAGCTCTTTTAGTAATTGAGCTTGGAGTTGATCATGAGACTTAGTGAGATGTGCAAGAGAATCTTCCAAGGACTTGGCATCCTTTTCAAATTTCACATTAGCCTCAAGGAGTCTAACAATTTCAACAACAAGCTCATCATTTTTTATTTTAAAATCATTAGCCACCTTGAGAGCTCTATCATGGGTTTCATTTACTTTAGATAACTCTAGAGTAAAGGTCTCCTCAAGAGATTTCTTGGTGGTTTGGATTTCTTCAAGAGCTTGCTCAAGATCCGCAATTGTGTCCGCATAATTACGTTCGCGGCTAAGACTTTCATTTTCACGAGCTTCCAAATTTTCAATAGTAACCCCTCGCTCAATAAGGGTGCTCATAATTTCATGTAGGTTCTCACAAGCATTTTCATTATTTGAAAGAGCATTAAGAACCATTAGACCTTTCTTATTAAAGTAAGCATCATCTTCTTCATCATCATTATTATTGTCATGATCATCACTACTTAACGATTTAGAAGATATGCAAGGACTATCAACACAAGCATGTGAAACATTTATAGTTCTAGATGTGTTTAAGTCCAAAGATAAATCATTGCAATAAGATAGAGATGAAATATCATCTAAAGGAAGCTCACTATCATTATTGCGAAATTTATCCCTACTCACCATTGCATTGTTTTGTGGCTTGCCCCATGTAGATGAGGTAGAAGAAGTTGAGAACTTATTACGCCCGGAGGTGGAGTGAGAACAATCATTCTCACTATCCATGGACACACCATAATTGTTTTGAAGCTTGGTCCATAGCTCATGGCCATTCCGATAAGGAGATATCGACAAAGCAACTACATTACTCAAAGACTTGAAAACCACTTTAGAAGCTTGAGCATCTAGATAAGAGTTTTCCTCATCCTCTAGAGGAGAAAAACCCATATCTAGAATTTGCTCTATATATGGATTAATGTCCCTAAAATAATTTAGCATGTGATTTCTCCAATCATTATAATTAGTGCCATCGAATATTAAAGAAGCATTGTGCACTAAACCACTAGACGACATCTTTACTCTCTAGGCCGTGAAGCCCTATAAAGAGAGAACCGGCTCTGATACCAATTGAAAGGACACGGATGTCGCCTAGAGGGGGGGTGAATAGGCGATTTAAAATTATTACGGTTAAGGCTTGAATAAATGCGGAATAAAACTAACGTTTAATTTATCAAGCCAAAACCTAAACTAGCTAGGTTCACCTATGTGCACCAACAACTTATGCTAAGCAATATGATCAGCTAGGTGATAGCAAGATATATGACTTTAAGCTTAATGTCTATCACAAAGTAAATAGCATAAGTAAGAAGCTCGGGATAGAAATACCGAGGCACTTGGAGACGATGATTTTATCCCGAAGTTCACTTCCCAATGGAAGCTAGTCTCCGTTGGAGCGGCGCGGTGTTCACCAATGTGAAACACCGAGTAGCCTTGATATGGCACACCGTATCTCCGTTGTGTCTTACCACCAATGTGGCGAGGCACTTGTCACTATGTTGCCGTTGAGGTTGACAACTAGAACCTTTACAAGGGTGAAGCTCACTCCACAAGTTGGAGGGTCTTCACCAAATGCACCGAGCCGCCAAGACACGATGCCCAAGGCCGGGGCACACACCACAACTCAATTGATGGCTCCCGGCAATATCTTCGTAGCTACCAAAGCTCCGAAGCAACAAGGTTGAGCCACACTCCACAATTGGAGGCTCCCAACAAATCCCGTAAGCCACCAAGACTCCGAGAAATCAAACCGTCTAGGGTACCAACGTGCCCTAGAGGAACAAGCTCTAGGGCACCAAAGTACCCAAGAGAAACAAGCTTCTCAACTTCACTTTCCACGAATCACCGTGGAGAACTCAAACCGATGCAACTAATGCAATGGCAAGAACACACTAAGTGGACAAGTTCTTCCAACCCGAATCCAACCAAAGCAACTAATGCTTAGGAGGGATTTGGGAGGAAGAACAAGGAGAAACACAAAGAAACTCCAAAGATCTAGATCCAAAGTGTTCCCCTCACTTAGAGGAGAAACTGATCGGTGGAAACGTGGATCTAGACCTCCTCTCTCTTTTCCCTCAAAAACTAGCAAGATCTATTGGAGGGATTGAGAGATAGCAAGCTCAAAAGAATGTCAACAATGGGGGAAAGAGAGCTCAAGAGGTGGGAGAAAGTTAGGGAAGAAAAGGGGAAGAAGACCCCTTAAAAGGGGAGCCAAAATATGGCCGTTGGGGCCATTTTCGCGCAGCAGCCAAGGGGAGCCCGGCCTGGCCGGCCTGGCCACAGAGAAGGCCAAGCCATGCCCCCGGCCATGCTGGGCAGTCCCTCCCTTTTTTTTTCTTTCTTTTCTTTTCTTTTTCTGCCTAGAAAACGTCCGGTACCGGAAATGCAATAACTTTTGTATCCGGACTCCGTTTTCGATAATCTTGGACTCGTTGGAATCACCACAACAAGCACTACAAGATTATGCATAAAAACATCATAGTCCAACAATATATTATAATAACAAATGAGGAAATATTAAACCTCTTTCTTGCAAACCGGAAATGCAATATCTTCCACATACGAACTCCGTTTTCGATAATCTTGGACTCGTTGGAATCGTCACAACGAGCACTACAAGATTATGCAGAGAAACATCATTGTTCAAAATGATATGGTAAAACCAAAAGATGAAAGGTAAAACCTTTCTATTGAAAACCGGAAAACCATATCTTTTGCAAATGAAGTCCGAATGACACGAAACCACTTTTGTTGGAAAGAGGACGACAAATGCTACCCTATATCATATAAGAATATTGAAACCAAGCAAGGGAGATTTTGCTAATAAATGGAAGAGTGAAACCTTCCGCATAGATGGACTGACAAAATCTCCGACACCGAAAACTCAATAGGGAACACATATGAGAACCGTTTTCGGTGACCTTGGGCTTGTCATGACAAGCACGACAAGCACCAATACCACACCACGATAAGAGCCAAATAGTAACTAATAAAGATGATGCCAAGGATGCAAAGGTTTGAGCTCTCTACGACCGATACGCTAAAGCTCACTTGAGAGCCCCTCTTGATAGTACGGTTACCTATCTAAAAACCCTATCAAGAACATACCTTTGCCTTGCGCATTCCACTTGAGCTAGATGATGACGATCTTGATCTACTCTCAAGTGGATCACCTTTCCTGATTTTGCTCCGCTTAGTGAAGACTTGCATATTGCTCCCCCATACACCAAGATGGGAGAGGCACTCTTCGACATATCTTCACTTGGCCTTCATCTTGATGATGATCACCACGTGACGCCATCCACCATGGACAACATAGGATCTTGATCAACAAATGGTCTTCTTCTGATCACCACGTGACGCCATCCACCATGGACAACATAGGATCTTGATCAACAAATGATCTTCTTCTTCACATGCCCTAGTCTTGTGTGTTGATCAACTTGCACTTAGCCTTGATCAACATATAGTCTTCTTCTTTTAGCCTTGACTCCAACATATGGAGTCCAAGCATTCCTTATGGACCAACACTGCAAATATAACTCAAAGCACACATTAGTCCATAGAGATTGTCATTAATTACCAAAACAACACATAGGGGCAACCATGCTCTTTCACAAGGTCATGATGAAGAGGGGAAAGTCTGCCGCCGGCGCCGTCGCCGCCACCGAGGCTAGCGTGATGAAGAAGCCCGAGGGCGACTGGACGAAGTCGTCAGTGAAGAAGGCCGATCTTGAGGGCCTCCGCGCGTAGGGGCTACTGCTGCCGGCGGACCAGGCGGCGGTGCGCGCTCCAGGGAAGGAGGTATTCCCTGCCCCTCGCGAGGGGGAACGCGTATGCTTCGTGGATTTTCTTCCGCGGGGTTTCGGGTTCCCCCTCCACGATTTTGTTCGTGGTCTTCTGTATGCTTATGGGGTTCAGATCCACGATCTGAATCCCAATAGCGTCTTGAGCATCGCGAGCTTTATCATGCTCTGCGAGTGCTTCTTGGGGATCGCACCCCATTGGCCGCTGTGGAAGTCGCTGTTCCTCGTCAGGAGGAACGTGGGAAAGAGCGGGCAAGTGTACCCAGTGGGCGGCTTCGGCATCCAGGTGCGCGGCGACACCGCCTTCTTCCAGATGAAGAAATCCGACTCCGTCCAAGGCTGGCGGAGGAAGTGGTTCTACGTCAGGTGCGACCAGGAGGGGCTTCTTCCCTTCGCGGCTGATCGCGAGTTGCGGAATACGAAGGCATGGGCGCATCCGCTGTCGAAGGAGGACAGGGAGGCGACTCAACCCTTGCTGGCGCTTCTCCGTAGCCTGCTGAAGAGCCTTGGGCGTGAGACAGGTGGGGTGCAACTCATTGCCACCTTCTTCAGGCTTCGGGTGCAGCCGCTCCGCGCTCGCGTCCACCCGATGTGGGCGCTTGAGCATGGTAATGAACTCAGCGATGACGAAGTTGAGTCGAAAGTGAGGAGCATCACCAGTCTCCGAGCCGCCAATCCGTGCAACGTCAAGTGCCCGGTCCAGCCGTATGGGCCGAACAACCCTGTGCCTGAGGTAAGCTTCCTTTTTGTTTTGCTTCTGTCTTGTATGTTCTGTCGAAATCTTCTTTTGTCTGACCCGAATTTTTTGACAGGGTCGTTCCAGCTTTGTCAGCCTTCCTCCGTTGATGGAGAACGGACCTCATGAAGAGGCAGAGTTCCCTGAGGATGAAGAGGTTGATGACGATGAAGTTCCCTCCGCCACTTCTCCGAGTGAAGAGGTAGTGGAGGACGATGAAGATGAAGAGCCGCTGCAGAAGCGACAAAGGCGAAAGAGTGGCGAGTCTGCTTCGGCTTCGTCACCCGCAAAGCAGGTGGAGGTGGAGGACGTGGACGAGGCGAGCGAGTCGTCCTCGGGTGCCAGGCACACGAGCGACCCGACGGAGCCGTTGGTTGTGCCTCCCCTTAGCTCTGCGCCGCCGACTGGGTTCGCGAGGATGCCCTCCGTCTCCCTGGGTAGCGATGATGATCTAGACATCACCAGGTTAGTCTTGCAACCATCACCTTGTTTTGTCGAGTACCCTTTTTGCCTTTGCGAGTATTTGAATTGGATTATCTTGTCGCAGCGACCGTACTGGCGCTGTCGGTTCTTCGCCTCCAGAGATGGAGCACACTTCTGCTCCCGTGTTCGAGCAGACCGCGAAGACGACCGAAGAAGAGCTGCAGGCGGGTGATGCGTCGACCTTGAAGGCTTCGACCTCCTCCGTGCCAGAGAAGAATGCTGATGCGACCTCGGTGGATGCTGAATTGCTTGAGCATGTAAGTGTCCCTTAACTCAGTCTGCGAGATCTGTATCGGGTGCGCGAACATCGCTCCCGATGGGAGTAGCCCCCGAAGATATGCGTGACTAGAATAGTCGGGCGCAGATTGATGTCTTGTTCTTTCCACAGCCGTTTTGTCGCCAGCTGATGGAGGGAGCCGCAGCCTTCGTGCGAATGGAGAAGGAGGGGGGTCGACTCCGCACTGCTCTGGAGCAAGCAAACAGTGAGTACTAACCCTTGCGTTCAAGAGGTGCTTCGACTATCTTCATTTTTAACTTTGCTCCGGTGATCCTCAGGCGAAAGGGAGAGCCTGGCGAAGCGGGTCGCGGAGCTGGAGAAGTCACTGGGCGAAGCTCAAGAGCGTGAGCGAGCCCAGGATGAACTGGAGAAGGCCCAGGTTGAGCATTTGCTCTCACTCGCCGATGCTACTGGAAGTAAGTATCTCGGCTGTTTGCCTACTTTTTCTTGTGTCGACTTCTGGTGTCTTATCAGTGTGGTCTTTTTGGAGCAGAGACTTACGGAGGTGCTCCTCCCGAAGGAACTTCCAGTGCCAATGTCAGCTTAACGGAAGCTGTTGGCTTCGTCGATCGCGTCAGTGCGTATGCCTTGACGGCGCTGCAGAAGTCGACAGGCGCCTTGGCGACTGTGCACCGGAGCATCTTCCCCAATCAGCCATCGCCGGTTGCTGTTGACGCTCTTGCGGCTCCGTTTGAAGGCGACGCGACCACCATGGCGGACTACACGCGTGCTCAGACGGTACGCGGCTCAGAGCTCACTTTCCAGCTCCTACTTGGTCACCAAGTCGTAGGTGACTTTGAGAAGGTTGTCAGCGACTTCCCTCGGAGGCCTGATGGCAAAACCGCATCCCTTAGCTGTGTGAAGGCGCGGGCGAGTCAGCTGGCTGCGAAGTTGGTTGCCACCTTCGAGAAGAGAATCGCCAAGGCTGTAGAGTTGGCCGCTAGGAAGGGCCGTTCTCAGTCGGAGTCTGCGATGTAGACTTCTTTATTTTAAGCTTCTTCTACTTTTGGGCTTGGTCTGTAATGAACCATATAGTTTGCGGGTCTTCTGGCCGCGAACATGCTGATGTGAAATGTGAATTTGTGCCTTCGAGTCTTCTGTCATATTTATGCTAGAATGAATGTGCTCTTTTCCTTGCTTGACGCTGTCAAATTTGGCAGTCTGAGATGGGCGAGGCTCCTGAGGTCGCTGGAACTACTGGTGCGGGCGAGGATGATGACACCTCTTCGGCTGCACCCACTCGCCATCGTCGTCGAGCTTCTCCAACCCCTGTACGAAGCGTGAATGATCAATGAGTGTTCACCTACATGAGGAACAAGATTGTTGAGCTCGAGTCAAAGCTGAAGGTTGCCGCGTTGGAGTTGGAGCGCTTGAAGTCTCGGCCCACTGCGCCGTTCTCCCAGCGTGAGGAATTCCTTCTTGGCCAGATAGACTTGATCAGTCGATGGCTGCAAGGTTGGTCTTCTGGCGCTTTGCTCCGGCTTCTTTATGCTTTCACTGTTCTAAGTGCTAGGTCTTGATGCAGATGTGAATGCTGACTGGAAGGCCAAGCAGAGTCGAGTGGACGAGCGGGTGGATAGAGAAGACGCCGGTGACTCACTCGAAGCTCGTCAATTTTGGTCAGACAAATCCAAAGGCAGTGTACTGGCTAGAATGCTGGATCGCACCTGGCGGGCTGCTTTGCTCCTGGAAGGTTGTAGAAAGACCCTCTTGCAGATCAACAGGGTGTACTTTCCGCACAACGAGCAGCCTAATGGACTGGCTGCGCTGCTGGAGAGATTCCGCGAAGGCAAGGCGTTGAAGGAAATCGTGCACACCCAGCTTGTTGGCGGGGCGAACGTGGCGCTGGCGTACGTTCGAATGCACCGGCCTCATCTTCCCTTGGACAAAGTACTTGACGGCTTGCCTGGAGCAGATGACTACGCCGATACCCTTGCGGCTGCGCGTCAGATGATTCAACAGGTCCAGAGCTTCAGTGAGCAACTTATAGGGCCACTCGATGCGCCGAAGGATGAGCCTGTAGAGTTAGACTACCAGATTGCTGTTGTATAGCGTTAGCTTGTAAAAGACATTTTTCCAAGTGGAAATATGAGTGTATGTGTGCCGAGGTCGTTGAAGCCTCCGAGTGAATAAATCGTATATTGTAGATTTCTGTAAACTCGTATGGCGCAGCCCCCGAGCGAGTCGAGTGCGGCCGGGGTGCGTCGAGTTAGGCCTGTGCGGCGCAGCCCCCGAGTGCTTCGAGTGCGGCCGAGGCGTTTTCGAGTCAGGCCTGTGCGGCGCAGCCCCCGAGTGCTTTCGAGTGCGGCCGAGGCGTTTTCGAGTTAGACCTGTGCGGCGCAGCCCCCGAGTGCGTCGGGTGCGGCCGAGGCTTTTCGTGTTAGACCTGTGCGGCGCAGCCCCCGAGTGCGTCGGGTGGCGACCTAGGTTGACTTAGACCTGTACGGCGCAGCCCCCGAGTGGTTCGGGTGGCGGCCAAGGATTTTCGGGTTGAGCCTGTATGGCGCAGCCCCCGAGTGGTTCGGGTGGCGGCCTAGGTTTTGACTTAGACCTGTACAGCGCAGCCCCCGAGTGGTTCGGGTGGCGGCCGAGGATTTTAGGGTTGGACCTGTGCGGCGCAGCTCCCGAGTGGTTCGGGTGGCGGCCTAGGTTGACTTAGACCTGTGCGGCGCAGCCCCCGAGTGGTTCGGGTGGCGGCCGAGGATTTTCGAGTTGGACCTGTATGGCGCAGCCCCCGAGTGGTTCGGGTGGCGGCCTAGGTTTTGACTTAGACCTGTACAGCGCAGCCCCCGAGTGGTTCGGGTGGCGGCCGAGGATTTTAGGGTTGGACCTGTGCGGCGCAGCCCCCGAGTGGTTCGGGTGGCGGCCTAGGTTGACTTAGACCTGTGCGGCGCAGCCCCCGAGTGGTTCGGGTGGCGGCCGAGGATTTTCGAGTTGGACCTGTATGGCGCAGCCCCCGAGTGGTTCGGGTGGCGGCCTAGGTTTTGACTTAGACCTGTACAGCGCAGCCCCCGAGTGGTTCGGGTGGCGGCCGAGGATTTTAGGGTTGGACCTGTGCGGCGCAGCCCCCGAGTGGTTCGGGTGGCGGCCTAGGTTGACTTAGACCTGTGCGGCGCAGCCCCCGAGTGGTTCGGGTGGCGGTCGAGGATTTTCGAGTTGGACCTGTATAGGGCAGCCCCCGAGTGGTTCGGGTGGCGGCCTAGGTTTTGACTTAGACCTGTACAGCGCAGCCCCAGAGTAGTTTGGGTGGCGGCCGAGGATTTTCGAGTTGGACCTGTATGGCGCAGCCCCCGAGTGCATCAGGTGGCGGCCTAGGTTTATGTTGCTTGCTGACAAAAGTAGAGGGGAGAGCTTGTTCCTCAAATCACTTTATTGATTTTTGCGAGCAGGCCGCCTCGTTAAAACCCTTCCAGTCCCCTCGGGTACCCTGGCGAGGGAAAGAGTGCGTCTGAAACCTGCCTCTTCTTGACATTGTGCTGTTACAAATTGGGGTCGATCAGGCGTAGAAGCGGCGCAGTTGTGCAACGTTCCATGGGTTGTTGCAGACTGCCCCTGTCTTCGAGTCCTTCAGGCGGTAAGCTCCGCCACCGATTGCCTCTGTCACGATGTATGGACCCTCCCACGGGGAGGCAAGTTTGTGCACCTTCTTCTGCTTGAGACGGAGGACGAGATCACCAGGGACGAACGCTCTGGGCCGGAGTCGCCGCCCATGATAGTTGCGCAGGTCTTGCTGGTACACAGCTGTGCGGGTAAGGGCGATGTCGCGTGCTTCGTCCAGGGTGTCCATGTCATATTCGAGTGCTTCTTCTGCATCAGACTCATCGTAGGCCACCACTCGGGGGGCGTCGAACTTGATGTCGCATGGCAGGACTGCTTCAGCACCGTACACCATGAAGAACGGCGTGTACTGGGTAGATCTGTTTGGTGTGGTGCGTAGACTCCACAGCACTGATGGCAGCTCTTCGACCCAGGCGCCTGCGGCGCGCCTCAATGGTACTCGTAGGCGCCTCTTTATGCCCTTGCAGACTAGGCCATTGGCTTTCTCGACTTGTCCGTTGGACTGCGGGTGCAATACAGATGCGTAGTTGATCTTGATACCTTGGTCAGAGCAGAAGTCCTTGAATTCTTCGGCTGTGAAGTTCGAGCCGTTGTCGGTGATGATGCTGTGTGGCACACCGAACCTGAAGATGATCAACCTGATGAAGTTAACTGCCGAGGAGGCAGTTGAACTTGTGACCGGTGCTGCTTTGATCCACTTCGTGAACTTGTCGACTGCCACCAGGAGATGAGTGTGTCCGCCCGGAGAAGACTTCTTGAGTGGACCCACCATGTCGAGCCCCCATTGAGCGAAGGGCCATGCGAGTGGTATGGTCTTCAGTGCTGATGCTGGTGCGTGCGGCTTGCTGGCGAACTCCTGGCAGCCGGTGCATTTCCTCACAAGTTCTTCTGCGTCTTGCATTGCTGTGGGCCAGTAGAACCCTGCTCGTAGGGCTTTGGCCACCAAGGCTCGACTGCTGGCGTGGTGTCCACAGATGCCGGCGTGGATCTCGAGTAAGATGGCTTGACCGTCGACTGGGTTGATGCACCTTTGGAGGACTCCTGAGATGCTTCGCTTGTAGAGTTCCCCGTTGATGACGGTGAAGCCCTTGGAGCGGCGGACGACGCGCTTGGCTTCGACTGGCTTCGCTGGCACCTTCTGATGCAGTATGTAGGCCAGGTATGGGCTTGTCCATGTGGGTTCGGCCAGCATTACCTCCATGGGTTCCTTCTCCGTGCCGGGCGGGTTGGTGGTGTTCGTTGTCGGTGTAGAGGATTCCGGCGCGGGTCGGAGCTTGATGGAGCGTTGCGTGATGCACTCGAGGAAGACTCCGGGTGGCACCGGTGCTTTGTCTGAGCCGAGGTTGGCGAGGGTGTCGGCTTCCTCGTTGCTCTCGCGGCCGATGTGCCGCAGCTCGCAGCCGTCCACATGCAATTCATACTGAACCTATACGCCTAAATCAGACAAGCATGCCAGTAAAGCAATCATCTACAAAGCAAACACCACATCTGTTCTAAGCTATTAGGAACATGTGCTCAACCTAGTTTAAAACTGAACCACTTAGATATACTTCCCTCTCTCTAAGATGAAAGCTACAGAACTGCACTTGTATTGGTTAGAGCTGACATTTGAAGGAATAATTGATTATTGTCCCAAATCATCAAATTATAAGCATCTACAAAAACCACAAAAAAATAGCATACGTTTTTTTTCAGTAATAACCCATCCCCTCCCTACCAGCAGCTCAAACTCTCGTGTATAGAACGGGAAAAAGGAGAAACAGAGCAGCGAAGGAATAATGGGCCAGGCCCATATGCGACGGGGGTACGTGGAGTGCCCAGCCCATCCATCCACCCAACATCAACTCGCGACCGCACGATCGAATGAAACCCTCGAAAGGCAGTATATAATCCGCACCTCGCCGCCGTAGGGCTTCCTCTTGCGCCCCCCACTCCCGCCGCGCCGCCAAACGCCCGCCGCGCCGCTCAAGTCACCAAACTCGGCAGCGCCGCCGCTCTACGACCACCAGCAGCGTCAACCATGGCGGTCGGCAAGAACAAGCGCATCTCCAAGGGGCGGAAGGGTAGCAAGAAGAAGGCGTGAGTGCATCCCCAGCCCCGCTGATTTTTGATCTAGGATTCGGTTCCTCTTGTTTCTCTTCTTCGTCCGCTGATTCGGCTTCCTTTGTCTTTTGCAGCGTCGATCCGTTCACCAAGAAGCAGTGGTACGACATCAAGGCGCCGCTGCTGTTCAACGTGCGCAACGTCGGGAAGACTCTGGTGTCCAGGACGCAGGGTACCAAGGTAGGCTCGCCTCGGCCTCGCCTCCGCGCGTTTCGGTAGATGTACCTTGTTGGTGCGATATGTGCCATGGTTTCTTGCTCGCATTTGATGTGTCGATTGTGGATTTGGTCGTTATTTACTTGTGATGGATGTGGATCAACCAGTATGTGGCTCCTTTGTTACGCAGATAGTACTCATGACTTATGCCTCTGCGATTTTCAAGCCTTAGTGAGTATTTGTGATATTCCAAGCATTAGTGAGCATTTGTAGTATTTCAAGCATTATGAGAGCAAGTGAAGTATGATCAAGAAATTTAGTGCCATTTCTTCTAGTACACTCTTATTGTACAATACAATATTTGCTTATTTATCTCGCCAATGTAGTAATGTGGTATTTTGTTTCTTTGGAGTATGCATTACAGTTACTTATAAACTAGCACTCAAGTTTCTGGTTGGAGCCGTGTTGTGAATCGGTTGTGGTGTTCTGATTGATCCTTGCTCTTGGAAGTTTGTGGGTGAGGGCAGAAAGAGAGATTTAGATGTTCAGATAGCTAACCAGGACTAAACTGAAATTTTGTTTGGTGTGTAACATCCACTCTGATACTCTTCTTAACTTTGATCTTGTATCATTCCTGACTCTATAATTACGTACACTTATTTATAAACTAGCCCCCAGTTATCTGGTTGGAGTAAGAATTGACGTTTTGTGAATTGGTGATGTTTTGATTGATCCTTCCTCTTGAAAGTTTGTGTGCTTATGTTGTTGGGTTAGTAATATGTTGGGGATAGATGTGTAGTTGTGGACATGTCATTTAAAACTTACTGAGTACACGTCTTGGAGATTTTGACAGTTATAACTGATTGCTTATCCTATTATTTTTGTTATAGATTGCCTCAGAGGGTCTCAAGCACAGGGTTTTCGAAGTATCCCTAGCTGATCTTCAGAACGATGAGGACCAGGCTTACAGGAAGATCAGACTTCGTGCTGAGGATGTTCAAGGGACGAATGTCCTTACAAACTTCTGGGTAATGATCTCTTAGGCATTGGAAAGTTGCTGATGTTATGTTGTGTATTTTGTTTTGCTAACCAGTTCTTATTTCACATGTCAGGGCATGGATTTCACCACTGACAAGCTCAGGTCGCTCGTGAAGAAATGGCAGACACTGATTGAGGCCCATGTGGATGTTAAGACTACTGACAACTACATGCTCCGCATGTTCTGCATTGCCTTCACCAAGAGACGCCCCAACCAAGTGAAGCGCACTTGCTACGCCCAAGCCAGCCAGATCAGACAGGTAATTTTGCCCACTCCGCACATCTGTGTTTATGTACCAGTTTAACAACCATGGAGCTGCTTATTTACCCACTCTGCATGTAGATCCGCCGCAAGATGGTTGAGATCATGGTGAACCAAGCTGCTAGCTGTGACTTGAAGGAGCTTGTCAACAAGTTCATCCCTGAGAGCATTGGAAAGGAGATTGAGAAGGCGACAGCCGGCATCTTCCCCCTACAGAACGTGTATGTCCGCAAGGTGAAGATCTTGAAGGCTCCTAAGTTCGACCTGGGAAAGCTCATGGAGGTATTTGTCTTGTACTCTCGTAACATCATGTTGACTGCATTTCAGTTCCCCTTTCCTACTGAATTTCTAATGCTACTTGTGTTGCCCATTCCAGGTCCATGGGGACTACAAGGAGGATGTTGGTACTAAGGTGGAAAGGCCTGCTGATGGAGACGAGGTCATCCCCGGCGCGGAGGAGGTTGCTGCTGCTGAGTAGAAAATTGTCCCCGTCACCTGTTTTGCTGCTTCATTGTCGTGAACTTGTAGTCAGTTTTGATGGCTGATATTTCCTGAGTACTTTGTCGATAGTCCTAGCCAGCGTTCTTCTGCTATCTTCCTTGTTTTGTTTGGTGATTATTCTGGATGGAAGTATGATCGTTCAAACTAATCGTTGAGTTAATTATTGGATGAGGTGTTGTGAAGTTCGTTGTGATCGTCTGGTTGATATTTCCTAGGTACTAAATTTTGTTAGCTCATTTGAGTAGTAGCTTGAAAAAATTGTAGGCTGTGCGAAGTATTAAAATAACTAAACTTCAGCAGAACACAGTGTCCCAGAGAACTTGTATGCCCCAACACTGTTCTGCTTGGATAGCTTAAAGGCAGGCTTCAGCTTCCGCGTGCAAAGGTCCTGGACGTGCTCTGTAGCTCCTGCACCCAGCGCTATCCCTTGATTGTTGCCAATTATGAAGCCCCAACAACCATGCGATCTATGTTGATCTTGAGTAGTTCACTGTCTGGCGGAGTCCAGTGCATCGTCGGCTTAAAATGTCTCCCGGCTAATTGGCACACATCTTCTGTTGATCTCCACCGACTACCTAAGGATACTGTAGATCAAGTACAGTGATTAAATGACTGTACAGATTGCTGATGAATATGTTTCAGGTTCCACACCGGCTTTACAGCTTTGCATTTCAGGGATACATCTTCGTCGACTTTCTTGACACATTGGTCAATCTCCATCCTTGGCTTCTTGACATAATCGGCAGTTTTTAGTCATGGGAACATGCTATTTTCGTTTAGAGAAAAACCATGGTTTGGTAGTTTAGTATCGGATCACATTTTTTAATTGAGTTTCCTCCATTTGAGCCAAAGGGGATAAAAGAACTAATATCAGACTGCAGATGTGTAGCATCTCTATTACATTTATGCCTTTTTCAGTAGAACGAAATAGGTAAAGGATGTCCAGGCAAGGACACTCAACATTGCAACATCAAAAGAAAATGGATATCCTACATTCACATAATTTACCATTCATGTTTCTCTTCCATAAAACAAAATTGGTCCATCTACGGAAATGGGTATACTACATTCATATAATTTACCGGTTGGGGAGATAAGGACTGGATGAGAAGGAACAATTTCTACAGCAAAACCTGTGCTATTTGGCAAGGCAATGGGCTTGTTTTTTCTCTTTTTTTTTTTTTTGAAACGGGTTTTTTCTCTTTTGATATCTGGCAAGGCAAAGGATTCCTAATGCAGCAAGATGGGGAGTTGCTCGGAGAAGTCCTGAATTGGCGACAACTCTCGGAGCTCGTAGGCTGCCTGGAAGCAGTCAGCAGCCTCAAGCGGCAATCCTTCAGATTTCAAGACAAGTCCAAGCCCCAGCCATGCTTGATGGTTTGTCGGCTCTAAGCGGGTGGCACTGCGCAGGAAAGCTTTCGCGACGGACAGTGACTTGCCACCAAGACTTCTTAGAATTCCAGCCATACAAACCATGCTAGGGACATAGTCCGGATTGATGGAGAGGGAGAATGAGAATGCCGCGAGCGCTTCTTGATGCAAGGACTGAGCCTCCAATATAAGGCCTGGAAAGGTACCACACGTTAGCGTTTCTGTAAATCCCAGGGCAGAACGAACAATGGTAACCGTAGCACTTGATCTACAATATGAAGATAGGAATCTGACACAAACAGGGCATCAGTTATCTATTCAGATATCTGGAAAAACCATTCACATTGTCATTTGCTTCTCACATGCAATGTCACTATGTCCGTACCCGCAAATATGCAAAAACATTTACTTAAGCACATCCAGCTATCTGAGAGACTGACTTAATCTCCAATTAATGTAATTAACAGAAACTTTTATTTAAGCACGTCCAGCTACCTCAACTATATGACCGAGCCAAAAGTCAAAGATGATGGCAGATAAACACAATGTACTTTTAAGATTCTTAATATTGCAGAGTTAGATTAATAGTTTAACCATCATCAAGTGTATGGTGATCGTCATGTAACATGTATGTCTGAGGCCGATAAAGTTGGTGTTCTTTTTTCTTTTTTTGTTTTGCACGGGGAGACAAAGTTGGTGTTCATAGCATGTTAAATTGTAGCCAGTGCAGTGCCTACCGACTACTGATGTCGAGTTGTTTTGGTAAAAAAAAGGCTATCCTGATATTATTTTGAGTGGTGAGGGTGAGGTAGATGTCAAAACTTCAGTGTGGAGAAATTTTGGTAAAAGTTGATTGGCTCTGGTTGGATGAACGAACTTCTATTATTTAATTAGTCTGGTAAAACCTTTTATGTTAGGCATGTAGTTTACTACAATGAAGCATCCAGAACCAGGCCTCATGGGGACTGGGAAGCACAATCAGACACAACCGATAGCAGAGTCAAGTAGGTAAGGCTATTTACCTTCGACATGCCAGCACTTTGGATACAAGAAATCGATGGATTTGGCTTTGTCAAGACATATGTTTGAGTCATGCCATGCTTCAAGCTCTGTGTATATTGATGCCAAATCTAGCCAAGCTTCCATCTCTAACTTATGTAGGGATTTAACCTGTGAGGGCCAAGTTGATGTTAAGGAAAGAAGACACGTCATATAACCATTGGAGTTCCAATAAGAAGTGAAAGTGGGCGCACCTTATCATATGGGGTCGATCTCCAGACTTCCTTTTTTGCTTGAATGATTGCAAGCAAACTCCTAAAAGATTCCACTGCAGACTTGAATTGTCCACGGGAGGCCTGAATTTGTGCTTTTAGCCTCAGAATACCCATTTGATCCTCTTCCTCAGCCTCATCTAGCGCTAAATCTGCTAGTGCTTCGGCTTCTTGTAGATTCTGCTGTGCAGACAACACTAGAATCAACAACTTCCAGGTACTAACTGAACTTCCTGACACCAGTTCAAGACATTCCGTTGCACTGTCAATAGCTGCATTCAGTTTGCGCTGCATTGCGTTTTCCCAAGCAAGGCTGTACAGTATTTCAGGAGTATACTTTGCTATTGCCGTAGCATCCTGCAACAACCTCAGTGCATCATCTTGTAATCTCATTTTTTCTGAGTCACAAGTGGAGGACCTAGCATAAGGTCCATAACAAACACCAAGAAAATGATACACAACACTGATGAAATGTACGTCGTGACTTCTGAAAGACTTCATGGCTTTATTTGCAAACTTTATTCCTTCAGAAGCATGCTTTGGGTTCTTACAACACAGTTTGGCTCCTAAAAGAAGAGATGGAATATGAGGTTTTCCCTTTCTTTGTAACACACAGAAACCATTCCTGATGATGTTTAAGGCACTATCGTCCATGCCAGCTGCACTGTAGCAAAGTGCGAGAATATACCATCTTTCTGATCTGCTGTAGGTTCCAGGCAACAACATCTCTAGATGCCTGGCCAAGACTTCATAATGACCAGATACTGACAATGCATATGTCAAATGATTCACGAGGTCAGGATCCCACCTTATTTCTTGGAAGGCTAGCTTTCTGATAAGTGCAAACAGTAGTAAAGTTGCTTCCTCAATATTGTTCTCAGGGGTTACCAGGTTGTGTTGCTGATTGAACTCTTGAGGAAACTTCACTTCAATACCACAGTACAATAGAGTCACTGCTAGGTCTTTTTGTAAGTTGGCAGACCTTTGAGGATCCAAATTCCAGGGCCTTGCGAGAGCCCTCCGATATGCAGTTATGGCCTCCTCGAAACAACCACTTCTCATCCATAGGTTGGGAAGATATTCTAGAGACGAGTGGAACAT
Organism: Puccinellia tenuiflora; assembly: GCA_012064385.1. Lineage (NCBI taxonomy): Eukaryota > Viridiplantae > Streptophyta > Magnoliopsida > Poales > Poaceae > Puccinellia > Puccinellia tenuiflora. The sequence continues at coordinate 789,682 of QRDG01000646.1, read as the reverse complement.
GTCTATCAACTTACACTCTTCAGAAGTACCTTCAGGAACACCATTTGGCCATGCAGACTCTACAATGTCAATAATGGTTCTGCATTCTTCTGCAGCATCTGTCATGGAAAGACAACATTAAATCAAAGTCAAATTCAGTTTCGATGTCTCAGTGCTTTTGAAAAGAGGCAAATGCATATAGCTTGTATGATGTGCACACAGAAATAGCATATCGCTTTATCCAATACAATTCAAACATTTCTGTTTAATTTTATGAATATTAAGAAATATCCCACATAATAAGTTTTTTTCTTTTGCAAGACTTCTAGAGCTACTATGCTAATGTCAGATGATGGTGCTAAAGTACAAAGTTTTTTTTACTAGGGGAGGTATACCTCATAATCCGTATTTTAAGGTCGAATGTATTAACTGGCTGATAGTAAGCACCAACAAATGAGAAAAAATATCCACTCGTAATTCGATGTGGCAAAGCTTTTGAATAGAGGCATATGCATATAACTTGTTGATGTACAGTTGTACACACAGAAATAGCATACGGCTATATCACAACACAATTGCATAGGTTTCTGTATCTGTCTAATCTTGTGAACATTAGGAAAAATCCCGCCTATTTAGAATTTGTTTTGTTTTGCAGAACTTCTAAATCTACTATGGTAATTTCAGACGATGATGCTAAAGTGCACTGCAAGAAATAATAGAGAGAAAAATCAACTCAGTACCTGTCACTCTACCAAGATTTTCCAATGATTTTGCTTTAAGCAATATGGCTTCTAGCAGCAAACTTACAGAATGCATTGACATATGCACTAGCATTCCATTCACTTGTGAGGTTTTCCTTCTTGAAGAACGTGGAGAAACTCTAGGCTTGGCACTTTCAGCAATAGCACTGGTCATTCGTGGTTTCAGGCTTCTTATATCAATTCCCTGAAGGACTTGCAATGCTGCATCAAAATTTCCTCTCTGATATTCCAGTCTACCCAGCAATGCCCTGGCCTCCTATTATATAATCAGATAAACCTAACAGTGAGAAGATCAGCAAGAGAAATTATCGTGCTTGAAAAGAGAAGGATCCATCCAAACCTCATAATTTAGTGAAAGAGTCTCTCTTAAGTCTGATTCCACTTCATTCACTTGGCTATCATCTGGTGTTGCTTCTCGATTTCCTGTTTTCGAACAAGAACCACTCGCTGAGAAATCCCGTGTCGCAAGAGATTCCGGCGATCGGGGCATCTCTTCAAACATGGATTGGTCCCGGCTGCACGTGCATAACATGATCGCAGCCATTTTCCGCCGCGGATAATTTTACTTAGTTGGGGCCAATAGTATTAACTATTCATCAAGTAGATCAGAGAACCTGGCAAGGGAAACAAGAATGGTGCTCAGTACACATTGTAATAAGGATGCAGTAATTGGGCAAATAATCACATGAGCACAAAATATAGCAAGTCAGCTACAGATGACAGTACCACATAAAGTCAAACCAAATCTATGTGAAGCTAGGCTTAGCAATTCCCTTCCCAACTCAAACTATCAAATAAATCTACGAACAATCTTTTCTTCTCGGATAAACACGACGAATCAGACAAAATAAGCAACTACACAGCTTAGTGGCAACAGTAACGCTCGTTCAGAGTTAGTCACAGAACTGATACATCAAACAGGTGATCAACAGGGCAAGCATTCACTAAACCAACAGAAAGCCTCGCGAATATTTGGGAACGCACAGTGTTTGAGAAAAATATTCAGGAAGGCATATACAACAACCGTTTTCAGCAACAAAATAGCGACACCGAAATTCTAGTAGCAGCAACTGAGCAATGCCACTATCCATCACGCACTGCATAGACTGGTTTCCTCATAAATTACACCACGTAACACTCCTGCTTCAGTAAACGGTGAACAGAAACAGAATTCTAGCAACCTCTGTCACATTCCCAAGAAGTGGAGGTACGATTAATTTCACAAGCCCCACTGCTAAAATAAGAAGACAGCTAACATGGTGATGCTAATAAATTACCAACTGAAAGTCTGAAACCCCATGATTCAGAAAGACAGATGCAAATGTGAGTTCCCAGAAAGATCAGGAGTCCAAAACCTCATCTCCTACGCATACCACCACCGTTTTCAGCAACAATGTAGCGACACCCGACACCGAAACTCTACTAGCATCAACTGAGAAATGCCACCATCCATCACACAATGCATACACTGGCTTCCTCGTAATTTCATAAAGGTACACCACGTAACATTCCTGCTTCAGTAAACGGCGAAACGGAAGCAGAATTCTAGCAATTCATGTCCTGTCACATTCCCGAGAAGTGCAGGAACGTACGATTGATTTCGCGAACCTCGCTGCTAAGATAAGATGACAAGTAACATGGTGGTGCCAGGCAGCAAAGCTGCAGCCCACATTGGAATAAACCCTGTATAAACACGCACAAACCAAATTACCGACTGAAACCCCACGACGTTCTCATCGGTTGAAGAAAATCAACTCTCACACTCATTCAACCGATCGATGCACTCACCACCAGGTGAAGACACTAGTATGAAAGTACGCAGTGCAGGTTCTTCACCCGAGAATTCCGCCATGAGAACCGACACAGGGCGCCGATCCTCGTTCCCTCCCCCCACACGGCCACACCGCAACACTGACGAACGGCAGCAACACAGCCTAAGCCCGTAACCACCTCGACAGCGCCCACGGGAACGGAGCCGCCGCCGAAGCGACGCACCGTCAAGCACGTGGCGCTCAGCAGGCCGGGGTGCAAGGACACGGAAGAAATTAAGAGGGAGGGAGGGAGGAGGCGGCCCGTACCGTGAAGCGCGCGCGCGCGTGGCGGAGAAGGATCCTGCCGCCGTGCTTCGCGGCGGAGGCGGCCAAGAGCGCAGCGGAATCCGTGGGGATGTTGGAGTACGATGGGATGCGATGCGATGCGAGGAGGATCGCTCTCACTCTCTCTCGCCTTCCCTCCCTTTCTTCCCTCCGCGCGCCGCTCACCTCTGTCGTCGTATACTAGGAAGGCAGGAGAGGGAGGTGCGCGCTCCTTTTACCATTTTACCCCTACTTTTCCCTGTACACTACGCACGTCAGCCCACCCCAGCCTGTCAAGTCCAAACTGACTAATTGTTCGAGGTACTGGTACAAGACAACCACAGTAATAATTGATGTTTGTTGCTGAGAAATCTAGGAGCCCCAACTTGTGGATCTGTGAAGCTTCGTTAATAATCTACTCCAAAAATGAGCGACCTCGTCCTAGTATATTCTACACGAACCGAACTGTCTCGTGCCAAAAGCTCGTGCGAAATTCCATCTGAATTTGGAGGTTCTATCCACAAAAATATTGGTAACTCTTTTTTGATGAAAAGATTGGGTAGCCCTACTTTTTTTTTTTTGCCCTACTTATAATGAATGATGGATCCGGATCAAAGGACAGGCGTATTAAACCGCCTGCTGTCCGCGCTGCCGTGGGAAAAGGAAGGACTCCCAAGAGCAGAGCAGGGCAGTGCTGGTGGCGTGCTGTGCTTAAATTGACAAAAGAATCAGGAGGAGAAGCTGAGCGTGCCAGTCCAGTCCACTTCCTTCCAGTGATCACTGCCATGATTCAGCTCCAGCTCCAGCTCCAAGGACTATACAGTTTACTAGGGCGGCTAGGCTTTGACATTTTGGACCTCTTCCAGATCTGTGCCCCTGCTGCAGTACAGTGACGGCGAGTGACGGGTTGCTGATTTGATTTCTACCTCCCTCGGCTCTCGCACTGCAGTCGCAATCTTGTCATGTTCCCGTTTTGATTGTTGTGTTGATGGCCACTCTGCTACTCATGTGACCTCTTGTTCCCCCGAGATGAATGAGATGAGATGAGAGTTACTGGTCACGGAGACACGGGACACATGCCGCATCACGAAATATGTATGCTAGCTAATCCGTAGTGCTCCTAGGAAGGATGGAAGGGAAGAATCCTATGTGAGCCCAAACATGTGTCCTGTCCTTTTATACGGGGGGTGGTTAGTTGTGGCTGGTGAGGAAGTATCTTTCTTGTTAGGAGTGTCTGTCATGTGCCTTGTCATTTAGAGTAGGTAATAATAAATAGTGAGAGCTCAGCTAGCCACAGAGTGTCATTGCAAGGCGTTGGTGGGTTAAGGCTGCTTGATTGGCAGATAAAGACGGCAATTTCGGTGTACTGTGCAAGGCTAGCAGAAACATTTGTATATTGTTATTGATAGTAAAAGGCAGTACGCTCTACCATCACACCACATGCATTTGTTGACCTGCTTTCCCCGGACAACGCATAGTAGTCCTAGTATAGGTAGGGCACCAGAAAGGCAGAAACCCTCATCGCCTTATTCACACCTGTCTGTTAAAACATCGCCATAGCAGAGGGAAAGCGGACACCACCAAGCAAGAGAGCAGCATCACCGCCAACCAGATGCAAAAAATATTGGAGGTGAGGAATACGTACATTGGTCAAAAGGACCACAGGTTCCGAAAGAGCTGTGCTGTGTTTATTGTTTGAACATGGATTCAGAAAATACTGCAGAAATTCCAACGGCAGAACCATCAGCGTGGGGGGGACAAACGCTGTTGGCTTTGCCGCTCAGCTCACCTCGAAGCAGCCGTCTGGTGATCGAAAACGACTTGTCGCTCAAAGTTAATGGGCCAACAAACCCAGTAGATCAATTCTTTGTGGACAGCACAGTAGTAACAAAAAAAATAAAAAACGGCTACAAGGAACTCGGCAATGTCTTCCTCTCCGTGGATGGCAGGCTAACAAAAACTTCTGTAGCTCTGTGTTCTCCGAGTTCAGCTGAGTGATGCCGATACCAGATGCAAAACTAATGGTTCAACTGTTGCCAGGGCCAGAGATTACAGATGCAATACTTGCACATGTCTTGAGAAGCAGCAGGTGCTTGAGCATCATGAATAATAAGCACTACACAAAGCGCGAAATAACTTTATTAGACTTCAGTCCTGCTATAACCTCATCTTCTTTGGCTTTATCCGCTTTGAGGCCATGTAAGTCACAGCAGCAGAAAGAGTGTACCTAATAATAGCAAGGGATAAAAGTTGTTACAAAATGCCAACAGGAAACTACAGAATTATACCATGTACTTCTCCGCTGATGACATGTTGCGGTTCTTAGAGTGGGTAACTGAAGGGACTTCAAGATTAATAGATTGTAACCCCAATTTATGTGTTCCCCATATTCATCTCAGATTTCTACACTAACTCCATGTAAAGGACATATCATAGATCCCAGTGCTTTAGTCAAAATGCTAGATAGTGGAAGAACATTCCATACTTCTGTAAGTCGGCACAGAAGCATGCTGCTATGACTGCCAGTAGGGATGAAAACGGAGCGGATACGGACGGAACTCAGTGGCACCACATTTGTTTCCATATTTTTTACGGAAGTGGAAACAAATACGGAAACCCCGGAAACAAATACAGAAACAAATATTGCCGGAAACAAATACAGACCGAATACGGCACGGACACGGAACATAAAGCGGATATTTGCAGAACCAAAAGACCTGTTGAATCATGTAGGAAAACTCCTGTAAAACAATAAACTTATCAATTTTATAAGATGAAATCACACATAAGGAACCTCTTAATATAATCAACTAATAACTAACCAAGCAATTTTATAAACAACAATATGGAATTGTTCTAACTGTAGTGCGGTGAAGAACTGGCGAACTGGGAATTAGGAACGACTGTAGAGGGAGTTGAGATGTGAATATACACTCGTTCTAAACGTGGTCTTATTTTTAAGGGATGCCAAACATGGCCGTTTTTCATATTCTTGATTGGGTCTAAATGTGTTCATTAGATTTTTTTAGGCTGTTAGATTGGGATTTGCAAACCGTAGCAAAATAACGGAAAGTTCCGTATTACCGGAAACGGAAATTCCGTTTCCGTGATAGTTCCGCCGGAATACACTGTTCCGTATTTGTTTCCGTTTCCGTATAAAATTTTCCGTTTTTGTTTCCGTTTTGCAAAATTCCGTTTTCGTTTCCATATTTCCCTTCCATTTCTGTTTTTCCGCGGAAAAGTCGGAAAGATTCCGCTCCGTTTTCATCCCTAACTGCCAGTACCATATATAATATTGTCAAGTCAAAAGATGATTGTCATATGCCCGATACAAGATATATTAAGGGGATATTAAGTACTAGACGTGAATAGCTAACTATTACTCCCTCCGTACCACAATATAAGACGTTTTAGCATGTTAATTTAGCTAGTCAAAACGTGTAATGGTACAGAGGAAGTAGTATTTTCTATCAGGAAGCATAATACTTCTAGTAACAGCAGTCCAAATATATAACTCACACCAAATGGTATAATGCAATAGTCCTGATTAGATGACACTTGGAAACATTGTTATATATATTCAGTATACCCAACTGGAGATAAAGTTGATGAATAGGGGGCACTTACCATGTAACGGTGTATTTCAGGTGGTCATCTGGCATCACTGAGTGATGAATCAAAGCATTGACATCTTTTGGAAGAGGATAAGGATTAGTTGGGGAGATATCTTCATTCATATCTTCTATATAAACAGCGTTCTCAGGGAGGCCACAAGCACGTGCAATCATGGGAACATCCACGTAAAACCACTGGCCATTACTTGGTTCATTAGCTGGAACAAATATGCTGGGGTTCTCACTTCCTCGGATTACTCCAATAACTCTTACAGGAGGCTTTACCGGTTTTTCAATCTGTAAAACGTAGCATCAATTTTGTGCCCGTCTAAAGGAGTAAAGGGATATAAACACATAAAAAAATATAATGATAATATAAATACGTGGGATTCCTAAATACATAGAATAAGGCGATGACAACCATGGTGGTTTTTATATGCATGAGATTGTGGCATAAGATCCAACAACCAGAGCACTTTCAGACTCAATATTCTAGCAACCATCAATAGCTGCATTTATGGTGATTAAAAGCAGGCCAAATTAACAATTGTACATAGAAGTTTTCTATAATGGGCCACACCAGTGTTATCGTTTACAGAGTTCACAAAAGATGTCGTGCAGAGCATATCAATAGCACAGATGATAACCTGATCAGATGACTAGATGAGCAAAGATCGACATGTATAGGTAATAGTTTGCAAACTATGAAAAAGAGGGTTGGGGCTGTACCTGTAAAATCACCTCTGAAGAAGATTCAGGCTTCTTAGACCAAAACTTCCACCAAGTACCCTTTTCATCTATCTTTTTATCAACTTCTTTCACATCTAAAGCTTCACCAAGGCCCTGGTCATCCTGTATTTTTTTATCACGCCAGCCACGAGGAACCCACCCTCGATTCACAAGGATAGGTAACTGCAAACTGACAAAACATTTCTTAGAACATAAATTTAGACAAAATGGGAAGTGATGTGACATTAGGATTTGTTTCTACTGTAAAGGCATTCAGTGCCATCAGATATTTCTTATTTGATGTGATCAAAATGTGCGGGAGATAGAGCCCAACCAGTTTTGGGTAATGAGGTTGCAGCTTGGTCGCTCACAACTCTGCAGGTACTGATCCTAGTGTGGATATGGGCTGATAGCATTTGGCACAAACAAAATCCTCTCATATTTAGAATCCCAATTTAACTAGTGTTGGCCCTCTGACAGACTTGTATATAGCGGGTTCCCCGAAAATATGTGCAAGTATAGGATCTTTCATACAAAATTAATTTCCTCTAATTCCTTTTTTGCCCCCTTTTGAAAATAGAGTTGTTTTCATCATGGATCACTGATTGAGACACAAAAACTTGTTCAGTGGAGGAGCTAACAAGAACTACAAGACAAAAGTCTGATGCATTACTTCTAAGCAATAATACTGCAGATATGCATAACCCAATATGTATTTACAACATGTTGTTTTCCTCTTGGTTTTTAAATCATTAGATTATCTAAAAACGGTGTTTGAATATTTCGCAAACAAAAATTACAGGCCACTTTCCCTTATATTGTAAATTATCTTAACATATAGATAGTAATAAATTTCACTATTTAGTTCATGCTTTCCCAGCCGATGTTATCTTCTCCTGGAAATAAAATGTGTAGGGCTACACGAAGAAGTCAATTTAGACTAAGGGGCTGTTTGGAATGGATGTAAAATTAGTGTGGCCACCCATATTTAGCTCAAAGGTGAACTAAGTACCAGTGGGCACACTAATTTTACCCCCATTCCAAACAGAGCATAAAAAGTATGAAAAACAAAGACAGCTAAAGTATAAACCTGAGTATGTTCTAACTTTGGAAATGGTTATTTGTTCAAGTGGAAGTGTAGACTGAATTAAGACGTTTCTTCAGCAGTAAAAAGGAAATGGACAATGTGAACTGTGAGGAAACTAGAGTTCCGTTGCAGCAGCACCATGCTGCTTCAAACAATAATTTACCTGCCAGGCTCAGTCAGCCGAGGTTTTAATGGAGTAATCACATAATACCCATTTTCTGTCACACCAGAGATGCTCCGGGAGCGAGGCCCGATGAACACCGACTTCTCCTCGTCGAAATCGCCCTCACACACGATTTTCCGGAACTCCAGCTCAGCCGGATCACGCAAGGCAGCAGACGACACGGTCTCGTTCCACGCTACGGGCTCCATCTCCAGCCTCCGCGTCCTGTAATCCAACATCTCTATCTGAGATGGCACAGGAAATAGTACAGAGTGAGGACTTCTAGGATAGTCATGCACCAAAGAAAGGAAGGGGGGTTAAGGAGTGAGTGTGATTTGACCTTCTCCTGCCTCCGGAAGAGCTGCCATGTGCCGAGGCCGAAGGTGATGGCGCCGGGGGCGAAGAGGAAGAGCTTCGACCACGCGCTCGCCTCCCTCCCTGCTCCTGCGCGTGGAAACGAATCTGATTAGAACGCGGCGGCGGCCTGATCCCGCAGATGCTTTGAAGACATTTCGGGAGGGAGTAAGGGCAGATACCTGGGGGTGCCGGTGCTGCGGCGGCGGGCGGAGGTGGTAGCTGCGAGGCGTGGGAAGTACAGGGCCGGGAGGGGAGGAGGCGGTGCCCGCTGCCCCGCAGCCGGCGGCCAAGGGTTTTGGAGAGCGACGCCGCCATGCTTTGCCTCTGCGATTGTGGGGAACCGAGGGCTCGCCCGTGTCGGCTTCTGTTTTTCTTTCGACTGGCATAGAATTTGGAATTTGAGATTCATATTTTCTAAGTCGCAGAAAAACATATTCATGTTTTCTAAAAATTGCAGAATGAGGATTTAAATTTGAATCTGTATTAAAACAATAGGGCGGAAATTCATATTGGAGCCCGGGCTCATATGCTCCCGTTATTTTCGGGAGCATAAAAAAATTTGAAAACTTTTCGAAAAATTCCGAAAAAAATCATGCACGTACCTGAGTATGGTACGTACCACCGTGACAAATTTCGCACCGAAATGACATTGTATGCTCCCTGGGGAAAAAAGACAAATTTCTGACAGCAAATTCAAATTTTCGGATCTCATTTGCTGTCAGAAATTTGTCATTTTTACCCAGTGCGCATACGATGACATTTCGGTGCGAAATTTTTCACGACAGTGCGCACCATGCTCAGGTATGTGCGTGATTTTTTTCGTGATTTTTTGAAAAGTTTTTTATTTTTTAAATTTTGTCGAAAATACCGGGAGCATATGCTCCCGGGCACCAAAACGCCTCTCTCGCGGAGAGGCTCATTCCTGCAATCCAAAGTACTAATACGAGAGCTATCTACTCATTTGTTCCAAACAAGCCCGAAATTACTTAGGGAAAAGGAAAAATGGAAAGCCATGAAATCTTAACGAATCATAGGTGACACTAAACTTGACACAAGAAAGAAAGAAAAATACTTTTTATGTTCCTTTATAACTACTACTTTTTATGTTTGCCTCAGCAGCTAGCGTCTGGCAACGTTCAATTGCTCACCGTATCAACATTTAACAGATCCACCAATAAATGCGCACACGATGCAGATTGTGGAGACTCAAATTCACCAGCAAGTAAGAGTAAAGCCATTTGTAAGTTGTACGTTTGTAGCATTCTAACAGAACACCACACGTCCAAATAACAGATGCAGTCTACCACCAACATATTGCTAAAACAGGTTACAAAATTATGAACATAACCTCCCTGAATAAGACCTCTCACATAATTTACAGCCCCAATGCTAAGCAACATGCAAAAATTAGAGAGAGAGAATCTGGAGCACTTCAGAAGCAATAGATCAGTTCTTCTTCTTTGAGTGCTTCACGAGCCAGTCGATGACGGAATCAATGTTGGTTGAGTTCTTGCATGATATCATGAAGCATGCCACTTCACGGTCAGTCATTGACTTCAGCCCCCTGAAAAGGCGCACGTGATTCGTCAAATTGAGTATTCACTGATGAGTAATCTGTTCAGTCAGTTGTAGCTTTTGTGTGTACTTACATCACTTCTGTGAAACTTTGCTTGGGGAAAGCTTCAGGCTTGTCAGTTTTGTTGCCAATGACCAGTAAGGGGATACCAGTCAAAGACGGCTTGCTCAGAAGGTCATGGAGCTCACTTTTGGCAATAGCCATGTTCTCCCGATCTGCTGCATCAACAACATACCTGCATATGCAATTGATTAGAAAATCAACAGCAAATTTCCTATAGTTTGTTTATTATACAGTAAACCTCCAAGAGAAACTAATGATCAAGCTTCTAGATAAAATCAATCCAGCTATCTATTGTAATATATACACACACAATAATAGATCGTCCGGCTTGCACAAGCTTTAGCACATACATTAACTAAGCAAATAGAAAAAGGTCAGGAAAAACAAACAAGACATCACTGTTTTCTACAATGAATGGCCTAATCAGTAATAACAAGGTGACACAAGGCAAACACACACTTAGCCTTTGCCACCCAAAGAATTATGGACAACAAAAGTAGAGTAAAAGTATCTGAGAATGAATGAATTTGCAGTGACACCATAAGATATGTGCCTCAAAGAACCCAAACTGTTCAGAATCAACTTCATAGGAAGCAGATGCCAGTAAAATGTCAATATAAAATTATTTTGGTTCTAGAATGTCTACCGGTTCAATTGACTATATATTTCCAAAATTATAATTCAGCTGTGCGTTTACCTGTATTCAATAAATGCATATACAGTCAGATCATACGGTGGAACAAACAAAGTTCAATAAAATAATAGGCATGTGCAACAGACAACAGCTAAGCTTCATAGCAGGTGAGTGGCAGGACAGTGTTTTTCTTGAAGCAAATTAGCAATATAAGAAAATAAAGAAACATACACAATCGCAGAAACTGCACGGCAGTATCTCTCCCACATGCTCCGGAATCTTGGCTGGCCTCCAAGATCCCACAATTTTATTGTGACATTTCCTTTGGTCACCTTTCTCATATTGAATCCTACTGTAGGAATCATGTCCTCACTAAAACCTCCTGTCTGCAGAATAGACCGTTAGACCGTTTATGATAAACAAGCACAACTCCAGTAAGTTGAATGACAAGAAAGCATCAAACTTACAGCAATGACATTCACAAGCGATGTTTTCCCAGCATTTTGGAGCCCAATCAAGGAAAGCTCCATCTCTTGCTTGAAAAAGAGGCTGTAGGCGCAAAAATTGTAAATACTTGGATCAAGCTCCGATCAAAATATGAGTAAACAATAACGTTTGCCCATTCATTTTCTTGATACACAAGTCAAAATTGTGCTCCAGCACTTAATGACGACATGTGCAAGACATACGTTAGATCCATGCACCTTATTTATATATATAGAAAGCAAAGCCTACCTGGCTGGTAGGTAGAAATGAAATAAATTATAACCTATACAGCCTACTGGCAACTCTTTTATATCCCAATGACTGAATTTCAAGAAAAGCATTGCTGACCTTGGGCTAATTCTACCGTGGGTAAATTTAATGGTGATAAGCATGCATTGAAAAATCATTACAAACTACGCCTTTGGAAATTATCATGTCATTACTTGCCGTGTGTAGTGTAGCTCCATCTTAGTCCGCATAACGACAAAAAGGACAGAATCTAACAACGTGTCACTTACAAGTGGAACCAGATTTCTCAGAACTGAATGAACAGAACAGCAAGGTAATTAGAAGTGGAGGTTTGCTATAACCGACAGAATTCACACGTGTCAAAGAATGTATAGTTTGGTCACATTTAAACGTATTGGAAATGGTGTTTTTTCCTCTAGACAAGATAGAGTCCATGATAAGTACCATGATCATGAGAAAATGCCAAGCGTGATTTCTGCGCAATATTAGCATGGAACAAATTGACCCCTTAAAAAAATAAAGGGACCAATTCTCGTATCGGTGGGCAGGTGTGTTCAATTTATACTTCGATCAACATGTTGAATCAATAACGTGATCGCCATGTGTAGTCAATCGTTCGCGAGAAGTTAAGCGGCATGAAGATACCAAACTCCATAATCTGAACTTTGCTCACGTAAAATAACCATAAGACCGGTTTTCGACTACGGGCATTTGATTAAAATACCATATAACAACATGTTGTTAACCGGCATCACATTCGTTCAGGTCAAAGTTTTCTGCCAAGCATCAACAGCAACTTACAAACCATACACGAAAAACATTATATCGCTCTACCTACCGCAACAAGCATCCGATCCAACAGGTAACCAAGACATGCTAATCCTAGACCAGCCCGGGATCACCAGATCTCACACCCAGGGACCCCCGCGCCCGTCCCGCAATGCCCGGGGCATCAAACTCGAGAAGCTGAATCCGCCCACCCAGAGCATATACTTGTACAACCATACCTGCGGAGCCAGTTGAGGAAGGCCTCCCAGAACCCCATGGCGACCGCGCGCAGCGCGCTCCCTCTCCTCCACGAAGAGGAGGAGACGTGTGGGTGGTCGCGGGGAGGCGGTGGCAGGAGGGCGACGGGATTGCGACGGGATCGCGAGGCGGAGGAGGATTTGGTGGTGGAGATGGCCGCGCTTGTTACTTACTTTATCTGGAGGCTTGGATGGATGGGGGCGGGGCGACAGGGAGGCCGCGAGTAGGAGGAGGAAGAAGAGAGGGGAAAGAGAAGGGTATTATTGGCGTCCGCCAATCATATGGTGTCTAGTGGCTGGCGCCCGGGCCTCAACGGGCGGAGCCCGGGCCTCAAGGGCCAAGGCCCGTGCCCTGGTCCCCACGTAATTCATGGTCGCTGACTCAAAGCTCGAATATTCAAAAAAAAAAAGTGTTTTATTTGTTTTAGAGAATCTTTTTAGTTTTTTTTTGAAAAAAACCCTAGCTTTTTTTTTAGTATATGTATAGTAGACACCATATGTTTGAAATCGCTATTTTTTAGTATATGTATAGTATGTTTGAAATCGCTATTTTTTAGTGTGAAAAAGGGAGTGTAGTGTGGATTGGTAGAGGAAATCACACATAGACTTTTGTTGCACCAAAATAACCCTAGCTTTTTTTATTGCACAAAACACCAACCTTTGGGGTAATCACTTGCACAAAACACAAATTCAGTGTTTAGCCTATTTGATAGAAAATTAACCACTGTGGCCTGTGGGAGACGAATTGACCAGTTCAAACAAAGAGGGGAGTAGAGCGAGAGTGATAGAAGAGTCGTTCACAACTTTCGCCTCACATGAAACGAAGGCTGAGGAGCAACACCCTCTACGGGATGGATTGGGTATTGGTACTAATACATAACTCTTGCTTGGTTCACAAAGTTTTCACTGCGTCACACACACAATTTTCCTTTTCTTGTGTGACTACTGGCCCTATGTGTGTCACTCCCTCCCTTGTGCTCCCTTCTTCCTCCGGTGTCGGTCTCTCTCCCTCAATTGTCGGCGGCTACAGTGACTGTTAGTGGGAGCGAAGGATTGAGATGGATAACCTATAGGGGTGAGTATGCTTTAAAAAATAATTTATTTATGTTCACAAGTCTTAGGCTTTGCGTGTAAATAAAATGTTTATAATGAAATAGGTGAAACAACCTATATGATGCAAAAAGATACTTGACTATCACAAAGGTAAAAGAGATTGAATATAAATAATCGAGGCACGCCGAGACAAAAGTTTATCTTGGCTTTCATTTTCTTGAAGGGAGCTAGCCATCGAGAGGTGTGGGTTACCACGAAGGACCCCAACGATGTGAAATCTCACCTTCTTCTTCTTGGGCCTCCTCCACAAAGTAGGGGCTCCTTGAACTAATGGAGACATTGTTGAGACCTCCAATCCCTTACAAACTTATAAAATCGAAAGCTTCCGACGAATTAGGGCCTACGATCCCTCAAACTCTAAGAGTTACAATCACAACAAAGGAACCAGGGGGGTCAAAATATTTTATTCGTCGAAATTGTAGATCAAGGTCTCATCTTCCTTTTCCCTAAAATATCTTGAGATTTGGTTGGAGAAATCGAGCTTTGGAGGTTGAAAAGGAGGAGAAGGAGTAAATCTTGAACCTTCTCTTCATTAGTGAAGAAGGGGCTTTACGTGGGGGAGGGGGCGATTACATTTCACCTTCCTACGGGCTGGTTGGATCACAATCGTACCCACCTATAAAGTTGTCGTGGGTATACAAAGATAATTAAGGGTGCACTCGTACCTCACGATCCCCATAACAAATAATTATTACAAACCCTCGTGTTTCCCTACATACATGTGCACTCGGACGATGGAACAAAGGACTTGATTTAGGAAACACATATGTAAACCATCATCAAGGAATTACTGAACTAGAGGAAGTCAATTACTCAAACATGGATGTGATGAACATAAAGGTTAGGATTTAAAGGGCATTCCCTCCCTAAGTGGGTTTCATGTAGATGAAAACATAATTAGCGGACCAATCATGTGCATGAGCAATATAGGTATATTAAAATATGTCACAAGATGGTTCGATGCCCCTCCAAAGTGATATATGCGAAGACGTTCTTTTTAATTTTTTTTGTTTTGTTTGAGTCGTAGGAAAATCGTACTATCAAGAGGGAGTTCGCTTCGAAAGGTATGGGTGGATTCAACTTCACTTACACAGTTCTAGAAGATCAACATGTTCAATCTGAACTCATAGATGTTCACTCGGTAGTACCAGTGGTGTCACTGTGGTGTCGCATCCTCCCAAGAACGGCACTTCCAGAGTTTTGATCGTACTAGTTACAATCGTACTGGTTTCCTGTCTGGTAGTACCTCCCATTCCCCAGAGTTGCACTACCGGGATATGTGCCGGTCTACTATGTGGGGGTCCAGGCGATACTGGGTTGGTAGCAATACTGGGCGAAACTGCTATGATAGTACCGCTTAATTATTATTTTCTCATAAATGTGAGCCGATGGTATCTCTGGCAGGACAACTTAATTATTTTATAAAAAATACTAGCCAGTGGTGCCTCCGGTAGTACCGCTGCTGGTACTTCACGTGCGAATATGCAACGGCTACCTGGACCACGATGGTACCGCTTCGTGAAGCGGTAATACCAGACATAAATTTCCTAGTAACAGTTGGAAAGAGAAACCCTATAAATAGAAGCACCTCTTTCCTTCTCTCTTCATTGATGATACAAACTAAATTGTTCTAGATCTCCCACCTTAGTGATCCAAACTCCTTGATCTAATTGGATTTGGTGGAGATAGTCTGCCTATTCTCACATAACTATGGGTATGCCATCCCTTCCGGCAACCTAAACTAGTGATAGTGGCGACGAAGACAACAAATATGGTGTGATAGAAGAAGACAAAGTTCAACGCGAGTCCGGGAGAATATAAGCAACACAAAATAAATGAATTTTTTTATGGGAGGAAACTTTCATATGAGAAAGCCAACAATTAATGATGGTTTCAGGTGTATTGGAAGACATTGTACTAGTACATAGGCACATAGGAGATACGACACAAAATAAATAAATAAATAATATGGGAGGAAACTTTCATATGAGAAAGCCAAAAACAAATGATGGTTTCAGGTGTATGGGAAGACATTGTACTAGTACATATGCACATAGGATACAACACAAAAAATAATGATGCGTGTAAGCTTTTACGGAGGAATTTTCCGGGTCAATTGAAACTGAAACGAACATTTCTAAACAAGACATTAGGCGGTTGACTTTTGATCATGTTTAGCAGCCACATCTGATGCATCCTCTGTACTCAATGTGTTGTTAAACAAGATCTGTACTCAGTATTTTACAAAGGGAGAAGAGGACACGAAGAAGATGCCGTGATTACCCTAGGTAGAAGGTAGTGTGCTGAGCTTATATTTTTATGAAGGATAAGATAACTTACGCCAGTTCGTATCTCCTGTTTTGATAAGATGCCTTTTTTTTTTTAGGGAATAAGAAAACCGAATCATAGGAGTAGCTTTGTTTTTCCGATCCAGTATACAGTTGTCGTCAGCACAATACTGGGCCGTGCAGGCGTATGGGCTGCTATCCTCGTCCTGGGCTTCGAGCCTCCCAGCGCGTACACAGGCAGCTCTCCCAGCGCGCATATCGTTTAGTCCCACCTCGCTCGCGAACAACGACGGCGTCGGTCGAGGAGGCTATAAGAAGGCGCGGAGGCTGCCTTTCCAAATCATACCTTTCTCGGCCTTTTGGCTAAGATCAAGTGTAGTATCTGTTCTTATCAGTTTAATATCTGATATGTGGGCCATGTGTCCACAACGATATTAAATTTATTTTTTGTGGGGGAGGGCCCACCACAGTGGCTTGCCATTGGGGCCCTCACGCGTCGCCCGAGCGTTGCACTACTGCTCTGGCCCGGCGCGCCCCAACCAAGTTAATTGAAATATTTTTATTTCGACGAAATTAAGATGTCAAATTTCGTCTTCACAGAATCGGCAGTTTGTGTATCTGTGCTTTTGTGTTGTGTGGTCTGGACCAAGCAACCTGCCCTTCTTTTTTCTGTCTACAATCAACTAACGAGGCTGTATTGGGGAGGCAGGTTGATGTTGAATGCTCGGTGCGATTACTCTTTGTGTGAGAGCACAAGCTATTTGGTAGAATTCCGCACGTGGTCTACAGTTCCGTGTGTCGATAAGGTTATATCGGGTCCAAGTGTGTGCTTGTGATTTTTTTCCCTTCCGAGATCGACTTCGCTTGGGGTACTACTAGTTAAATTTTGGCGTGGCGTCACGCCACGCCCTTGGTGTTTTTTTTGTGTGCAATATATATATATATATATATATATATATATATATATATATATATATATATATATATATATTGTTTTTGCTAACCAAAATGTTGGCTAAATTGGAGTGTTGAAATATTTTTTTGTTCTCTTATGAATAGGTAACATTTTTTAAATGTTGGATAAATTGCAACTTGCAAATATGTTTTTTTTTATTTTGTTATTGTAAAATGGAACTGTACTTGTAGTTTTTAGATAAATGACATCATTATTAAGTGAGATGTAAAGCATTTGGAGTATTGTAAAAAAATGGCTCCATTATCATTTGTTTAAGAAATTGGAACATTGCATAAACTGTACTTCCTTTTTGATCTTTTTTATTGTTTAAACAAAACTCGGAATATTTCATATTTATTTTATCTTTTGTAGATCATAAAAAAATAATTGTTGAAATTAAATATAAACATATCTTATATTCCATCATTAAGTAGACCTCATCTGGGACGGTGTGATTTGAAATGTTAAAATTCGTCGTAATTTGTCGTCCGGAGTAACTCCATATTTTTTTTAGCGAATTTAAATGTTCAAGTGTGTTTGTAGTTTGATATATATATTTAATTAGTGTACTTAATCAGGAGAATTATAGTATATAAATATTTTTGTAAATTCAAATTCATTTTTTCTAGAAGGAATGCATTTAGGTTTTGTCGAAATGTTTGGTAAGTTGAGTTGTTGAAAAATGTTTGTATATTGTCGCAAGTAGGTAGCATATATTTTTTGGTCATTTCGATAATTTTTCCATATATTTTTTTTTATGGCTATTTTCTAATGTTATCTTCTACTCTAGAATGCACTATTTTTAAATCCTACAAATGTGTATTTGCATGCCGTACGAAAGATACTGGCATATATTATGTATGGATAGAAACTAAAAAGACTCAGCAAGGCTATATATAGTTACAATTGTAAGAAAAAACCAATTTCTCGGAATAAGAAGTCCATGATTGTTTATTCTTAAATAAATAACATGAAGACGAAGCTTTCACAAAGATTCACAGCATGGAAATAATTTGATCTGCAATTCCAGCAAAATTCATGGACCGAGCAAATGGCACATGGTTTTAGATCATTATGTAGACAATAAATTGAAGCTAAGCTACTATTTAACTGTAGAAGCAATGGTGGGTCACAAAGTAAGGCGTGAATCCTCAATGCATCCAAATGGAGAAAATACGGAGGATAAGTTTAACACATTTATTGCTTTTAAATCCTACATATGTACACATTCGTCGCTTGTAATTCTTGAAATCAATGCAGACTAACCAAACCGTTCGCACTTTTAACATTAAGACGCAAAACCATAATTACAAATTCTGTTCTTGGCACGGTGACATGCCGCACCCTTCTTGTTAACTCATCTGCCATGGTTAGAGATCATCAGCTGGAAATTACCATCGAGAAGGTCGAGAAACTCTAACAGTAAGATGATTTTAGTTCCTTCAATAAGGAAGTACATGGAAGACGCATTCACAACCGTAAAAATTGAATCACTCCAATCATCATAAGGACATGGTTCTGTTAAGTAATATAAATCATATACCTTTTCATTTTGCATTGCTATCTTTTCCCGCACAAATAGAGCTGCGAAAATCTGATACAATGTAATAATTGTTGAGTACAACAGTATAACATGTAAATTAATAGGAACCAAGGATCAATTGCCAAAACGCATAAAGCATCAAGAGGAATGCATGTGAGAGAATACAAACTATGGATCCAAGTAAATAGCACTTGCGGGGATAACTTGGAAGCACCATTTTGACATGTTTTTTTGCAGCCTAGAAATAGCTGTTCATATCTGCTAGCGTGCTATGAGCTCCCACTGCACAGGTAAAGCAAAAAAATTACCAAGAACGCACCGGAGAACAGAACATGCTGATCTCATGTACAATCAAGAAATTTCGTACACTGTAGTATTATTTCCTAAATCGAACAGCATGTGCAAAATATTTATTTCTTACTCTGAAACATAGCAGGAGACATAAAAGAAAAAAGAAATCCTAGAAGTTAATGTTGAAGAATAGCAGGAATATTTATGAGCATGGCCCAAGGAACGTATTTCGACTAATATGTCTTTGGCTTATAAATAAAGAGGGATGGCAGTAAAAAAAGGTACCTAGAAGACATACCAGGTGACCCTCAAGCAAGAGCGTGAAGTGTTATGTTAGTTCGTCTGGTGTGGTAAAAAATTATGTGGACTGCATGCAAATAATTAGTTAACTGAAATGTTCAGTTGTAGTTCGTAATTAGAGGAAAATGCATTGTTCGAGCATTTATTAAATTTGCCTTCATATATTTAGAGGAAGTGTATTTGTGTGTTGTTGATATGTTGATTAAATCGGAGTTTTGAAAACATGTTTTTTTTTTTTGCCATAAATAGGTAGCATTTTTTTTTCTGATAGTTCGGATACGGTGTGTTACAACACCCACTACGCGCTTCGTGGTCAGGCGCACTTCCATGGCCTCCTATGCCCGCCGCTTCTCCAGCTAGGCCACCATATTTGGTTAGTGTCATACTCTTGCAATTTTTTCTCTTCCGATAATATTTCTTTTTACATAACCTGGTGTAACAATATCAGTAAAAAAAGCATCCTAACAATGGTGTTCCTAGATACCCAAAAAGTCATGTTAAACATGCTACTGATCATGCACGACTCATGTACAATGCCTGCCAACCAGTTAATGTGAACTTTTCATTCATGCAGGCCATCCTCAGCTCATGGCTGATCTTGAGATTGAGCTCTCCATGGACCATGGAGGCTGTATATGTTCCCTAACTGACCCACCGCTACCAAGCTCGCCGGTCTCACATTCACAGCTGTAGACAGAAGCCTTGCTGATCTGTACAGCAACGCGTACGCAGTCTCTTCCTCATCCCTGGCAATCGTGCATTCCCTCGCCTGAGTCGCCTCCGCAGCCTCCTTAACGTTGCAGCTGAATTGTTCAACATCTGAACCCATGGCAGCACCAGCCTCATCGGCTGAAAGCGTAGGTTCATTAGCACTGACAGTGTTAGTACTCAACATAGGTACACTAATGCAACTTGGGTATAGATGAGAATCAAAACATGTACAAAAATAAAGATGGAACTGCCCGTAACAGAAGTCTTTCGGAATCAATTATTAACATCGCAACTTAATATTTTCACTGTGTTAAAGTAATACATACCATTAGCTAACTTATTGCAAATTTCTAATGGTACAACCATTGAAAAATTAATGGTAATGCTACAACCAGAGGTGACTTTGTAGGTAAGTCTGTGGTGTCAGCCCGTACTGTTTCAGAAGATACCATTTATGTTTTGTTCCTTTGGAAACTTTACTTTAGTGTCATGGACAGGACTGGGAAAATTAACCTACGGTTGTTTTACTGAATGATGCTTGCCTGAAGATCCATCTGAAGCAGGTGAAGTTGGCATTGATATGGTGCTATTTGATGTCTGTTCAGCTAACATAACCACAATCACGAGATTCAGCCATGTAATGGCTGGCAAAATAACATCAGATAAACAGCTAGCAAAACAATCTCAGCATCAGATTCAGCGACCAAACTGTCATCCTACTCTTCCTCCTCTCACTTCTGTCGTTGGTAGCCCCTTATTTCTCTTCCTCAAGCAAGCAAGCAACGTGATCATGTGGAAATTACTGTGACTACCACATATAGTTTTCTATCACAAGAGGCAGAAAAGACCAATTCCTGGTGCTTATATTCAGATTATCAATACTCTTTGCGCCAGGCCAGCAGCTGCAGCCTCAATTAATTATAGTCAGGACATGGAATATGTAAGGCTAAACTGCTAGTCTTTTACCATAGTATAATCACTAACGAATAAAGTGCCTTTGCTAAACAATCAGGGTACAAATTATATGAGTGACCATACAGAACTTTAAAGGAGCGATAATACTTTTGACAATGTGATCTGCAGATAGCAGATAGCTCTGAAAAAGTGGACACTGGAATGATGCTTGCCTCAAGATTCTCCTTCCACTCAGAAACTGAGCCTGGTTTTCTGTAGAAGTTCAGAGAGGAATACCAAAAAAATAAGCTCAAGCTGTGAATCTGTGATCACACATATCAATTTCTTCCTTGCTTGACCTAGATTAAAAAGAACTCAAGCTGTGATCACAAATATACCAATTTCTTCCTTGCTTGATCTAGATAGAAAACAGAAGCAACAACATGGCCCGCAAAATGGGTTCGAAATTAATCTTCTCATCCTGAATTCGCATCTCTTAGTCAGGATGCTGGACTCCTTGGCGATATGGCCCCTGAACCAGCACCTTCTGGAACGCCACTGATGGCTGTGCTCTACAGAGAAGCATGAAGGAATAGCAGCAGGCACGTCCCTATTTTTCATTTCAAAAACATATTCATGATTATGTGTGTACTTTCCTGGTCCTATTTTTCTCTAAAGTTCACAATATGGAATCTTGTCATGCAAATGGAAGCAACAATTGAATTTTTATTTTCTTAAATTGCGCACTACAGAAAGTGATGAAAAAGATTGTAAGAAGTGGCCAAGTGGGATTCTATGTTCTGAAGTCATGCACTAATAAGATAGATAGAGCAAAAAATAACAGGTTCTCACAAGTTTAATTGTACGCACACCTCTTCATAACTCTTAAGTAACAATTTCCCTAAGACACTAATTAAAGTATGAAGGGAGAGCCAAACATGCAGTGTTGGAACCACATATTACAATGAAGGGGGGAAAAAAGGTTCCTTCCATGCAATTTTTGCTTAATAAAGAAAAGCACCGCTCTAAGAAGCTAGAAATCAGTAAAGTGAGTACATGTTACCTGCTGAAACAAACAGTCCTAGGTAATTATCATCTAAGATTGCAGTGATATTTGACATACGCAATAATTATACTCGGTAGACCAAGCTTACTCCTACAGGTAAGGGGAATAAAGGATACCTAATAATTAATAGCCCTGAATCAGCCAGCTCGTTTCTGCGTGTGATTTGCAATTGTAATCGGCGATTCTGAAACCATGGTAAAAACAATTTGAAAGGGGATCGTATGAGCACCTAGAGGGGGGGGGGGGGGGTGAATAGGTGCTACCCAATTTTTAATTCTTTTTCAATTTAGGCTTGACACAAAAGATAAATTCTCTAGATATGCAACTACGGTGAATTTATCTATATGACAAGCAAACTAAATAACTAGGCAATTAACGAAACAAGTAAAGGTAAGAGATAACCGAGAGAGGAAGCACGCGGAGACAAGGGTGTATTCCCGAGTTCCTCCTTGTTAAGGGAGTACGTCTCGTTGGAGGGGTGTGAGCTCGCCACGAAGGCCTACTCAACGCCACAAAGGCCTCACCCTATTCTCCGATGAACCTCGCCACAAAGGCCTAGTTCACCTTCCACTATCGGAGTCCTTCAAGGCGGAATCCGGAGCCCTTACAACGTTCTTGGGGCACACACCCACAACTTAATTGGGGGCTCCCAAATCAACAACTCTGTTACAATTACAACAACAAGTGAGCACAAGAATCTAGGGTAACACAAAGCTAACCCTAGAAACAAGAATCCTCGAGAGAACGAGGGGGAAATGAAGAACGGCTTGGTGAAGATGTAGATCCGGGTCTTCTCCTTCAATCCTCCGAAGATCAACGCATTTGGACGGAGGAGTTGGGAGAAATTGTGATTTTGAGCTCTCAAAAACTAGGGTTCATAAATGCTGGACGAGCTAGCTGGCTTGAGGTAGGTGGAGGGGTATTTATACCCCTCTGCAAAAACTAGCCGTTTGGATCCACTTAACCCGGAGACTCCGGCCTAGGAGGGCCGGAGACTCCGGCCTTGACCGGAGACTCCGGTTTCCTTCCGGGGTCCCTCCGGGCAGGCTCCAGTAGCTCCCCACACTTGCTCTCGTGATCGAAGGGCCGGAGACTCCGGCCAGGAGGGCCGGAGACTCCGGCGTGAGCCGGAAACTCCGCACCCGGGCGGAGAGTTGTCGACGATGCAGAGCAGGCCGGAGACTCCGGCCACCAGGGACCGGATACTCCGGCCTCCCGGAGACTCCGGGCTTCCTCCGGTGTTCCTCCGGAGGGGTGTCCAGAAGCTCCCCACACTTCTGCCAGAGAGCAGGAAAACGAGGGGGCCGGAGACTCCGGCCTGGGAGGCCGGAAACTCCGGCCAGGAGTTTCCTGCAGCAACCAAAACCTTGCCCTTTCTTCACTTTTTGGTGCAAGATGCTATGGGTAAAAATTATGTCAAAACCTGCACCACTTAGCATCACATTAGATAGTCATTAGTGTTGTTAACTAACACACAAAACACATAGGGGTTAGGAAATGTTCTTTCAATCTCCCCCTTTTTGGTGTTAGATGACAACACTAAGATTTGCAAAAATAAAGGATCATATCATGTGACAAATAGCATCTCCCCCTAAATGTGTGCACATTAGACAAGATTTTACAAAAGAGAATAAATCCACATATAGGGGAGGATGCCACAAATGAAATAAGGCATGATATAATCAAGGACACAATCATTTGCAACAATAAGGAACATGATATAGAGGGGTTGATGAAAATGTTAGCAACCATACCTTGTGAGTGAGACTACAAGCAAATGTATCAATTTCTCAATGCTTGTTTTCTTCTCAATGTATCAATTGTAGCATCTTTAGCAATCGAATTTGACCTAACCCTAGATTTTCAGTCTCAGGGCCGGAGACTCCGGCCTGTCCCAGGCCGGAGACTCCGGTGTGGCCGGAATCTCCGGCCCCTGAGGCCGGAATCTCCGGTGTAGATCAAGTTTGAGTGTTTTTGATTCTCCAACTGATGCATTCTTTGTTTCCATGGACATGTATGCTTATCCCCCTGCTACCTTCTATCTGTTACTCACAGGTTCCTCTCAGCGCCTCAAGAAAATCGTTCACAACCCCAATAAGGTGACTAGAAAAGAAAAAAGAGGAAATCGTGCTTATTTGGATCGGACTGAGGATGGCCGCATGGTTCAGCGTGACAGGGGTGCTGCAGCTAGAGAGGCTGCACAGAGGAGAGCCGAAGAAGAGTTCCTTGCTCAAGAGAGGGCTAAGAAAGCTAAGTTTGCCAATTTGACCACTCTTAGTGGGTTGAACAAATCCGTGTTCCGTGCAATGAGGTCGCAGCCTTTCTTCGATATGCCACGAAACACCTCCAATCCTCGGTTTTGGAGAACGGAACAAGAGATTGTGATGGATGAAGTGTATGCTAGGCTCTCGGGCG
>QRDG01000646.1:679586-764337 GCA_012064385.1 Puccinellia tenuiflora | reverse complement strand
AGCCCCACCACGTTCACGATCATCTTCCACCTCCAGCCGGCCCAGTAGTTCAAGTCGGCTGCACCCTGAAACAGCTCCAGGAGCATCACTTGTAGCCCGATTTCATGATCTGAGCAATAAGAATCCAGAAGAGCAGGACGTAGGGGTGTTACCTCATCACGAGGGCCCTGAACCTGGGTACATCACGTGTGTTTGCGTGCTTGCTACCCAATCCCGCGCGAGCGCCATCGTTGCCTTGTCCCACACTTCTTTTCCATCTTTGATGGATATGTCGTTGATGCCACCACGACATTTGGCACCCACCGTGGGGCTCGCGACGAGCGGAATCACGTTCTGCGCAGGATCCCGTACCGTAGATGATCGGCGAGTCGTCTCCGGCCTCTTGCTCTCCATCGGCTCCATCGGGTGCGTCCTCGACAACACCAGGAGCTTCGCCGACGTGGGCTTCACCAGCGGAGGCACCGTCGTCACCCTTGGCGATTTCCACGTCTACGTCGCTGTCGCCGCCAAGGAGTATCCGGAGGAGGTCTACTCGTGCTTGGCTCCTTCGGTCTTCGACGCCAGCATCTGCGACAGCGACTCCACCTTCGGCTAGCTCAGCTCCGGCGACGCGGACTGCGACGACGCCAAGCTCAGCGTCTACGCCGAGGTGCACATGGTCGAGCACGTGGCGGCAGGAGGCGGCATAGCCACAACTGTTCACGAAGCCGGAGAACCTTCTCGCTTCCAGCGCAACCTCGAGGCTGACTTCGAGTTGCTGAGCACCCCCATCGCGCCGGGTGTGGATCCAGCCAAGGCGGCGGCTGATCTCGAGAGGATGCGTCAACAAATATACGACAAGGCTCTCCACCTCGCATCGACACAGCGCCGACTCAACGCCATGATGCGCGAGTACAACACCGTCCACGGCTTCGAGCCGGCAAGGGGCAACACGGAGAAGCTGAATGAAGTTAGGCGCAAAGGAGGGGATCTCGGCGGTGCCCTGAACCGTGCCGGCCAGCCGCACGAGCATTCGAACATCGTCTTACCCGAGTACAGCTGCCCGGTGCAGAACATGAAGGCTGCGGAGGCGGCAGCAGCAGAACTACCTCATCTTCAAGGCGAGGAGCTACGTCAACAAGCACGCCGGGTCCAAGAGCTCATCGCCGCAGCTAACCGGCAGCAGCGCGAAACCGAAGCAACAGCAAGCCGGGAGCAACATGATCCGCCTCCAGGCTACGACGCAGCCGGCAAGTCCTAGCAGGGCATCGAGGCGTCATCCACGAGCCGCGGCAGGGCGAAAGACAAGCAACCACGAGCTCATCGCGAAAGGAGCGCGAGTTCACATCCTCGTGATCACGGCCGCGATCCGGCTGGGCGACGTGAAGATAGCGACCGGAATGAGCTGCAAACCGGCCGCAGCGTCAAGGAGCGAGTCGGACACAAGGTCACCATCGACCAGCGCCTGGGACCACTGGGACCCGAGACGGGCAACGACGCGCGCAACCGCATCGACACGCTCAAGGCGTCAAGCATCATCGAAGAAGAGGACGTCGCCGCGCATCGCTGCTTCGGACCTCGCATCCGGACCGAGTAGTTCCCGAGGGGATTCACCCTCCCGAGGGATACACCCAAGTACAACGGAACCGCGAAGTTGGAGGACTGGCTCGCCGACTATGTCACGGCGGTCAACATCGCAGGCGGCAACAAGCGAGTGGCCGTACGCTACGTGCCTCTCATGCTCCAGGGATCGGCTCGGACTTGGCTGAACAACCTTTCGGCTGAAAGCGTCAACAGCTGGCTGGATTTCGAGGAAGTGTTCAATCGCAACTTCACCGGCACCTACTTGCGCCCCGGCAATGCGCAGCTGCTCGCGCTGTGCAAGCAGAAGGAAGGCGAGTCGGACCGTGCCTACCTTACCCGCTGGACCAGCTTACGCAACTCCTGCGAAGGGATCCTAGAACTCCAAGCCGTCCAGTACTTCGTCCAAGGCTGGCGGGATCAAACTCTACTCAAGCATAGGCTTCTAAGGAAAAGTCCAAAGACCATGGCGGAGCTCATGGCAATCGCCGACGAGTACGCCACCGCCAATGCGGGCATGACCAACCCGATCCGACTCGACGAAGCCGGAAGGATCATCATGGCAGAGCCGGCTGCACGCCGCAGCCGGACAGAGAACCAGGAGGGAGGAAGATCAAGCCGGCGTGACTCTGACACATCCGGCAAGCGCAAGCTAACGGACGACCACGTCGAGTCCAAGGTCGTCGCCACCACTGAGGGAAGGCCGGCAGGAGGCTTCGACAACCACCACATGCGGATGAGCGGCGAAATGCGCTGGACAAGGGCGAAGAACAACTACGAATCTCTACTCGATCGGCCATGAAGGAATCATGGCGACCGGCCGGCAAACCACACCGTCAGGCAATGCAACCTTGGCCGTCCAAGGCCGCCACCGTACGAGCGGCAAAATCCGCTTCCGCCTCCGGATGAAGCCGGATGGGATGACCGGAGACGCGACGACAGGCGGCGCGAAGACAGGAATCGCGATGACCGCCGACGCGAAGACCAAAGGAGAGAGCGCCTTCCATCTCCACCGCCAGGGGAACCTGACGGATACCGGAACCCGGATGCGGTCTACATTGTGTTCGTCAGCGGGCGTGACGATAAACGAAGCCGGCGAGAACGGTTCAAGGAGGTGAACGCTGTGGTTCCACCTGTTCCCCAGTATCTCAACTGGTCGGAAGGAGCCATCACGTGGGATCGCAGCGACCACCCGGAGCTGATGCCCAACTCGGGCGGCTACGCTCTAGTCCTGGAGCCCATGATCATCTCCCCCAAGCGCGCCTGCACCTTCTCACGAGTCCTCAACGACGGAGGCAGCAGCATCAACATCCTCTACCACGACACGCTGGAGAAGCTGGGCGTCTCCGAGTCCAGCTTGACGCCAAGCCGGACGGTCTTCCACGGCATTGTGCCAGGGCGAGCCGGCTCATCCATGGGGCTCATCCGGCTTGATGTCCTATTCGGCACCACGGGCAACCATCGCCGCGAGACTATCTCCTTCCAGGTGGTCGACCACACCATCTCCTACCATGCCATACTTGGGCGGCCAGCGCTCGCCAAGTTCATGGCGGTCCCGCACTACGCTTACCTCAAGATGAAGCTACCAGTCCCACGCGGAATCATCACCGTCTCCGGAGACTATAAGCGCTCCATCGCCTACGCCACTGACAGCGCGAAGGTGGCTGAGACCATGGTCTGCAACAAGGAAATGTGACAATTCAAGCGCAAGGCCAGCGAAGAGAAGCTGGAGATACCGGAGTCGGCCAAGACGGATAGTGAGTCGAACTTCCAGGCGGCACGAGACACTAAGAAGATCTACTTCGACGACAGCGACAAATCCAAGTTCGTCACCGTGGGGACGAGCCTCGACCCCAATAGGAAAGCGCACTCGTCGAGTTCCTCCGTGAGAACCGGGACATCTTCGCGTGGTCCCCCAAGGACATGCCTGGTATACCGAGGGAACTCGCCTAGCACTCTCTACATGTTCGGCCAGATGCCAAGCCGGTAAAACAGTCTCTGCGACGCTTCGCGGAGGGAAGAAGAAAGATCATAGGAGAAGAGATAGAACGGTTGCTTGCAGCCGGTTTCATCACGGAAGTACAACACACAGAATGGCTAGCCAATCCAGTGCTGGTAGAAAAGAAGAACAAGCGGTGGCGGATGTGTATCGACTACACTCACCTCAACAAGGCCTGCCCCAAGGAATCCTTCGCATTGCCGCGAATCGACCAAGTGATCGACTCCACAGCCGACTGCTGTAACAGCCCCACTTTTGGTACCTGAAAATATGAGTAAAATTTTCACTTTTGCATCTGCTCTTGCATCATGGCATTCCCTATTTTATTTTTGGCTTCACATGAAATAATAATGGAGCAACAATTAAGAACCAAGGATGGTGATGTAAATGGTAAACAAACTTTCAATCTGAATTCTCATATTTGTCCAGGAAGTTCTAACAACTACAAATATGTTTGTTGCAAGAATTAAGGCAATTGCAAATTCAAATATTTAATTAAAGCCCAAAATGCAAGAGAGCAATTTCAAAATATTTACCACATGAAATGTTTTCCAAATGGGCTGCAAATTTTACCATAGGTTCCAAATGTAAGGTTATGGCTCTGTGAATTTTCCCATAATTTTTAGAAATAGGTAAGGGCCTGAATTAAATGCCTAAACCCTATTGGAATTTTAGGAAAAAGAAAAAAAAACAAATCCCTTACAGGTGGGCCCTACCTGTCATCCCTCCCTGTGGCGACAGGGGGAACACTGGCGCCATGGCCGCGCCCCACCGTGCCCTACCCTCACTGCTCCCTCGCGCTCTGGCCCCCCTGGAGGATAAAGAGGCCCCCCACGACGTGCTGCTCCTCCTCCCCCTCCTTTTTCCCCCGTGCAGCAAACGCAAACCCTAATCGGCGCCATGACCGCAAGCTGACCGAGACGCCGCCGCACGCTGCCGTCGACACAAGCCTCCCGGAGCAGATCAAAGCGCACCAGGAGCTCTGCCTCGCCTCCCTCTTCTTCTTCGCCCAAGCAATCGGGCCGGGACGCCCTAAATCGAGCCGACGATCTCGTCTTCTTCCTCTCCGTCCGTCGGCCGTCGAGCATGATTGCCGTCGCCGCCGGCCTTCCGCTTCACCACCGAGTACCTAGACGCGCTCAGGGTGAGCACACGGTCCTCCTGGACCTTTTCCTTCTCTCCCTCTCCCTCTGGTTCGCCGTAACGCCGTAGACCGAGACCGCGCGCCGCCGTAGCTCGTCGCCGGAGCTCCTCCGGTGACCATTAGGTCATGCACCGCCGCCACTAGACTCCCCTCACCGTGCGGAACCGAATGCGACCCCTCTCGGGCTCCCTAGCGCATGTGCGCGGAGGATCCGTGCTCGGCATGCCGCCGGTCACCGTCGCGCCGCGCCGGTCGTGGCCTCCCCGCGGGTCAAACCTGCCCGTGGGCCGTTCGGCCGACGTGGACGCCCACGTGGCTTGGGTCCCACCGGTCAGCCACTGTGGCTAGCCCACGCCCGGTGAAAAACGTTTCGTTAGTAATTCCTGGAATTTAATTAAATGGCAGAAAATGAATTTGAACTTTAAAATTCCATAACTTTTGAACCACTAATCAGAAAAATGCAAATAATATACCAAAATGCTCAGGAAGAAATTATCTATCTGTTAGGGCCATTGGTTGAATTAATTGGCCAAAATAAATTGCCCGTATTTAATAAAAACAGAATGGCAGAATAAATGTGGAATTTGGAAATTACATAACTTGAGTTTTAATTATCCAAAAATTATGAATAAGCTCTCAAAATGTTTAGTGAACAATGATCTACAAGTTTATGTTATTTTAGAGAATTGTAGATCTAGTTTTAGTGTTGTTTATTAAAAATAAATAAAATGGCAGAATTAATTCAATTATTGAAAATATCATAACTTGATGAATATTAATTCAAAAATTACAAATAAAATATCAAAATGATCATCAACTCAAATGCTATCTAGCTATGTTAATTCCACAGCATGAAGACAACTTTTCCATTGATGTCATTTTCGAATTGGTTAAAATGATTTAAATTGCATAACCGTTTAAATCACCATTTCTTCATCGTTAATCGAAAAATTGCAAACGAAGTACCAAATTGTTCAGTGGAATAATACCTATCTAACAATGTCATTTTCATGCATGTAGACCCCATATTTCAGTACTGGAAATTTTGAATAAATGCTTAATTCACTAAGTTAAAGATGGAGATTTAACCTGTTAATTGCAATATTTATTTTAGGGGTTCCATTTAACTTGTGGGACATGCCCAATATGATTTCAGTGCATAATTTGACCATCTCATCATGATTGTGCATTGCACCTTTGTATTCGTGTTATTTATTTCATTTCCTGTTATTGTTTGTGTTTCGTTAGATTCAGGAGTCGAGGTTCCACCACAATACCTCGACGATCAACGCGACCATTACTATCAGCATGGCAAGAGCTAACCGAACCTTCTGTGCATATCTCATCCTATTAGTACAAGTATTTTCTCCACCATAATATTGCATCCGATTCTAGGAACAACTTTTGTTCAGTGGATAGAGAATCCTATAATTTGCATGCTCCCTGAACCATTATCTATTTCCCTTCCTATTAACCATAGGTTGATGTGTTGGCCTGAGATAATTAATATCAGTTGTATGTTATGCTTAGATATGCTTAGCCATGCGTAGTCGAATGCTTAAGTTGTCCGTTGATTATTTCCATACATGTGAAGTTGATGGAATGTTCAGACAGTGGTGGAAACTTGTGTTAATAAATAATTGCTAAGAAGGCTGGGATGAGTTCCATCGGGGATGGTGTTTTGTCTCGTTCCTGCCCCTAGGTGCGAGTTCTTTACCTCTTGAACCAAGACTAGCGTGCTACCAGCGGTGGGGGTATGGGCCCCTTACTAACTGAATAACTTGTGCGGGCGTATCCAAGGGTCCTCTAGTTTGCGCTTTCCATTTGCGAGTGTGTGGTCGGTGATGATGGTGATGATGATGATGATGTGATGACGATGGTAGTGATAGGAGTGGCGATGGGGCAGGGTGTTGAAATAGGCACTGAACTTGTCGTGTCGTCACGATGACCCTTGGATAGTCTCATGCGAGGTAAAGGTTTAACCGCGCCAGCCCTGCCGGCTTTCCCCGGAAGAGAGCTAATTGTACAGGCAAGGGGTCGGACGGTACCAATGGATAAAAACAGTACACCCCTGCAGGGTTTAATCTTTTCGAAAAGCAGTGTCCGCGGTTATGGACAACTTGGGAATAGACAATAAGATCATAGAAAACCTGAACTTAATTGATATGGCAGCTAGAGGTTGCATAATCAACCTGTGGTAAAGGTTCATTTCCTCGAGGGTGATTCGAGGGAGTGCCTTGGTGGATATGAGTGGTGAATTCTAGTTACTACTGGTGCAAGGTGACCCGAAGAAAGAAAGTTTTACTATCTTATCCCCTTTGAGAAAAACCTTCTGAGTAGTCGGTGCCATGAGTCCTAGTGTTACCCGAAAGGAAAAACTAGCTTTCTGCAAAACCAACTACTATACAGCTTTGAAGCCAAACAACATCGGGCCTATATCGCCCTACTAATTCTTGCGAGTACGTCATACTCAGCCTTGTTTTGTTGATTATTATTTGTTTCAGAGGAGGACGCCACCGAACTGGAAGGTGGGTTCTTTATCGACATCGACGAGTAGTCTGGGGTTCCCAGGTGGCAGCTTGGGACGTCTCGGAACAGGCTGGCTGGGATATGTTATTGTAGGCCTCTTAGGCCATAATTTGGATCTTGTTGTTAGACAACTATATTTGCTTCCGCTTGATGTAATGATGGGTCTGTGGGCTCTGATTGTGATATTTGCTATCTTTCTCATATATGAGTTGAACTATGATCTCTTGTGTCGTAGAGTCTGTGATGTGCCAGTTGTTCCGCAGTCTTGGTCTCTTTGCTATACGTGAAAGCGATGTCTGAGCTTATGCCATGATCGAGGTGTTGTGTGCCGATGATCCATTCCGAGCACACCTGCCAATGAGTTTTGGCCTGGGATTGGTAAACCCAGTAACCCTCGATTGTGTAGCATGACCGGTTACACAACGTTTCACTGTATATTTCTGGGGTCGGGACGCTACAAGTTGGTATCAGAGCAGGTGTAGGAAACCCGTTCTATTGGTCGATGTCAAGTCTAGTTGAAAATTATTTATAACCTAAAAATGAGTTGTGAAAACCTTCTTAGGATTCTTTTTACTTCTTACCCAACTCGCTCTAACTCTGAGTCACCTTACCTCTATTTGTCTTGCAGTTGGGTCAAAGTTTGAGGTTCTCGGGGTTGGGTTCTTACCGTCTAGATTAATTCATGAGTCTCAATTCTGTTCCTAACTTTGAACTGTTCTGTTATTGCTACAGATGACGCGTCCGGGACTTGTTGTCCGTCTGACTCGCTGTGAGGGTGTCCGCGGGTTCCCCGCCTTGTTTGCTGCTGACTTAGCCAGCCAGGGTTGCCCTTGGTACCCCGAGTACGTGGTGTACGAGGAGCACATGCCGTACGGACAGGGGCAATTCTTCTGCGAGGCCCGTGTCCTGACTCTGGATGGAGACGGAGTCCAGCACTAGAGTGTAGGTGTGGGCATGACCGTGGAGCAGGCTGTTCAGGAGGCTGCGTTCAATGGCCTCTCCGTGTACCGCGGAGACTTGTGACTACCTAGCTAATCCTATCTCAGATTTCTATCACTTTTTAGCTGCTGAGAACGGTCTGGAGGGCTGCTATGTTGCTAGGTACTCAGACCCAGCGACCAAGCCAGATCACGGCCACCGAGCTCTTATCGAGATGGTTAGGGCGTTGGACATTCGTGCCCGTCAGTGGTACCTATACACGGTGGCTGCTCGTGAGAGTCACCAGAACACGCAGATGACCCTGGAGCCGTACGTCCATGCCGGGATACTTCCCCCAGATCTCCTTTCGCCTCTACCGATGGAGCTGCCCGGCTACATGAGCAGCCCGAGAGTGGGTGGCACCATTCCACCATGCG
Source organism: Puccinellia tenuiflora (assembly GCA_012064385.1). NCBI lineage: Eukaryota > Viridiplantae > Streptophyta > Magnoliopsida > Poales > Poaceae > Puccinellia > Puccinellia tenuiflora. Next base: position 755,750 of record QRDG01000646.1, on the reverse strand, counting down.
GACCTGCTCGAGACACCGGTGGAGACGTCCACACGCCGCCTTATGACCGCCAGCCAGCGAGTGCCCGCCGTTTCCACACTCGCTCTGTGCGTCTCCCGGGGAGTGCCCAGTACTTCTAGGGGACCGGTATCTACGGATACCTTGTATCGTATCCTTGTCTTCCTGCGTGATGAGCAAGATACCCACTATCTGTAGTGGTTGCCTTTCGAGTTCTAGTTGTTGTATCGAACTAAAAGACTTGTATCATCAATAATTTCCATTCGTGTAATGCAGATTAAGGCATTTGTAAGCTCGTATCTGAACTACCTAATGGGTTTTATTCCGACTGGCTTGTGTTTGTTGAGTACAATTGTTTTCCATGCCATGCTAAAGTGATGATACCTGTTCTTCCTCGCTCAATCTTGCTAAATTGTTGCCATTCGTAGTCGCTTATCCGGGTCTAAGCGCATACTTGATTCCTATCCACTCGGAGAGAGATACTAACTGTGTCCTTGTTCATATCTCCAGAATGGATCCTAACCGTCGTGGTGAACAAAGCAATCCAGATCCACCGCCGCCAACCACTATGGCGGAGGTTCTGATGATTATTGAAGAGGGCCGCGTGCGCAACAAGAATCTGCTCGTGCAGTTGGTGCAGCAGGGTGCACGGAGGAACACTGAATGCTACAACCTCACTGAATTCCTGAGGTCCCAGCCTCCCACTTTCGCTTATGCTAAAGAGCCCCTGGATGCTGATGACTGGCTTCGTGCTCTCGAGCGCAAGTTCACTGCCTTGCATGTTCCGGTGGCGGAACAAGTGAACTTTGCCACCTACCTGCTAACTGGAGCCGCAGGGTCCTGGTGGGAAAGCCATGTGTCCATGTTTGCGGCTGGCCATACCTTCACTTGGGCTGAATTCTGCACTGCCTTCCGTGCGGCTTACATTCCCCAGCCCATCATGGACCTAAAAAGGAGGGAGTTCCTGGAGCTGACCCTGGGACGCATGGACGTCCAAGCTTATGGGCGTGAGTTCAACCACCTCTTTCGTTACGCCCCCTGGGACGTGACCAATGATGAAGATAAGCAGTATCTGTTCCGCAAGGGACTGACTCCGCGACTCCGTCATGAGTTGCTGCCCTTCAAGTTCCAGTCTTACCAGGAGCTATACAACCTTGCTCTCACTCTGGAGCAGGGTAGGAAGGAACTGGAGGTTTCCAAGAGGCCTTCGCAGGGGGACCACCAGAGCTCCTCTTCTTCTGAGGGCAAGAAGCGCCGGGTATTTGTGCCCTACAGCGCTGTGCCTAAGGCAACCTTCGCGCCAAAGCCTACAGGGTTCAGGCCACCTCCGCCTCGCCCAGCTACTTCGACCTTGGGTGCGGCTGGAAGTGGTTTCCGCCCTCAGCTGCCTGCACCGCCGAGGCTCACCTGCTACAGCTGTGGCCAGCCCGGTCACTACTCAAGGGACTGCCCTGGGAAGGCACCTGCTACCGCAACACCTATACCAGCACCCTCTACACCCGCAGCCAAGGCTGTGACTGCTAGCCGTGGCCGCCTGAACCACCTTTCTGCTGAGGAAGCTGAAGAGGACCCCGGTGTTCTCATGGGTACGCTTCGAATTAATGATCATCCAGCTTCAGTCTTGTTTGATTCTGGAGCATCGCATTCATTCATGTCCATAGCATATGCACACAACCATCAAATACCGTTCATGAACATGGAATCACCTCTAGTGGTCAAAACACTAGGTTCTAGTTGGCGAACTGACTGGATAGCTCCGGAAGTCCAGATTACCATAGGCTATTGGTCTTTCCCTTTCCAGCTGATAGCCCTGAAGGCAGATGGTATAGATGTCATTTTGGGTATGGACTGGCTAGTCAAATATCAGGCTAACTTGAATTGTGCTGCCAAGTCAGTCACAGTGGTCCACCCAACTGTCGGGCTAGTAAGTTACTGGTCCCCTTCGTCCGCAACCCCATCCGCTGCCACCCCTCTATCCCCGGAGATCAGCCTATGTTTCCTGGAAGGCACCACACCGCCTGAAATGCATGAGGTTGCTGTGGTGTGTGACTTCCCCGATGTCTTTCCGGAGGAGTTACCTGGCATGCCACCTGATCGAAGTGTGGAATTTGTCATTGAATTAGTTCTGGGAACCGCTCCAATTTCCAAAAGGCCCTACTGTATGCCAACGGAAGAGCTAACTGAACTAAAGAAGCAACTTGATGAGCTGCTGGAAAAAGAATTCATCCGTCCGAGTAGCTCACCTTGGGTCTGCCCGGTCATCTTTGTCAAGAAGAGGGATACAAATGTTCCTCGCTTGGTTGTTGATTACCGCCCTCTGAATGCGGTGACCATCAAGAACAAATATCCTATTCCCAGAATGAATGACCTGTTCGATCAGCTAGCTGGTGCAAAGGTATTCTCCAAGATGGATCTGAGGTCAGGCTACCATCAGATAAAAATCAGAAAGGAGGATATTCCAAAGACGGCTTTCACTACCCGTTATGGGTTATATGAGTACACCGTCATGTCTTTCGGCCTCACAAATGCTCCGGCTACATTCATGAGGCTGATGAACTCCATCTTCCACGAGTACCTCGACAAGTTCGTCATAATATACATTGATGACATCCTTGTCTACTCCAAAACCGAAGAAGAACATGCTGAGCATCTTCGTCTAGTTCTGACCAAGCTTCGTGATCATCGTCTCTATGCCAAGTTCTCCAAGTGCGAGTTTTGGCTACAGGAGCTCATTTTTCTCGGTCATGTGGTGTCAGCTGCTGGAGTAGCGGTTATACGCGACAAGATTCAGTCAATCCTGGATTGGCCAACTCCCAAGTCAGTCAAAGATATCCGAAGCTTCCTTGGGTTGGCGGGTTATTACCGCCGATTCATCGAGGGATTTTCCAAAATAGCCAAAGCGTTAACTGACCTCCTCAAGAAAAATAAACAATTTGTGTGGTCAGACAAAGCTGAAGAGAGCTTCCAAACTCTCAGGGTCAAACTCACTACCACACCAGTGCTTGTCCTTCCTGACATCGACAAAGACTTTGTCGTCTATTGTGATGCATCACTCCAAGGCTTAGGATGTGTGTTGATGCAAGAAGGCCATGTGGTAGCCTATGCCTCCCGCCAACTCAAACCGCATGAACTCAACTATCCAACTCATGATCTAGAGCTTGTTGCCGTGGTTCATGCTCTGAAGCAATGGAGACCCTACCTGTTGGGCAACCATTGCGAGATCTTCTCGGATCATCAAAGTCTGAAGTATCTCTTCACCTAGCCCGATCTGAATCTCCGACAGAGAAGATGGTTGGAGTTGATCAAAGACTATGATGTGACCCTCAATTACCAGCCTGGCAAGGCAAATGTGGTTGCCGATGCGCTGAGTCGCAAGTCCTATTGCAACACCTTGATGGTTGAGCGAGCTCAACCTGCTCTTCATGAAGAATTCGCACATTTGAATCTGGAAATTGTTCCCTCCGGATATTTGGCCAACTTAGAGATCAAATCCACCCTTGAAGATGAGATCAAGGCAGCCCAGCAGCAGGATGCTGAGATCCTAGAAATCAAAGAGAAAATAGCTAGTGGGAAGGCTAACTGTTTTTCTGTTGATGACCATGGTGTTGTCGATTTTGGTAACCGTCTAGTGGTGCCCAAGAGTGGAAATACCAAAGAGTTGATCCTCTCAGAAGCTCACGAATCACCCATCTCTATTCATCCGGGTAACACCAAAATGTACCAAGATCTTCGCCCTCAATTCTGGTGGTCTTGCATGAAGCGCGAGATCGCCGAGTATGTTGCAGAATGCGACGTCTGTCGCCGGGTGAAAGCTGAACATCAAAGGCCAGCTGGTACTCTCCGCCCTATAGCCATTCCCGAATGGAAGTGGGATGAAGTTGGTATGGACTTCATTGCCGGATTTCCCAGGTCTCAAAAGGGAAATAATGCCATCTGGGTAGTCATCGACCGTCTGTCCAAGGTCGCTCACTTCCTCCCGGTTCGTGACGACATTCGAGCAAGCCAACTTGCTGATTTGTATATGGCCCGTATTGTTCCTTTGCATGGGGTTCCACTGAGGATTATCTCAGACCGTGGTAGTCTATTTGTGTCCAAATTCTGGCAAAGCTTCCAAGAGGCTCTGGGAACCCGCCTCAACTTCAGCACCACCTATCACCCCCAGACTGATGGTCAGACTGAAAGGGTGAACCAAGTCCTTGAGGACATGCTTCGGGCATGTGTTATCTCTTTCGGTAAGGGTTGGGAAAAGTACCTCCCCGTCACCGAGTTCTCCTATAACAACAGTCACCAAGCCAGTTTGCAAATGGCTCCCTTTGAGGTTCTCTATGGACGGAAATGTAGGACTCCTCTAAATTGGTCTGAAACCGGAGAGAGGTCACTCTTCGGTCCTGATGTGATCAATGAGGCTGAAGAAAAGGTCTGTATCATTTGAGCAAATCTGAAGATTGCTCAGTCCAGGCAGAAGAGCTATTATGATAAGCATCATCAGGAGGTTCTCTATGAAATTGGTGACAAAGCCTATCTTCGAGTCTCTCCCCTCCGAGGCGTCCGTCATTTCGGCATCAAGGGAAAATTGGCACCTCATTTTGTTGGTCCTTTCACTGTCCTGGGTAAGCGAGGTGATCTCTCCTATCAGCTCGAGCTTCCAGAGAATTTCCCGGATGTGCATGATGTGTTCCATGTCTCTCAACTCCGTCGTTGCTTCAAAGATCCTATTCGTGGGGTTAATCATGAAGAGTTGGACATTCAGGAGGATCTGACTTACCGCGAGCATACTGTCCGCATCTTGGATGAAGCGGAAAGGAAGACTCGTAATCAAACCATCAAGTTCCTTAAGATTCAGTGGTCTAACCATTCTGAAGAAGAAGCAACCTGGGAACGTGAAACTAGTCTTCGTCAGGAATACCCCGCCTTTTTCACTCAAGCCTAGAATCTCGGGACGAGATTCCTGTAAGGGGGGTAGAGTTGTAACAGCCCCACTTTTGGTACCTGAAAATATGAGTAAAATTTTCACTTTTGCATCTCCTCTTGCATCATGGCATTCCCTATTTTATTTTTGGCTTCACATGAAATAATAATGGAGCAACAATTAAGAACCAAGGATGGTGATGAAATGGTGAACAAACTTTCAATCTGAATTCTCATATTTGTCCAGGAAGTTCTAACAATACAAATATGTTTGTTGCAAGAATTAAGGCAATTGTAAATTCAAATATTTAATTAAAGCCCAAAATGCAAGAGAGAAATTTCAAAATATTTACCACATGAAATGTTTTCCAAATGGGCTGCAAATTTTACCATAGGTTCCAAATGTAAGGTTATGGCTCTGTGAATTTTTCCATAATTTTTAAAAATAGGTAAGGGCCTGAATTAAATGCCTAAACCCTACTGGAATTTTGGGAAAAAGAAAAAAAGAACAAATCCCTTACAGGTAGGCCCTACCTATCATCCCTCCCTGTGGCGACAGGGGGAACACTGGCGCCATGGCCGTGCCCCACCGTGCCCTCCCCTCACTGCTCCCTCGCACTCTGGCCCCCCTGGAGGATAAAGAGGCCCCCCACGACGTGCTGCTCCTCCTCCCCCTCCTTTTTCCCCCGTGCAGCAAACGCAAACCCTAATCGGCGCCATGACCGCAAGCTGACCGAGCCGCCGCCGCACGCCGCCATCGACACAAGCCTCCCGGAGCAGATCGAAGCGCACCAGGAGCTCCGCCTCGCCTCCCTCTTCTTCCTCGCCCAAGCAATCGGGCCGGGACGCCCTAAATCGAGCCGACGATCTCGTCTTCTTCCTCTCCGTCCGCCGGCTGTCGAGCACGATTGCCGTCGCCGCCGGCCTTCCCCTTCACCACCGAGCACCTAGACGCACTCAGGGTGAGCACACGGTCCTCCTGGACCTTTTCCTTCTCTCCCTCTCGCTCTGGTTCGCCGTAACGCCGTAGACCGAGACCGCGCCGCCGCCATAGCTCATCGCCGGAGCTCCTCCGGTGACCATTAGGTCACGCACCGCCGCCACTAGACTCCCCTCACCGTGCGGAACCGAATGTGACCCCTCTCGGGCTCACTAGCGCACGCGCGCGACGGATCCGTGCTCGGCATGCCGCCGGTCACCGCCGCGCCGCGCCGGTCGTGGCCTCCCCGCGGGTCAAACCTGCTCGTGGGCCGTTCGGCCGACGTGGACGCCCACATGGCTTGGGTCCCGCCGGTCAGCCTCTGTGGCTAGCCCACGCCCGGTGAAAAACATTTCGGTAGTAATTCCTGGAATTTAATTAAATGGCAGAAAATGAATTTGAACTTTAAAATTCCATAACTTTTGAACCACTAATCAGAAAAACGCAAATAATATACCAAAATGCTCAGGAAGAAATTATCTATCTGTTAGGGCCATTGGTTGAATTAATTGGCCAAAATAAATTGCCTGTATTTAATAAAAACAGAAATGGCAGAATAAATGTGGAATTTGGAAATTGCAGAACTTGAGTTTTAATTATCCAAAAATTATGAATAAGATCTCAAAATGTTCAGTGAACAATGATCTACAAGTTTATGTTATTTTAGAGAATTGTAGATCTAATTTTGGTGCTGTTTAATAAAAATAAATAAAATGGCAGAATTAATTCAATTATTGAAAATATCATAACTTGATGAATATTAATTCAAAAATTACAAATAAAATATCAAAATGATCATCAACTCAAATGCTATCTAGCTATTTTAATTCCACAGCATGAAGACAACTTTTCCTTTGATGTCATTTTCGAATTGGTTAAAATGATTTAAATTGCATAACCGTTTAAATCACCATTTCTTCATTGTTAATCGAAAAATTGCAAACGAAGTACCAAATTGTTCAGTGGAATAATACCTATATAACAATGTCATTTTCATGCATGTAGACTCCATATTTCAGTACTGGACATTTTGAATAAATGCTTAATTCACTAAGTTAAAGATGGAGATTTAACCCGTTAATTGCAATATTTATTTTAGGGGTTCCATTTACTTGTGGGACATGCCCAATATGATTCCAGTGCATAATTTGACCATCTCATCATGATTGTGCATTGCACCTTTGTATTCGTGTTATTTAGTTCGTTTCCTGTTATTGTTTGTGTTTCGTTAGAGTCAGGAGTCGAGGTTCCACCACAATACCTCGACGATCAACGCGACTAGTACTATCAGCAAGGCAAGAGCTAACCTAACCTTCTGTGCATATGTCATCCTATTAGTACAAGTATTTTCTCCACCATAATATTGCATCCGATTCTAGAAACAACTTGTAACAGCCCAGATTTGGTACCCTAAAATATGGGCAAAATTTTCAATTTTTATTTTCATTGCATCATGGCATACATATTTAAATTGCTAAGTTAAATATTGTAAACAGTGGAAATCATTAAAAGGAATCAAACACTTCCTAAAATTCCCAAGTGAAGTGCAATTGCTCCATCTGGCAAAACCAAAATATTCTTGAGCTTCCATATTTGTCCAGGAAGTTCCAAGAGTACAAAATAATATTCTTACTTTGTGTTTTCATAAGACTATAAAATTGATGGTTGGAATTGATCAAATTGCAATATGTGAACCCTATTAACAAATGTTATGCAAAACTTTTTATTTTGCAACACCAAATTTTGTCAAACTTCTACATGTCATGAGGAGGCTACATGAATTTTTGCAGGTTTTATAAAAAGGTTTAAATGCCTCAATTAAAAATGAGAACTTCAAATAGTTGCAAATCAACTTTGAATTTTGAAACCAAGTTAAACCTTTCAAAAATTCAAAACAAAAATATGGTGAGCTTCCTTATATTATTGTGAACCTCCCTGAATTTTCTCATAATTTTTGAAAATGTTTTGGTGCCTCAAATAAATGCCAAAAGGGTGTTGTTTCAAATTTGAAAGAAAACCAGAAAAGGAAAAATGGGCCAGGGGGTTATTCGCAAAAGCGTCTTCTTCCCTGTTGCACACAGTGGCGTCACTGCCGCTTGCCGCCGTGGCCGTGCCACCATCCTGCGCCTCGCTGCCGGGCCCCCCCCCTCCGTGGAGGCGTCGACAAGGAGGCCCCCCACGACGAGCTGCTCTTCCCTCTCTCCCTCTCCCCTGCTTTCCCCCTGGAACCCTAACCCTAATTTCGGGGCCGAGCTCCTTCCGCCGCCGCCGCCTTGCTGCGTCAATCGCCGCCGTCCTGCGCCGCTCCGAGCTCGCCTGAGGTGTCCCTCCGGACCACCTCGGCCTCCTCTTCCTCCCGGGGCAACCAGCCCGTGCTGGGAGGCCCGCGTTCGCGGGAACCGTCCCGGTCTCCTCCGCTCTGGCCGCTGCTCCGCCGAGCTCCTCCCAGTCGACTCCGGCCTCCCCCCGGCCTCGCCGTCTGCGTCGTCGTGCTCCTGGTGAGCTCTTGACCCGAATGGCCTTCTTCTCCCTCCTCCTCCCTCGCTCTATGCCGCTCCCCCACGAATGCCACCGTCGGCCGCCGCTGTACATGGACGCCGGCCATGCTCCGGTGACCATATGGTATTTTCCGCCGCCCCCTCTGCTCCTCTCTGCTTCCTCTAGCGCATAGAGCAGCTGCCCGCATCCAATTTCAACCCGAGACCACGAATCGATGATCGACAGGCCGCAGCTCCCCTCGGTGACGTCATGCTACGTCAGTGTTCTTCTGTTTTTAATTTCCAAAAAATTAACAGAACCTTGTAAATGCAATATCAAATATTTGGTAACTCAGAAAAATTCAAATAAGGTATCAGAAAGTTTATAATTTCATGACCTATTCAAATATGTAACTCATATATGCAATTAAATTGTAAAATTTGAATTTAAAATGTGAAATGCAAATCCTATGTGAAGTGATTCAAATTTTTGGAAATTGCATATCTTTGAAACCATAAGTCAAAAAAATGCAAATAATATACCAAAATGCTCAGGGAGAAAATGTCCATCTGTTATTGCCATTGGTAGAATTAATTGACCAAAATAAAATGCCTTTATTTAATAAAAACAGAGATGGCAGATTTAATTCAAATTTTGAAAATTGCATAACTTGAGTTTTAATTATCCAAAAATTATGAATAAGCTCTCAAAATGTTCAGTGAACAATGATCTACAAGTTTATGTTGTTTTAGAGAATTGTAGATCTAGTTTTGGTGCTGTTTATTAAAAATAAGTAAAATGGCAGGATTAATTCAATTATTAAAAATATCATAACTTGGTGAATATTAATTCAAAATTTGCAATTGATATACCAAAATGACCAGTAAAACAACTGCTATCTAGCCATGTTAATTTCACAGTATGAAAATAACTTTTGCTTTGATGTCATTTTCGAATTGGTTAAAATGAGTTAAGTTGCTTAACCGTTTAATTCGCCATTTATTCATCGTTTATCGGAAAAATGCAAACGAGGTATCAAAACGATCAGCACGAGAATATCTACCCAATAATGTCTTTTTCATGCATTTAGGACCCATAATTCAGTACTGGACATTTTGGATAATAACGAAGTTCACTAAGTTAAATATGGAGTTTTGACCCGTTAATTGCAATATTTATTTTAGGGGTTCCATTTAACTTGTGGCACATGCCCAATATGATTGCAGTGCATAAATTGACCATCTCATCATGATTGTGCATTGCACCTTGTATTTGTGTTATTTATTTCGTTTTCTGTTATTGTTGTGTTTCGTTAGATTCAGGAGTCGAGGTTCCACCACAATACCTCGACGATCAATGCGCCCAGTACTATCAGCAAGGCAAGAGCTAACCTAACATTCTTGGCATCTAGCATCCTACTGTTTTATAAACTTATTTTATCCACCATAATATTGCATGCGATTCAAATGCCACTTTTGATCAAGTACTATAGTATCCTATGAATGCATGTTTATCCCCTGAACCATCACATGCTTTCCCCTCCTATGAACTCTAGGGTTGATGTGTTTGCCGGATACAAATTATAATTGTTGTTTATATGATTAGCTATGCTTAGCCATGCTTAGTCAAATACTAGTTATGTCCGTTGTTTAAAGTCCATAATTGTTGATGTTAATGGAATGACGTGGACTTGGTGGTTAATGGAGATGCTAAATTAAAATGCTAAGAAGGCTGGGATGAGTTGCCATCGGGGACGGTGTTTTGTCTCATTCCTGCCCCTAGGTGCGAGTTCTTTACCTCTTGAACCAAGACTAGCGTGCTACCAACGGTGGGGGTATGGGCTCCTTACTAACTGAATAACTTGTGCGGGCGTATCCAAGGGTCCTCTAGTTTACTATTTCCTTTTGCGCGTGTGTGTGGGAGCGGAAAAAGGAATGATGAGGATGGTGGTGTTTAGGACGTGGCGATGGGGGCAGGGGCTGAAATAGGCTGGGTAAACTTGTCCTGTCGCCACAGATGACTCTTGGATAGTCTTATGCGAGGTAAAGGTTTAACCGCGCCCACTCGCCGGCCTTCCTCGGAAGAGGGCCAATCAGGTGAGCCGGATGGTACCAACGGGTAAATTAGTACACCCGTGTAGGGTTTAATCTTTTCGAGAAGCCGTGTCCGCGGTTATGGACGACTTGGGAATAGATGATAAGATCATAGATAACCTGAACGTAATTGATATGGCAGCTAGAGGTTGCATAATCAACGTGTGGTAAAGGTTCATTTCCTCGAGGGTGATTCGAGGGAGTGCCTTGGTGGAGATGAGTTGGTGTTGGCTACAAATGGTTCGATGAGAACCGGAGATGAAACTTTACTCTCTTATCCCTTTTCGGAAAACATTCTGAGTAGACGATGCAAAGGGTCCTGATGTCTTTTAAAATGGAAAACTAGCTTTATGCAAAACCAGCTACATTATATAGCATTAGAGCCTTCGTCAGCATCGGGCCTATATCGCCCTACTAATTCTTGCGAGTACGTCATACTCAGCCTTGCTTTGTTGATTATTATTTGTTTCAGAGGAGGACGTCACCGAACCGGAAGGTGGGTTCTTTATTGACATCGACGAGTAGTCTGGGGTTCCCAGGTGGCAGCTTGGGACGTTTTGGAACAGGCTGGCACGGGATGTTTATCTGTCGGCCTCTTAGGCCATATTTTGGATCTTGTTGTTTAGACAACTAAATTTGCTTCCGCTTGATGTAATGTTGGGTCTGTGACCTCTGATTGTGATATTTGTTATCTTTCTCATATATGAGTTGAACTAAGATCTCTTGTGTCGTAGAGTCTGTGATGTGCCAGTTGTTCCGCAGTCTTGGTCTCTTTGCTATACGTGAAAGCGATGTCTGAGCTTATGGCATGATCGAGGTGTTGTGTGCTGATGATGTATTCCGAGCACGCCTGCCAATGAGTTTTGGCCTAGGATTGGTAAACCCAGTAACCCTCGATTGTGTAGCATGACCGGTTACACAACATTTCACTATATAGCTCTAGGGTCGGGGCGCTACAAGTTGGTATCAGAGCAGGACTGCCCGTAGGAAACCCGTTCTACTGGTCGATGTCGAGTCTAGTGCGTGAAAATTATTTATAACCTAAAAAGGAGTTGTGAAAACCATCTTAGGATTCTTTTTACTCCTTATCCAACTCGCTCTATTCTGATTTATCTTACCTCGATTTGATTTAGCGGTTCTTCTGCTCGTCTGGCGATTCAAGAATTTAGGTTCACGGGGTTGGGTTCTACCTTTAGTTACTGGTTAACTTTGCTCGTCTGCCAACTCTAAAGCCCGAAGAAAGGAAGTGTTGCAGATCGTCAAGAAATTCCCTTGCTTTAGCCCAAGATCTTGAACCGAAGGTCCCGGATTGTGCTAGGGCTCTGGTGTAATGATTTATGAGGGTTGTCACCCGTGTGAGCATTATGCTGTTCATGAGTCCCAGTGCATGAAGCTGATCTTTAACCCAAGATCTTTTCCGTTGAACCCTATTGTTAATTCAAACCTTACATCAGGGTGGCAAAATTGAAGTTAGTCTTCAAACTCGAGGTTGTAGCCGCAATTGTTTTCCTCACCGATGCTCTTCTCTATCACTAGCTTTAGCTAGGCTTTCTGCCACAGAACCATATGAATCACGGCGGGATTGCTCTTAGCAAGTGGTCCATCAATATTTGGGATTCCTCCACTAATACCCGTCCAGGAAACCCTTTCGGCACTAGTTGTCGGAAGAGTGCTAACAAAGGCTTCGGCAATATCGTGGTTTCCTTGATCTGTTTTGTGCCATCTTAAATCTCTATATCAGGAAGAAGTCTAATGATCTATCCTAAAGGACCGGCTATGGTTACTAACTGTGTCCTTGTTCATATCTCCAGAATGGCTCCTACCCGTCGTGGTGAAAGCAGCAATCCTGATCCACCGCCGCCACCCACTATGGCGGAGGTCCTGATGATTATTGAAGAGGGCCGCATGCGCAACGAGAATCTGCTCGCGCAGTTGGTGCAGCAGGGTGCACGGAGGAACACTGAATGCAGCACCCTCACTGACTTCCTGAAGTCCCAGCCTCCCACTTTCGCTTATGCTAAAGAGCCACTTGATACTGATGATTGGCTTCGTGCTCTTGAGCGCAAGTTCACTGCCTTGCAAGTTCCGGCGGCGGAACAAGTGAACTTCGCCACCTACCTGCTGACTGGAGCCGCAGGGTCCTGGTGGGAAAGCCATGTGTCCATGGTTGCTGCTGGCCATACCTTCACTTGGACTGAATTCCGCACTGCCTTCCGTGCGGCTTACATTCCCCAGCCCATCATGGACCTAAAAAGGAGGGAGTTCCTGGAGCTGACCCAGGGACGCATGGACGCCCAAGCTTATGGGCGTGAGTTCAACCACCTCTCTCGTTATGCCCCCCGGGACATGACCAATGATGAATATAAGCAGTATCTGTTCCGCAAGGGACTGACTCCGCGACTCCGTCATGAGTTGCTGCCCTTCAAGTTCCAGTATTACCAGGAGCTGTACAACCTTGCTCTCACTCTGGAGCAGGGTAGGAAGGAACTGGAGGTTTCCAAGAGGCCTGTGCAGGACGGCCACCAGAGCTCCTCTTCTTCTGAGGGCAAGAAGCGCCGGGTATTCGTGCCCTTCAGCTCTGTGCCTAAGGCACCCTCCGCGCCAAAGCCCTCAGGATACGGGCCACCTCCGTCTCGCCCAGCTACTTCAACCTTGGATGCGGCTAGAAGTGGGTACCACCCTCAGCTGCCTCCACCACCGCCGAGGCCCACTTGTTTCAGCTGTGGCCAGCCGGGGCACTTCTCCAGGGAGTGTCCCCAGAAGGCACCGGCTACCTCAGCACCTGCACCGGCTCCCTCTACACTAGCCGCCAAGGCCATGACCGTCAGCCGTGGTCGCCTGAACCACGTCTTGACTAAAGGAGTTGAAGAAGGCCCCCGCGTTCTCATGGGTACGCTTCGAGTCAATACATATCCAGTTTCAGTTTATTCGATTCGGGAGCATCGCATTCATTAATATTCATGTCCTTTGCACCCAAACCACAAATACCATTTGAGGATATGGACTCCCCTCAAGTGGTCAATCCTCATCATCTTACCGGTTTTCCCCAATCTAGCTCGTGTTCTGGAGCTTGGCAAGGAAGCCTACGTCTTGAGAAATTAGTGACCCTACCTTCTGTTACTGACGCAACCTCCCTCTTCAGTCCTGCAAGGCCTGGAGTGTCCGCACACCTAACCAACTAGGAATCTCAAGCAGAAATGATGATTGGGGTTCGTCAAGAACACGACCTAAGCCTGCTAGTAATCCTGACAAGTCCGGTGTTGTAGCTCACGCACCTCACCGAAAGGCCCGTTGACGAAATCTCTTAAATCTCTAACCTCGACCACTATACCGAGGGTCTTGGGTAATTCTTGGATATGCCCGGATTCAGTCATCTTTCTCAAAGACTTATGGTCTTGTGCAAAGTTCATATTTCCAACCCTTAGAGAAAATTTGTCTATCACCTTGAACTATCTTCTGACTTTCTCGTCGGCACGTCATGCTTGCTACCTTACTCTCTGCAACAAGGAAGATCATCGTGGGATCCAAAAGATCGTTGAAGTTAAGGGTTGTCATGTTTCCCTCCTCTCCCTCTTCCTACTCTAGGAATCTCGGGGCGAGATTCTTGTAAGGGGGGTAGAATTGTAACAGCCCAGATTTGGTACCCTAAAATATGGGCCAGATTTTCACTTTTTATTTTCATTGCATCATGGCATACATATTTAAATTGCTAAGTTAAATATTGCAAACAATGGAAATCATTAAAAGGAATCAAACACTTCCTAAAATTCCCAAGTCAAGTGCAATTGCTCCATCTGGCAAAACCAAAATATTCTTGAGCTTCCATATTTGTCCAGGAAGTTCCAAGAGTGCAAAATAATATTCTTACTTTGTGTTTTCATAAGACTATAAAATTGATGGTTGGAATTGATCAAATTGCAATATGTGAACCCTATTAACAAATGTTATGCAAAACTTTTTATTTTGCAACACCAAATTTTGTCAAGCTTCTACATGTCATGAGGAGGCTACATGAATTTTTGCAGGTTTTATAAAAAGGTTTAAATGCCTTAATTAAGAATGAGAACTTCAAATAGTTGCAAATCAACTTTGAATTTTGAAACCAAGTTAAACCTTTCAAAAATTCAAAACAAAAATATGGTGAGCTTCCTTATATTATTGTGAACCTCCCTGAATTTTCTCATAATTTTTGAAAATGTTTTGGTGCCTCAAATAAATGCCAAAAGGGTGCTGTTTCAAATTTGAAAGAAAACCAGAAAAGGAAAAATGGGCCAGGGGGTTATTCGCAAAAGCGTGTTCTTCCCTGTTGCACACAGTGGCGTCACTGCCACTTGCCGCCATGGCCGTGCCACCGTCCTGCGCCTCACTGCCGGGCCACCCCTTCGTGGAGGCGTCGACAAGGAGGCCCCCCACGACGAGCTGCTCTTCCCTCTCTCCCTCTCCCCTGCTTTCCCCCTGGAACCCTAACCCTAATTTCGGGGCCGAGCTCCTTCCGCCGCCGCCGCCTTGCCGCGCCTATCACCGCCGTCCTGCGTCGCTCCGAGCTCGCCTGAGGTGTCCCTCCGGACCACCTCGGCCTCCTCTTCCTCTCGGGGCAACCAGCCCGTGCTGGGAGCCCCCGCGTTCGCCGGAACCGTCCCGGTCTCCTCCGCTCTGGCCGCTGCTCCGCCGAGCTCCTCCCCGTCGACTCCGGCCTCCCCCCCGGCCTTGCCGTCTACGTCGTCGTGCTCCTGGTGAGCTCCTGACCCGAATGGCCTTCTTCTCCCTCCTCCTCCCTCGCTCTATGCCGCTCCCCCACGAACGCCATCGTCGGCCGCCGCTGTACATGGACGCCGGCCATGCTCCGGTGACCATATGGTCTTTTCCGCCGCCCCCTCTGCTCCTCTCTGCTTCCTCTAGCGCATAGAGCAGCTGCCCGCATCCAATTTCAACCCGAGACCACGAATTGATGATCGACAGGCCGCAGCTCCCCTCGGTGACGTCATGCTACGTCAGTTTTCTTCTGTTTTTAATTTCCAGAAAATTATCAGAACCTTGTAAATGCAATATCAAATATTTGGTAACTCAGAAAAAAATCAAATAAGGTATCAGAAAGTTTATAATTTCATGACCTATTCAAATATGTAACTCATATATGCAATTAAATTGTAAAATTTGAATTTAAAATGTGAAATGCAAATCCTATGTGAAGTGATTCAAATTCTTGGAAATTGCATATCTTTGAAACCATAAGTCCAAAAAATGCAAATAATATACCAAAATGCTCAGGGAGAAAATGTCCATCTGTTATTGCCATTGGTAGAATTAATTGACCAAAATAAAATGCCTTTATTTAATAAAAACAGAGATGGCAGATTTAATTCAAATTTTGAAAATTGCATAACTTGAGTTTTAATTATCCAAAAATTATGAATAAGCTCTCAAAATGTTCAGTGAACAATGATCTACAAGTTTATGTTGTTTTAGAGAATTGTAGATCTAGTTTTGGTGCTGTTTATTAAAAATAAATAAAATGGCAGAATTGATTCAATTATAAAAAATATCATAACTTGGTGAATATTAATTCAAAATTTGCAATTGATATACCAAAATGACCAGCAAAACAACTGCTATCTAGCCATGTTAATTTCACAGTATGAAAATAAATTTTGCTTTGATGTCATTTTCGAATTGGTTAAAATGAGTTAAGTTGCTTAACCGTCTAATTCGCTATTTATTCATCGTTAATCGGAAAAATGCAAACGAGGTATCAAAACAATCAGCATGACAATATCTACCCAATAATGTCTTTTTCATGCATTTAGGACCCATAATTCAGTACTGGACATTTTGGATAATAACGAAGTTCACTAAGTTAAATATGGAGTTTTGACCCGTTAATTGCAATATTTATTTTAGGGGTTCCATTTAACTTGTGGGACATGCCCAATATGATTGCAGTGCATAAATTGACCATCTCATGATGATTGTGCATTGCACCTTGTATTCGTGTTATTTATTTCGTTTTTTGTTATTGTTGTGTTTCGTTAGATTCAAGGGTCGAGGTTCCACCACAATACCTCGACGATCAACGCGCCCAGTACTATCAGCAAGGCAAGAGCTAACCTAACCTTCTTGGCATCTAGCATCCTACTGTTTTATAAACTTATTTTATCCACCATAATATTGCATGCGATTCAAATGCCACTTTTGATCAAGTACTATAGTATCCTATGAATGCATGTTTATCCCCTGAACCATCACATGCTTTCCCCTCCTATGAACTCTAGGGTTGATGTGTTGACCGGATACAAATTATAATTGTTGTTTATATGCTTAGCCATGCTTAGTCAAATACTAGTTATGTCCGTTGTTTAAAGTCCATAATTGTTGATGTTAATGGAATGACGTGGACTTGGTGGTTAATGGAGATGCTAAATTAAAATGCTAAGAAGGCTGGGATGAGTTGCCATCGGGGATGGTGTTTTGTCTCGTTCCTGCCCCTAGGTGCGAGTTCTTTACCTCTTGAACCAAGACTAGCGTGCTACCAACGGTGGGGGTATGGGCTCCTTACTAACTGAATAACTTGTGCGGGCGTATCCAAGGGTCCTCTAGTTTGCTATTTCCTTTTGCGCGTGTGTGTGGGAGCGGAAAAAGGAATGATGAGGATGGTGGTGTTTAGGACGTGGCGATGGGGGCAGGGGCTGAAATAGGCTGGGTAAACTTGTCCTGTCGCCACAGATGACTCTTGGATAGTCTCATGCGAGGTAAAGGTTTAACCGCGCCCACTCGCCGGCCTTCCCCGGAAGAGGGCCAATCAGGTGAGCCGGACAGTACCAATGGGTAAATTAGTACACCCGTGCAGGGTTTAATCTTTTCGAAAAGCCGTGTCCGCGGTTATGGACGAATTAGGAATAGACGATAAGATCATAGATAACCTGAACATAATTGATATGGAAGCTAGAGGTTGCATAATCAACGTGTGGTAAAGGTTCATTTCCTCGAGGGTGATTCGAGGGAGTGCCTTGGTGGAGATGAGTTGGTGTTGGCTACAAATGGTTCGATGAGAACCGGAGATGAAAGTTTACTCTCTTATCCCTTTTCGGAAAACATTATGAGTAGACGATGCAAAGGGTCCTGATGTCTTTTAAAATGGAAAACTAGCTTTATGCAAAACCAGCTACATTATACAGCATTAGAGCCTCCGTCAGCATCGGGCCTATATCGCCCTACTAATTCTTGAGAGTACGTCGTACTCAGCCTTGCTTTGTTGATTATTATTTGTTTCAGAGGAGGACGTCACCGAACCGGAAGGTGGGTTCTTTATTGACATCGACGAGTAGTCTGGGGTTCCCAGGTGGCAGCTTGGGATGTTTTGGAATAGGCTGGCACGGGATGTTTATCTGTAGGCCTCTTAGGCCATATTTTGGATCTTGTTGTTTAGACAACTAAATTTGCTTCCGCTTGATGTAATGTTGGGTCTGTGACCTCTGATTGTGATATTTGCTATCTTTCTCATATATGAGTTGAACTAAGATCTCTTGTGTCGTAGAGTCTGTGATGTGCCAGTTGTTCCATAGTCTTGGTCTCTTTGCTATACGTGAAAGCGATGTCTGAGCTTATGGCATGATCGAGGTGTTGTGTGCCGATGATTTATTCCGAGCACGCCTGCCAATGAGTTTTGGCCTGGGATTGGTAAACCGAGTAACCCTCGATTGTGTAGCATGACTGGTTACACAACGTTTCACTGTATAGCTCTGGGGTCGGGGCGCTACACAACTTTTGTTCAGTGGATAGAGAATCCTATAATTTGCATGCTCCTTGAACCATTATCTATTTCCCTTCCTATTAACCATAGGTTGATGTGTTGGCCTGAGATAATTAATATCAGTTGTATGTTATGCTTAGATATGCTTAGCCATGCGTAGTCGAATGCTTAAGTTGTCCGTTGATTATTTCCATACATGTGAAGTTGATGGAATGTTCGGACAGTGGTGGAAACTTGTGTTAATAAATAATTCCTAAGAAGACTGGGATGAGTTGCCATCGGGGATGGTGCTTTGTCTTGTTCCTGCCCCTAGGTGCGAGTTCTTTACCTCTTGAACCAAGACTAGCGTGCTAACAGCGGTGGGGGTATGGGCCCCTTACTAACTGAATAACTTGTGCGGGCATATCCAAGGGTCCTCTAGTGTGCGCTTTCCATTTGCGAGTGTGTGGTCGGTGATGATGGTGATGATGATGATGTGATGACGATGGTGGTGATAGGAGTGGCGATGGGGCAGGGTGTTGAAATAGGCACTGAACTTGTCATGTCGTCACGATGACCCTTAGATAGTCTCATGCGAGGTAAAGGTTTAACCGCGCCCGCCCTGCCGGCTTTCCCCGGAATAGAGCTAATTGTACAGGCAAGGGGTCGGACGGTACCAATGGAAAAAAACAGTACACCCCTGTAGGGTTTAATCTTTTCGAAAAGCCGTGTCCGCGGTTATGGACAACTTGGGAATAGACGATAAGATCATAGAAAACCTGAAATTAATTGATATGGCAGCTAGAGGTTGCATAATCAACGTGTGGTAAAGGTTCATTTCCTCGAGGGTGATTCGAGGGAGTGCCTTGGTGGATATGAGTGGTGAATTCTGGTTACTACTGGTGCAAGGTGACCCGAAGAAAGAAAGTTTTACTATCTTATCCCCTTTGAGAAAAACCTTCTGAGTAGTCGGTGCCATGAGTCCTAGTGTTACCCGAAAGGAAAAACTAGCTTTCTGCAAAACCAACTACTATACAGCTTTGAAGCCAAACAACATCGGGCCTATATCGCCCTACTAATTCTTGTGAGTACGTCGTACTCAGCCTTGTTTTGTTGATTATATTTGTTTCAGAGGAGGACGCCACCGAACTGGAAGGTGGGTTCTTTATCGACATCGACGAGTAGTCTGGGGTTCCCAGGTGGTAGCTTGGGACGTCTCGGAACAGGCTGGCTGGGATATGTTATTGTAGGCCTCTTAGGCCATAATTTGGATCTTGTTGTTAGACAACTATATTTGCTTCCGCTTGATGTAATGATGGGTCTGTGACCTCTGATTGTGATATTTGCTATCTTTCTCATATATGAGTTGAACTATGATCTCTTTTGTCGTAGAGTCTATGATGTGCCAGTTGTTCCGCAGTCTTGGTCTCTTTGCTATACGTGAAAGCGATGTTTGAGCTTATGGCATGATCGAGGTGTTGTGTGCCAATGATCCATTCCGAGCACACCTGCCAATGAGTTTTGGCCTGGGATTGGTAAACCCAGTAACCCTCGATTGTGTAGCATGACCGGTTACACAACGTTTCACTATATAGTTCTGGGGTCGGGGCGCTACAGCTGCGCCCTCCTGTCCTTCCTCGACGCCTACTCCGGCTATCACCAGATCCTGTTGAACCCGGACGATCAGCTCAAGACCGCCTTCATCACTCCCTACGGCCCATACTGCTACACCACCATGCCGTTCGGCGTGAAGAATGCGGGGGCGACATACCAGCGTTGCATGCAGAAATGCTTGCACGACCAAATCGGTCGCAACGTTCACGCCTACGTTGACGACGTCGTCATCAAGACCAAGGAGAAGCACACTCTGCTCGCCGACCTCAAAGAAACCTCCGACAACCTGCGCCGCTTTCAAATGAAGCTCAACCCGGAGAAATGCGTGTTCAGCATTCCAGCCGGACAGCTACTCGGCTATCTGGTGTCGGCACGGGGAATCGAGGCCAACCCAAAGAAGATCACCACCATCGACAACATGTGACAGCTAAGAAACGTCAAGGACATCCAAAAGTTCACCGGTTGCCTGGCGTCCCTCAGCCGTTTCATTAGCCGGCTTGGGGAGTAGGCCCTCCCGCTGTACCATTTGCTGAAGAAAATGGACAAGTTCGTCTGGAGCGACTCGGCCGACGCCGCCTTCAAGGAGCTCAAGCGCGCGATGGTCACCACCCCGGTCCTAGCACCGCCGGCTCCAAAGGAGCCCATGATCTTGTACATCGCCGCCTCCTACCGAGTCGTCAGCATCGTCTTGGTGGTGGACCGAGAGGAAGCCGGCAAGCAGCGGCCGGTGCAGCGGCCAGTCTATTACCTCAGTGAAGTGCTCTTGCAGTCGAAGCAAAACTACCCGCACTACTAGAAGCTCGTATACGGCATGTACATGGAAACGAAAAAGCTGAAGCACTACTTCCAGGAGCATCCAATCAAGGTGATAAGCGATGCTCCACTCGCCGAGATCATAGGCAACAAGGATGCAACCGGCAGAGTCGCGAAATGGGCAATCAGCCTGACGGCGCACGGAGTCGAATATGACAAGAGAACGGCAATCAAGTCACAGGAGCTGGCCGATTTCCTTGCCGACTGGACGGAGACGGATCACGTACCACCACCACCTGATTCCGGCCAGCATTGGCTCATGCACTTCGATGGCTCCAAAAGATACTGGGGGCTCAGCGCCGAAGTCGTCCTCACCTCTCCCAAAGGGTGCCGGCTTGAATACGTGCTACAAATCCACTTCACGGCGTCCAACAACCTAGCCGAATATGAAGCTCTCACGCACGGCCTCAAGCTCGCCAAGGCCATGAACATCAAGCGGATCCTCTGCTACGTCGACTCCGACTTGGTGGTCCAGCAAACCAGCGGTCATTGGGACGCCAAGGACCCCAACATGGCCACCTACCGCTTCTACGTCCAGCAACTAGCGGGATGCTTCGACGGATGTGAATTCCATCACATCTACCGCTCCAACAACGAAGCAGCTGACACCTTGGCGAATATTGGCTCTCTTCACGAGGAAATCCCACCCGACGTCGCCCTCGAGAAGCTGTACAAGCCATCTATCATGCTATGCCCAGGCTCAGACTCCATCCGGATACCACCGGGCACGGAGACGGCCGGGTCGGCTTCGGGCAAGCAGGAAGCCGTCGAGGTCCTCGTCATCGAAAAAGCTCCGCCATGGACCCAACCCTTCCTCGCCTACCTCGCCAACGACGAACTCCCGGCGGACGAGCTCGTCGCCAGGCAAATCAAATGCCGAGCGAGTGCTTACACCATCATCAACAACGAGTTGTACAAGCGCAGTGTCTCTGGAATATTCCAGCGCTGTGTAAGCCAAGAAGAAGGAATCAAGATCCTCAAGGAAATTCATCAGGGCGAATGCGGCCACCACGCGTCATCAAGAGCAATCGTGGCCAAGGCGTTCAGACACGGTTTCTACTGGCCGACTACGCTGGCGGACGCAAACCAGCTGGTCCGGCTCTACAACGGTTGTCAACGATTCGCAACGCAGAAACACACGCCGGCTTCAGCACTCAAGACAATTCCAATCACCTGGCCGTTTGCCGTCTGGGGACTAGACATGGTCGGCCCGCTGAAGAGGTCCAGTGGTGGCATGACACACCTGCTGGTAGCCGTCGACAAGTTCACGAAGTGGATCGAAGCCAAGCCGATCAAGAAGTTGGATGGACCAACAGCCGTCAAGTTCTTCAAGAGCATCATCTACCATTTCGGCTACCCCAACAGCATCATCACGGACAACGGATCAAATTTCGTCAAGGGAGAATTCGGCAAGTTCTGCGGCAGGACCGGCATCCGGCTCGACGTCGCCTCTGTCGCGCATCCGCAGTCAAATGGGCAGGTTGAGCGGGCAAATGGCCTCATCCTATCCGGCATCAAGCCTCGGTTGCTCGAACCGCTTGAGCGGGCAGCCGGCGCGTGGGAAGAAGAACTACCTTCCGTCCTCCGGAGCCTAAGGACAACTCCGAATCGCTCAACCGGCTTCACCCCCTTCTTCCTCGTCCACGGGGCTGAAGCCGTCATGCCAACCGACATCGAGCACGACGCACCTCGAATCGCGTTGTTCACAGAAGCAGAAGCTAAACAAGCCTATGAAGACGGGATGGACCTGCTTGAAGAAGGGCGCCAACTTGCCGAGTCAAGGTCGGCGATATATCAGCAGCAAGTACTTAACTACCACAGCCGGCAAGTCAGGCCTGTCCGATTCCGCGAAGGCGACCTCGTGCTCCGGCTAATCCAAGACACAAAGAACATGCATAAGCTGTCATGACCCTGGGAAGGACCATTCATCGTAAGCAAGGCACTCATCAACAATGCTTACTACTTGATCGACGCCTGCGAGCACAAGAAGGACACGATGGACAAGGAAGGCGATGAAACGGAAAGGCCATGGAATGCTTCACTCTTGTGTCGATTCTTCACTTGAGAAAGAACCATGTATGTATCACCCATGCTATCAATAAAGAAATGAGAATTATGAGCACATGAGCAAATTTTTTCGCAATTTTTTTCTGCATTTCTCTTCCGGTTGCTCCGGCAGCCGGCAAGCTTGCCTTCAGCGGCCGTGTAGCATGGCTAACCTCTAAACGGCTAACTCTTCGGATTCGGTTAAGGCCGGCAAGAGAATAAGCTGGAGGAGGCCAACCACGTGAAAAACGCTTAAGGGAAAGTACTGCCGGTTGAAAAATCGCTATTCTGCAAACTCGGCCAAGCCGGCAGTTGGCAACTTCTTCTCCTATTACGGATGATTAACTACACGACGCTAAACGGCTAACTCTTCGGATCCGGTTAAGGCCGGCAAGAGAATAAGCTGGAGGCTGACTGTATGCGGAAGACGTAAGAAACAGAAATCGTTGCCGGCTGAGAAAACCCTGGCCCAACAAACCGGATCCTAACGTTATAGTAGTGTGCATGATCTCGCTGGACGGTGAAGTGCACACGAATGGCGGCGGGAAAGGCTACAGGCGAGTGCAAAATTGAGCTAAGCAAAATAAAAGTATTCTCCACAAGCGAAAGAAGAAGCTAACCGCTTCGTCATTTCATCCCTCGCACGAGAATGCCGTTTCCCGGCTCCGGAGATCTCAACCCGGACACAGGACGACGCGTAAAAGATCAAGCCGGTCAACAGCACACCAACGCAAGAACAAAAGCAAGCGACATTCAACATCATAGATAATGGCTTACAGTCGGAAGAGGAGTACAGAAGCAAAAGGAGGAAGTCCATAGGCGGACAACCTCGCCTACTGGCCAAGCCGGCTACAAGATAACCTAAAGCTAAGCGGGAGGTGGAGTCAAATCGTCATCGCTCTCCTCCCACTCCTTGAGGCACAGGGAGCCGTCGAAGACCTTGACGAAGAGGACCCCATTCTGGCGCTTCAGCTGGAAGTGGAGGATGAAGGGAGGCTCCAGGCGGAAGAACTTAGCGAAAGCTTTCCAGCCGGAGAAGAACTCAGCCTGCCGGCGAGCCTCCCCACCTTCTTGGCTGACGATGACGTGAGCATGTACCTCCCAAGGCCCCTGACGAGCTCCAACCCGATGAAGAAGAAACGTGAAGGGCCCTTCCCCATCCAAGGCATCGGCGACGGCCCGAGGGAGCCACTTGATGCGCTGGATGGGCTCATACAGCGTCAAGAGGAATTCTGAAATGGGGAACTCGCCCCATTAAACACCTACAGGAGACTCCGAGCGGGCGGGAGAGGGGATCCGTCTACTCCCGGTCGCCACAGCGGCGGTATCTCCATCGCCGCCGCGTCCGAGCTTTGGCGGCCGGCCCCTGCCGCGCTTTGCCGCCGCATTGGAGGACCCCCCGGCGTCCTTCTTCGGCGGGCGACCCCGACCGCGCTTAGCCACAATGGGAGAATCCATCTCGATCTCCTTCTTCGGCGCCATGCCTGGATGAGGAGGAGCGAGGTGGAAGTAGAAGATGAAGCAAGAAAAACGCACCTGCACAACTATTTATAAGGGGACCCGAGGGTAGCTCAACCGTCAGCGCCCCGTCTCCAGGCGACACGTGGACACCAGCACAAAGGACGGCGAAGCCGAGGAGACAAAAGGATACCCGGGGGCTGCGCAACCGCCAAGCCGGCTCCGCAGACCCGGACGAAAAAACACCCCGAGTCACAGACTTGGGGGCTGCCACGCCGTCAGCCGGCAGGAAATTCCCGGGGACTGCGTAGCCGCCAAGCCAGCTCCGCAGACCCGGACGAACAAACACCCCGAGTGACGGACTCGGGGGCTGCCACGCCGTCAGCCGGCAGAAAATTCCCGGGGGCTGCGCAGCCGCCAAGCCGGCTCCGCAGACCCGGACGAACAAACACCCCGAGTCACGGACTCGGGGGCTGCCACGCCGTCAGCCGGCAGAAAATTCCCGGGGGCTGCGCAGCCGCCAAGCCAGCTACACAGACCCGGACAAACAAACACCCCGAGTCACGGACTCGGGGGCTGCCACGCCGTCAGCCGGCAGAAAATTCTCGGGGGCTGCGCAGCCGCCAAGCCGGCTCCACAGACCCGGACGTACAAACACCCCGAGTCACGGACTCGGGGGCTGCCACGCCGTCAGCCGGCAGGAAATTCCCGAGGGCTGCACAGCCGCCAAGCCGGCTCCGCAGACCCGGACGAACAAACACCCCAAGTCACGGACTTGGAGGCTGCCACGCCGTCAGCCGGTAGAAAATTCCCGGGGGCTGTGTAGCCGCCAAGCCGGCTCCGCAGACCCGGACGAACAAACACCCCGAGTCACGGACTCGGGGGCTGCCACGCCGTCAGCCGGTAGGAAATTTCCGGGGGCTGCGCAGCCGCCAAGCCGGCTCCGCAGACCCGGACGAACAAACACCCTGAGTCACGGACTCGGGGGCTGCCACGCCATCAGCCGGCAGAAAATTCCCGGGGCCTGCGCAGCCGCCAAGCCGGCTCCGCAGACCCGGACGAACAAACACCCCGAGTCACGGACTCGGGGGCTGCCACGCCGTCAGCCGGCAGAAAATTCCCGGGGGCTGCGTAGCCGCCAAGCCTGCTCCGCAGACCCGGACGAACAAACACCCCGAGTCACGGACTCGGGGGCTGCCACGCCGTCAGCCGGCAGGAAATTCCTGGGGGCTGCGCAACCGCCAAGCTGGCTCCGCAGAACCGGACGAACAAACACCCCGAGTCACGGACTCGGGGGCTGCCACGCCGTCAGGCGGCAGAAAAATCCCGGGGGCTGCGCAGCCGCCAAGCCGGCTCCGCAGACCCGGACGAACAAACACGCCGAGTCACGGACTCGGGGGCTGCCACGCCGTTAGCCGGAAGAAGAATACCCGGGGGCTGCGCAGCCGCCAAGCCGGCTCCGCAGACCCAGACGAACAAACACCCCGAGTCACGGACTCTGGGGCTGCCACGCCGTCAGCCGGCAGGAAATTCCCGGGGGTTGCGCAGCCGCCAAGCCGGCTCCGCAGACCCGGACGAACAAACACCCCGAGTCACGGACTCGGGGGCTGCCACGTCGTCAGCCGGAAGAAAATTCTCGGGGGCTGCGCAACCGCCAAGCTGGCTCCGCGCACCCGGACAAGCCAAACACCCCGAGTCACGGACTCGGGGGCTGCCACGCCATCAGCCGGCAGAAGAATGCCCGGGGGCTACGCAGCCGCCAAGCCGGCTCCGCGCACCCAGACGAATCAAACACCCCGAGTCACGGACTCGGGGGCTGCCACGCCATCAGTCGGCAGAAAAATACAAGGGGGCTGCGCAGCCGCCAAGCCGGCTCCGCGCACCCGGACGAATCGAACACCCCGAGTCACGAACTCGGGGGCTGCGCATCATCAAGGCGTCGATAATCATAACCGGGGGCTGCGCAGCCGCCAAGCCATCTCCGCGCACCCAGACGACCAACTACACCCCGAGTCACAGACTCGGGGGCTGCACGCCATCAAGGCGGAAAAATACCCGGGGGCTGCGCAGCCGCCAAGCCGGCTCCGCGCACCCGGACGTTCAACTATTACACCCCAAGTCAGAGACTCGGGGGCTGCACGTCATCAAAACAATGGAAGAAAGCGCAAGATAGGCAAAAGACATAAAATTTTGACCCAGCTTGATACTCAAGCCGACCCAAAATTCGGGGGCTAGACATGGTGAATATCATCACGAAGACGAGCGCAAGCTCTAGCACAAAGGCCCAACAATCACAAAAAAAATAATATTGAAGATAGCAACCAACAACTGGGAACAGAGTCATGTTACGATAGGTAGCACATCAAGACAGTCATCAAACCCAAAATAACAAGTTCTACAAATACGCCCGACATTCCGGGGGAGCAAGCAAATCAGGGAGCAGCAGCATCGGTGGCGGAAGCAGTGTCGCCGGCTCCAGCATCCTCAGCCGGCCGTGCCGCTGAGGGCGGTTCGGCAGGCACAAGCTGCGTCAGGTCTACCGCCTTGGCGATCCGCTCCGAGGCCATGCGAATCTCTAAGCGGAGACCTTCAAGCGATGTGCCCGTGCGAAAGCCTCCAGCCAGCATGTCTACTTGCACTTGAGGATACCAGGATTTCACCAGGGCCAGCGCCATGTCGCTACCGCCTCGGGCCGCCATTTCCACCTGCTCGTCGATGCCAGCAGAAGCCCCGTCAAGGCGGCTCGACAGTTCGCACAGAGTAGCTGGGAGAGGGGTGTCAGGCCACAGGTTCTCGAGCATGCCACCGGCTGCATCCCTCAGCATCTTGAACTCTCGAGAAAACTGCTGAAGACGGGAAGCTGCAGACGGCAACGCTCCAGTGGCAGCACCAGAGGTCTCAGGCAGAATATGTGCGAGGGCAACGGCCTTCTGGACTTGAGCGTCTGCCTCGGGATAGAAGCCTGCAAGTCAAGCCAGCAAGATCAGAAAGGAAGGACCGCCGATAGGATGAAGAAAGAGGGGGAGATGTCTTACCAAGAATGATCTCGTTGACGCGCTCCGCTTCGGAGACGAGGCTACTCACGAACCACTCGTGCTCAAGCTCGCGTCCTCTGGCCGCCTTGGCGGTTTCATCATGCGCGTTCACGGCCTCCTTCAGCTTGAGCCTCAGGTCCTCCCCGTTCATTCGAAGGGTTTCGACCTCGCTTTGCCTCTGCTTCTCTGCTTCCTGCTGCCGTTTTACCTCTTCAACCAGCCGAGCAATTTCAAGGCGGCGCTGCTCGGAGACCTCCGCCGCCGACTGGAGATCACCCACAGAGAGCGCATGATCAGCGTCCTTTTCCTTCAGCTTCTCATTGAGCACGGTCAGAGGGACAGAAACGGATAGCTGTTTCTTTAAGCCGGCGAGGGAAGTGGGGTCACCTAACGAGACAGGGTCAGCAACAAGTCAGGAAAACGAAGAAAGAACGAAAACACCAAGGCCAAAGCCGGCAGAAGAACAAGATTGTACCTTTGGCGGCGTCGAGCTCCCGCTTAAGCATCGCGATTTCTTTGGAAGCATTGCCAAGAACGCACTCCACCGACGAGCGAAGCAAGGTGGCGTCAGCCAGCTGATCCTTCGCCCTCTTCTCCATCAGCACCGCCAGGGGGAAATGCCCCGATGCGTCCAACCTGTCCGGTGAAGGCCCCGAATAGAGGCGAGTGCATTCTAGGGTCGCCTGGCGAGGGCCAGGGAGCGAGCTCGTCACCACCGCCATGGCGATATCCTTGGTTGTCTCTTCCACAGCCGAGGAAGGGAGAGGGAAAGGGCCGCCTTCGCCCCCGGTTCCCAACCAAGGAACCACCTTGAGGTCACCCACCATTGCGGCGTCGCCGTCATTGGCGACCCGAGACTCAAGATCAACCACAAGGGGAGGCGCCTCTGACGGCGCCACGGCATCCGTCGCCACCTCCGCCGCCGCCTGCGCGGGTTCCGAGGGCGGGTCGGCCGCCTGCGACTCGGGGATCTCCTTCGCAGGCTCCGAGCCGAAGCTGATGACGGCAGCCGCCCTCCCCTCTCTGATTGCAAGCGGCTCCCTACACGAAGACAAAGGGATCACGACAAAGAACATTGGTCACAAGGTGAAATACCCAACACCAGCACTCACCCGTCGCGCATGTCCAGGACCTCCGGCTTCCTCCTCCGCATACGCTTCGACGATGGGGCAGACGCGCTGCTGGATGGCCGTTTCACGCCACCAGCGGGCGTCTCCGCCGCCCCCATGGGAGCGACAGGGGTGTCGGACGGCTGCACCAAGACGGACGACTCCACCACATACTCAGACTTGGCCTTCGCGGCCTCCACGGCGGCCAATTCCGCCTTCGCCCTCCCCTCGGCCTCCTTAGCAGCAACCAGCTGCTCCACGGTCATGTGGGCGTCCATCGCCTCCCGCGTCAAATCCGCCTGCGCCAGATTCGCATAAATAGCCTTCTCCATATCCTCGATACTCAGGTCATAATCAGGATCAACTGCAAGAGTGGGACTAACCACCTGGGCGCTGGTCCCACCAGCAAGGGGCTTCAGCCTTTCCGCTTCCTCCTCCTCCTTCTGCTTCGCGGCGATCTTAGTTCTGGCTTCCTCCACAATGGCATCAACTTTCTTCTCCGCCGCCAATCTCCCGGAGGGCGCCAAACCGGCCGTAGTGGGCCGGGACGGCGTAGAGGACAGCTTCTTGGCGGGCAGCACGCGCCCGCTTCATGAATGAGCCTCCCCGTTTGTGGGACACGGGGCCGGCATCGACATCGGCGGCCGACTTCGACCACCTTTCCTTCAAAACCTGCTGGGAGGGCACCACTTGAGCCTTCCGCGCCGCCGCCTCCAACTCTTTGGTCCTGCGGGAGGATGGCGCCGGCTTGGAGGCTGGCACGGAAGAAGAACCCTCAGAGTCCGGCTCGGAACCACTGGAGAGGTCCACTACCACGCGCGCGCCACCGCCGATTTGCGTGGTGACATTGAGCCCAGGAGACTTACCGCGGGGCGACGAAACCGGAGGCGGAGCGTCGCGCTCTAGGTCCTCGTCCCTATAGGCTGCCGAATCGGAGTCAGAGCCGGCCGAGGGGACAGGGCTCATCGCGGCACGGGCGCCGTCGTCGTCGCCTCTCCCACCCTTGCCAGCATCGGCGCCCCCGTCAGACGATTCGGTGGTGTCCCCATGCCTCTCCGCGGGCCTCCTCACGTCAGGGACATCACGGGCGCCGTCGTCCACTTCCCCCTCGGTGGCGGCGTCCGTCTCCTCCTCCGTCTGCTCGTCGGAGTCTTCCGCCTCCAGGATGGCCTCCAGGTCCATAGAAAAAGGACCACAGACGTCGCCCTCGAAGACGACCTCAAAATCTTCATCCCTCTGAAGCTCGCAAAGTTGCACAACAAGCCGACTAGGTCAGGCGGCATGCGGACGAAAAGTTGAAGAAGGACTAGGAAGCGATGACCAACCTCAGGGGCTCATTCCGAGCGAGTGAACGGTGGAAGCCCGAACTTCCAGCTCGGCCCGATTCTGTCGGTGATGATGTGGGCAGCCAACATGCGCAGGCTGTCCGGCTTCGACACCTCCATGCTGACCCGGGTGGGATCCCGGGGGCCCGAGTAGAAGCACATCTTGTGCGATCGAGCCTGCAGTGGAAATATCCGCCTTGACAGCCATGCCAGGGTCAGGTCCCTGGACGTCAAGCCGGCGTCCACCAACTCCTTCAGCCGACCCAACAAGACCACTTCCAGGGCTTCGTCGACCAAGGGCTTCCGGCTCCAAGACTTGTGCGCCGGCAGCGAGCCGGAGAAGGCCGGAAGGCCAACCCGATCAACGTCGGAGAGGTTCCGGACGTAGAAGTAGGAGCTCTGCCACTTCTTGATGGAATCGGGCAGGTGGATCTTGGGCAGTGGCGTGTTCTTCGTGTAGATGGAGACACTGCCGCAATCCTGCTGCTGCCCAGCGGTCGTCTGAGCCCGCAAGTAGAAGAGCATGCCGAACACCTCCATGCAGGGCCAGATGCCCAGATACGTCTCGCACAGCGTGATGAAGCACGACAGCTGTGTGATGCAGTTGGCCCCCAGATGGTGGGGCTGCAGCCCGTAAAAGCGCAAGAACTCCGAAAAGAAGGGGCTCGCCGGAAGCCCCAATCCCCGCTCCAAATGTGCCGAAAAAATAACAAACTCACCCTGCCTGGGCTTCGGCGAAATCTCCTCTGGGGCGGGGGCACGGGCTCCCACGTCGTCCGTCCTCCCCAGAAATCGACCCCGGCGGAGCCTCCGAATGTCTTGGGGATCCACGCCTGACCCCATCCACGCGCCGGAACTCGCCATGGATGACCTGTTTCCCGTTGGAGAGGAGACGGAGACAAGTACGACGAGAATGCGAGAGAAGATCGACGAACGCCAAGGAGCACGAAGAGCAGTGGGGAAGACTAAGCGGGAATGGGGAACGGTAACCCCGGCCGTTCCCCCCTCTTTCCTCTTTTAAAGCAGAGGCCGGCGAAACCGCCTCCGCTCATCACGCCACGTGGAGCGCAGACGCGCCACACCCTCCGCAAAGGATCCCGCAGGCGAGCAGTTGCCACAGAAGATCCTGCCCGACGAAGCCGAGACGACGCGCCCCGGACCTCAGGCAGAGAACCGCCAACCCGACAAGACGGTGGGACGTGGCTGACGTAAGCCACGACCTGCACCTCCAAGACATCAAGATCTTCAACGACCGGCTGCACCAAGCCAAACAAGCCGCCGCCAGCAAACGCCGCTCGAGCCGGCGATTTCAAGCCGGACGTCCTCAAGTCCAACGATGTCAAAAGAAGCCCGTGAAGCCTTCCCAGCAAGCAGGCAAGCCTCCACGCGCTCGGGGGTTAGTGTTGGGGAGATGAACCCCAGATACCCAAAAGAAGCCAAAATCAATGAAGGACTCAAGCCGGCCGGTTCAAGGCGGACCCGATGATCCGGCTTGAAGGCGTCCTCGACCGTCCGGCTTGGAGCAGCCGGACCTACCCACCGACCGATCCGTACCGGTGGGCCAGCTCCACACAACCGCCATTGGTGAATAGTGCCCCCTGTCGGGTGTTACGCCTATAGCGCACTGATAACCAGCCCAAGCCGGCCTTGTACTGTAGCGATGTCATAGGGCAATCTTGTAATTTCCTTGTAACCCAAAACCCTAGCTCGTTGCCTATATAAGGCGGGCTAGAGCCTCCTGCGCGGGGCGAGCAACGGAGAGACACATGCACCACAGAGCCTCCACCATGTTCACGATCATCTTCCACCTCCAGCCGGCCCAGTAGTTCAAGCCGGCTGCACCCTGAGACAGCTCCAGGAGCATCACTTGTAGCCCGATTTCATGATCTGAGCAATAAGAATCAAGAAGAGCAGGACGTAGGGGTGTTACCTCATCACGAGGGCCCTGAACCTGGGTACATCGCGTGTGTTTGCGTGCTTGCTACCCAATCCCGCGCGAGCGCCATCGTTGTCTTGTCCCACACTACTTTTCCATATTTGATGGATATGTCGTTGATGCCACCACGACAAAGAGTTCGACTCCAACACTACTCGTACCTATCCACACCTAATACAACTCGAAATCCAATCGTAACCCAACTCATACATAATATTCGACATAAACACAATAATACAGGTGAAAAAGATTGACGCTGACGAGTAAAGACTAATAAAGTGTGTAAACATACTCTGCCAACTAAAACATATGTATTGCAAGTATTGAACGATTACAACTCACTCACTTAGTTCTCTTACAGATAATAGCATCCAGTAGCAACTAAAACATACTCCGTATGTATTTGCCTCAATAACTCATTTTAACTTTTTTTAAACAACTAACTCATTTCAACTTGGTCACGGGTTAATAGCCAAAATAGCATACCTTCAGAAAAATCGGAGAAGGCGAGTGGAGAGGAATGGGCATGCATAGCGTGCAACAGAAAAGGTAGAGGAAGTGAACTGGACATCGCCTGGCAATGTGTAATGGGCACAGAGCGTAGGGAGACTGGTCGACCTAGGATTTGGGGAGGAGTTGTTAATGGGCACTATATGTTTTAGCTTATCTTAACTACAACCATACCTATAAAATGCGAGTCAAGTTTTTCATCTCGACGAGTACTAGACGACAATTCTACGCAGCGGGTTCTACACGAGATCGTGTCATGCCAAAATTCCGATTCCGTCAAAGAATTTCTTCGTTACATGTGTTGTGCCACGTGAATGTCCGATTTGGTTGGTGATATAAGACATGGATCAGGCATTTCTTAGAGAAAAACACGATGTTTGGCCTCTATTTTGTGCGTGGACATGTTTAAACGGTGTCCAGATGCATGTGTCCATTTTTACCA
The DNA here is from genome assembly GCA_012064385.1 of Puccinellia tenuiflora. NCBI lineage: Eukaryota > Viridiplantae > Streptophyta > Magnoliopsida > Poales > Poaceae > Puccinellia > Puccinellia tenuiflora. The sequence goes on along the minus strand of QRDG01000646.1, from coordinate 723,281 downwards.
TTAAATATTTGTATCTCCAACTATGCTCCTCAAATATGTTCGGCCGTTTGTATGTGATTGGTGGGGATAGAGAGAGAAAGGAAAAAGAAGAGAAAAGAAATAGATAAAGTGGTCTAGGATGGGCCGCATCCAATGTGATTGTCTGTCCGAACATGCCCGGGCGCCCTCAAACTCGGTTGGTGTCGGACAACCCGGACAAATAAAAACAGTTTGGGAGAACTGGTTGGGTACCTACTTTGCTCCCTCTTCGGTCCGGACAGATAGAGAAAACCAGTTTGGGGGGGGGGGGGGGCGGTTGGAACTGCTCTTGACGTGGACCCAAGAACGAGCAAAATTTCTTGGCGGTGGGACGATAAAATCGACCGCCAACCCGAGAAGAAAATACCATAATGTCTGCCTTAGCTACGCCTTTGTTAACCATGTTTTGTGCAACGCACGGACACTTTTGCTAGTATAATAATCTATACCTAATAATAAAGGCATTAAGCCTTTTTTGGTTCGTACGTCTCTTTGGTTCGTACGTTTTGGTTAGTAGGTAGCTCATCGCTTGGTTTCGTCCGTCGCTAAAATCCTGGTCTCCTCCGTCGCGTACCTACGCTGGTTTCCTCCGTTACGTACGTACCTGGATTATAGTCCGATCTGAACTAAAACTGGTCTCCTCCGTCGCGTACCTACCCTGGTTTTTTCCGTTGCGTACGTACCTGGACTATAGTCCGATCGGAACTAAAATAGCTGAGCCTGATCGTGTTCTATATATGTGTATTTTTCTGGCAGGCGCCTCGAGATCGAAGACACGCTGCCAAGGCGACGATGACCCCTGAGCTCTCTGTCGAGAGGCGTCGTCCGCATCTCCAAGGCAGCGTTTGGAGCCATGGATATACCTAATAATAAAGGCATTAAGCCTTCTTTAGTTCGTACGTTTTGGTTAGTAGGTAGCTCATCGCTTGGTTTCGTCCGTCGCTAAAATCCTGGTCTCCTCCGTCGCGTACCTACGCTGGTTTCCTCCGTTACGTACGTACCTGGATTATAGTCCGATCTGAACTAAAACTGGTCTCCTCCGTCGCGTACCTACCCTGGTTTTTTCCGTTGCGTACGTACCTGGACTATAGTCCGATCGGAACTAAAATAGCTGAGCCTGATCGTGTTCTATATATGTGTATTTTTCTGGCAGGCGCCTCGAGATCGAAGACACGCCGCCAAGGCGACGATGACCCCTAAGCTCTCTGCCGAGAGGCGTCGTCCGCATCTCCAAGGCAGCGTTTGGAGCCATGGACGAGATGACAGTGGTGTTCGTCGGCGTCCCATCGCGTGCACCAGCATCCAGCACCTGAAGTCCCTATCGTATGGATACAGACTCTTCGCTCGGGATGGAACCCTCCCATAAAGACGTTGTAACAGCCCAGATTTGGTACCCTAAAATATGGGCCAAATTTTCACTTTTTGCTTTATATTGCATCATGGCATAATTATTTAAATTGCTAATTTTAAATAAAGCAACACTTGGAAACAAAGCAACACCTTAAAACAAGGGAAGCAAAACCCTTCCTCAAATTTCCAAAACTGAATGCTTTGCCCAAAATGGCCAAACCAACTTATTCTTGAATTTCCAAATTGTCCCGGAAGTTCTAAGAATTTATTTTTATAAATGCCAATCAAATAAATAAATTATGAGAATTTAAATTGGCTTAATTCCATTCCTATTTTTGGAACCAAGTTGGAACTTCCAAAAATTCAAACTAAATTCATGGAGTGCTTCATTATTATGTTGGGAGCCACCATGTTTAATTTCGCTATTTTTGGAAATGGTTAATTGCTCCAATTAGAGGCTTTTTGCTTTTATCAAAAATAACTAAATCTAAACCCCTTTGAACAAAGGTTGGTAAAAACATTTTATTTGGCCTCACCAAATTTTGTGGTGTTGCTGAGAGTTAATTCTAGCCTATATGAATTTTCCTGGAATTTACAAAAATGTCCTGGTGCCCTTTAAAATTGCTGGAAGCTGCTTCAGGACCAATTTGCAATTTGTTTTCAAATTTTCCAGGGACCGTTTTGCGTTTTTCTTTTCCCTCTCTCCTCCAGGGTGGCGGCCATGGCACTGGCGCCATGCCGCCACCTCCTCCTCGCCATGCCGTCTCCCCCACTCCCTCGTGGCCGTGCATCCGATGAACCAGAGCACGAGGACCTCACCTGCCCCACTTTCCCCCTTTTCCCCTGCTCCGTTCCTCTCTCCTTCCGGCCTGGCACCGCAGTCGGGTTCGAGCTCGCGGCCGCCGTCAAATCGCCGCCGTCCTGTGCCGCCCAGGAGCAAGCCGTCCCCACCACGAGCTCCGCCGCCTCTCCTTCGGCCTCCCCACCGGCGGAATCGGGCCGGGGATACCCATAACCGACGCGCGCATCCTCGCCATCGTCCACCGCGGCCGCCGCCGCCCCCCTTCGCATCGCCGGCGATTGAAGCCGCCTCGGAGTCAGCCGAAGCAGCCGTCGCCTCCGCCTCGCCGAGCTGCGCCTTCCCGTGCAAGGAATCGTCGCGGGGAGCCCGGAGTCGTCGCTTCCGTCCTCGACACCTCCCGCACCGGCCGCCGTCCGCCGAGTCCGATTCGCCGCCATTCTCCCCTCTCCGGCCATCCCGACCACGCCACCGATTACCGGGTGAGAATCGCGCCCCTTTCGCCTCTTCCCGCGCCCCCTATTCCTCCCCCGTCGCCGGCGCGTCCGCTCACCGTCGGTTCCCCGTCGTCGACGTGCTTCGCGTGCACCCGGTCTGGGCTCCGGCCTGACCGGCCTTGAGGCCGGCCTGCTCGGGCCAGTGCCCGGCCATAGCGCCCGGCCTGGGCCGGCACCGTGGCCGGGGCCTCTCGGGTTGTGGCCCGGCCAATATGGCCGGCCTGCACCCGGCCTGGCCGGCCCGCCTGGGAAATGGATTTTCCCTTTTCAGGAAATAAAACAATTTGAAAATCGATAACTAATTGAAAAAATGCTTCAAATTCGACGATTCAAATTTCAAAATGTTCAGTAAAACAAAATCTACCAATTGGAATCGTTGTAAACTTCTTTTGGAACTATATTCTTTGGGTTAACTAAGAATTCCCAAAATAGGTTAAATAATGCCTAATTTGAGAAATCCATAACTTATTCAATAATTGTCCAAAAATTATGAATTAAATATCAAAGTGATCAACATGTCAAATGCTATCAAACCATGCACTTATCACATCATGATCACAAACTTTTATTTGATGTTATTCATAATTTGATTAAATGAAGTAATTTCAATTATTTAATTATTTTGTCAATTATTCATCGGTGCTCCGAAATTTACAAATAAATTACCGAAATGATCGGAAGAACGAAACCTATCCATTCATGTCATGTTCATGCATAATTGGGCCACTTCTCTAATAATTTATTGATTTAAAAGATTGTGGTCACTAAGGTAAATATGGGGTTACTTCCAAATAATTGCACTAATTATTTGGAACTCCATTTAATTTGTTAATTGAATTAAATGCTAATATCCTTGCATCAATTGGACATGTCATCATGTGTTTGCGCATTGCACCTTGTGATCGTGTGATTTATGTGTGCTTTGTATTTCCTTGGGTATCGATAGATTCCGGAGTCGAGGGTCTCTCTAACTACCCCGACGAGCAGTACTTCACGACCGGGCAGCAAGGCAAGAGATAACCTAACCTTCTTGGCATCTAGCATCCTATGTTTTTCATAAAGTTATTTTATCCACCATAATATTGCATGCGGTTCAAAGGTTTCTTTTGGTAAATATTAGAATATCCTATGAATGCATGTTCTTCCCCGAGCCATCACATGTATCCCTACCTATGAAACCTAGGGTTGAAGTGCTGGCCGAGATAAATTAGAATTGTTGTATTCATATGCTAGCTATGCTTAGCCATGCTTAGAAATGCTCAATTGAGATACTAGTTATGTCCGTTATTGAATTCCATACTTGTTGACGTTGATGGAATGGTTCGGGCATGGTGGATAATGGTGATGCTTAATTAAAATGCTAAGACGGCTTGGGTGAGTTGCCATCGGGGATGGTGTTTTGCCTCACTCTAGCCCCTAGGTGCGAGTTCTTTACCTCTTGAACCAAGACGAGCGTGCTGCCATTGGTGGGTGTATGGGCGCCTTACTGACCGAATAACTTGTGCGGGCGTATCCAAGGGTCCTCTAGTTCGGTTTTCCATTTGCGTGTGAGTGGAAAGATGATGTTGATGAGGTTTTGTGTTCAGGACGTGGCGATGGGGCAGGGCGCTGGGAGCGTTGAACCTGTCCTATGGCCACAGATGACTCTTGGATATTCTCACGTGAGGTAAAGGTTTAACCGCGCCCGCTTGCCGGCCTTCCCCGGAAGAGGGCCACTCAGGTGAGCCGGACGGTACCAATGGGTAAAATAGTACAGCCCTGCAGGGATAATCTTTTCGAAAAGCCGTGTCCACGGTTATGGATAATCTTGGTATCGGATATAAGATCATAGACAACGTTAACCTAATTGATATGGCAGCTAGAGGTTGCATAATAAACTTGTGATAAAGGTTCATTTCCTCGAGGGTGAGTCGAGGGAGTGCCTTTGTGTGAGATGAGTGGTGATGGCTGCAAGTAGGTTCGTCGAGAACCGAATATGATAATGATACTCTCTTACCCCTTTATAAAAATACTCTGAGTAGACGAATGCCATGTGTCCTTTATGTTTCGGTTTATTAAAACTAGCTTTATGCAAAAGAAATACATATGCAGCTTTAGAGCCTCCGTCAGTCATTGGGCCTATATCGCCCTACTAAACTTGCGAGTACATCGTACTCAGTCTCTCTTTGCTATCTCTATGATTTTGTATTTCAGAGGAGGACGACACCGAGCAGCTAGGTGGGTTCTTCGTTGACGTCGACTACTAGTTTGGGGTTCCCAGGTGGCAGCTTGGGACCGTGGAACAAGCTGGCTTGGGTGAATGTTTATTGTAGGCCTCTTAGGCCATATATTTGCTTCTTGTTGTTAGACAACACTACCCGCTTCCGCTTGTTGAATTGTTGGATCTGTGATCCTTTTGCTTGTAATATTTGTATTTTTTTCTCGTTATATGAGTTGCTATACTTTTGTGTCGTAGAGTCATGCTTTGTGCCAGTTTTGTTCCACAAGTCTCGATCTTTGTCTTATACATTGATGGTTGTGCCAACTACATAGCCTCTCTGTATAATTCCGGGGTCGGGGCGTTACAAGTTGGTATCAGAGCAGGACTGCCTGTAGGAAACCCTTTCTATTGGTCGATGTCGAGTCTAGTTCGTGAAAAATTATTTTTAACCTAAAAATGAGTTGTGAAAAACCTTCCTAGGATTCTTTTTACTCCTTATCCAATTCACTCTGATCTCGGTGTCATCTTACCTCTATTTGTTTTAACGATGTTTCTGATCATCGGCAGATTCTAAATCTTTAGGATCTCGGGGTTTGGGTTCCTACCTTCAGTTACTAGCTATCCTTACTCCTCTGCCAAATCTAAAACATGAAGAAAGAAAGTATGATGGTTCGTCAAGATATTCCTTTTCTTTAACCCAAGATCTTGAACCGAAGGTCCCGAATTGTGCTAACTAGTTCTTACTAGTAGTACATAATGCTGATCTCTAACCCAAGTCCCCTCTAAGTCGATCCTATGTTCATTGTTACCAAAGCATTATTGTCCCTGGTCTGTGTGCTTGAGTGGACCTAAATGTTTTGACTCAACCACCCGGAGTTAGATACTAACTGCGTCCTTGTCAAATCTACAGAATGGCACAACGTCCTCCGCTCTACCAAAACGAAGCCACTCCATGGGACCAGTGGACACCCGTTGATCGGCCGAAGTCCCATACAACTAAAGATCTGCCCAAGAAAAGTTGTGAGCACCTCACCGGAGTTAGAGGACCGGACGCCAATGTGATAGACAAACGCAGGTGCTACATCTGTAAGGAACCCGGACATCCGTGCAGGGAGTGCCCCCTTCGGTACCCCGGTAGGAGAGGAGCACCACAAGGAAAGGGGTGCAGTCAGTGCGGAAGGGGTGGACATCAGGCGAGTCAATGCCACGGCAGTTGCCCGCACTGTTTCAAAAAGCATCCACTTGGCAGTTGCCCAACCGTTAGTGCCACTTGCTACCTATGCGAAGGGAATGATCATCCTCCAGCTGAGTGTCCTATGGAAGTCGTAGTAGACGCATTAAAGGATGCCCTTGATAAAATCGCTCAGGACGCCATCCACACCCCGCGGAAGAAGCGCCAGAGGGTAGACAACCCCGGGAGACACGCCTGCTACACCTGTGGCCAGATGGGTCACTACTGCAGGGAGTGCCCCAACGCCTCTGCTGACGAAGCTAAAGAGGACCCAGCATCCTTATGGGTGAGCTATGCATCAACAACCCTCTTGCTACAGTTTTGTTAATTCTGGAGCATCGCCTTCACTCATATCCATACTTCTGTTCTGCTCCACCTTAGAGTGTGTCACGCTTTATTATCAGGGTATCGTGCTAAGTATCATGATATTGTTGGTGAGGTGATGCTCATACCCTTCCTTGTCCATCTACCTCCGAGCTTCTCGGGCTCGAGAGTATTGAGGATGAGCATCGTTGGGGTAATCGGAAATTCTTAGCAAATATTATTGCTTTGAAATCCAAAGACTTTGGTGGCACTCTTAGCCTGATTGGTAATTATATCATCGAGCTGAGTTGTCCGAGCTGCCAAGTCCCTTCGCTCAAATGCACACCTTTGGTCAATGAGCTAGATTCGTGTTGAAACTCTCAAGACCATATATTTTTCTTGAAAGCAAGTTTCTCTCGCAACCCGTGACGTTTGTCGCTGTCAGAGTGAAGTTCACTTTGTCTCCTCGGGTTAAATCACAAGTTGGTTTTGCATACGTGCATTATTGAGCTGGTAGGTTGTTACCTCCCGTTCTCTGATTAAGCCATGTATGCACACCAAGCCCTGACCGAGTCGTTCCTAAAACCTTATCATCTTACCGGTGCTTCCCAATCATGAATCAGTTGAGCTCCTTGTTTGGAGTTCATGCTGGATCATTTTCCTCTTCGTGATCGTGACCCAATGGAACTCCCAATCTACCTCGTGTCCTGGAGCTTGGCCATGTAGCCCTTATCTGAGAATCTAGTTATCCTATCTGTCGGCTAACTTTAGCAACCTCCTTCCTCGGACATGTCTAGTCTGAATTACCCACGTGCCTAACCAACTCGGAACCTCAAGCAGAAATGACGCTTGGTGTTTATCAAGAGTATGACCTATTGCTATCCGGAAACCCCGACAAGTGCAATGTTGTGGTTCACGCACCTCACCGGAAGGTCTTTTGACTGGATCTCCTAACTCTTTCAAAATCCACCGCTATCCATGAGAATCATGTGTAACTGGTTCTAGAAGTTTTCCCCTAAGGTCCTTTCTCTATCCCCAAGTACGACCTCCACTTGATGAACGATTGGAGGTTATCCCGAAGCCGGAGTGTGATACCTAGAACCTCAAGGAGAACCTCACTACGGAGTTGCTAAATATCTATCGGTAAATCCTCCTACTCCATCTATCTCGTGGCAATAGCTCAATATCAGGTTTTACCTCTCTAGCTAATTGTGGATCCAATGCTATATCCTTCCCACCTTGGTGAAAATCAAGGTTTGCCCAATCACACGGAAGTTGGGTCATTTCACCAGTCGTCTTAGGGCCCAATCCTCAATCTTATGGAAATCTCTTGTGTATCCGAAGTGTGGAGTCCAGAAGATGCCTTTCTCCTCACGGAGCCAAATCTCTACGGTCTACCCAACGGGTGGTTTGAAGTGAAGTCTTGGTGATCGGTTGTCCTATCATCGGCTCGACTTTTGTTTGGTCAAGTCGTTCCTTGTTCCCTCAATGGCTTAGGTTTTGGGCAAGCTTCCTCTTGTCCGTCACCGTAAGTTATCTCCTATTCTTTCCGCCTTTTTGGCATGTCAAGTTAATTAGCCAATCTCTGGAACAAGGAAGATCATCGTGAGAATCTAGTAGATTGTTAAAGTTAGGAGTTTCTATGTTCTCACTCATCACAACTTCTACTCTAGAATCTCGGGACGAGATTCTTGTAAGGGGGGTAGAATTGTAACAGCCCAGATTTGGTACCCTAAAATATGGGCCAAATTTTCACTTTTTGCTTTGTATTGCATCATGGCATAATTATTTAAATTGCTAATTTTAAATAAAGCAACACTTGGAAACAAAGCAACACCTTAAAACAAGGGAAGCAAAACCCTTCCTCAAATTTCCAAAACTGAATGCTTTGCCCAAAATGGCCAAACCAACTTATTCTTGAATTTCCAAATTGTCCCGGAAGTTCTAAGAATTTATTTTTATAAATGCCAATCAAATAAATAAATTATGAGAATTTAAATTGGCTTAATTCCATTCCTATTTTTGGAACCAAGTTGGAACTTCCAAAAATTCAAACTAAATTCATGGAGTGCTTCATTATTATGTTGGGAGCCACCATGTTTAATTTCGCTATTTTTGGAAATGGTTAATTGCTCCAATTAGAGGCTTTTTGCTTTTATCAAAAATAACTAAATCTAAACCCCTTTGAACAAAGGTTGGTAAAAACATTTTATTTGGCCTCACCAAATTTTGTGGTGTTGCTGAGAGTTAATTCTAGCCTATATGAATTTTCCTGGAATTTACAAAAATGTCCTGGTGCCCTTTAAAATTGCTGGAAGCTGCTTCAGGACCAATTTGCAATTTGTTTTCAAATTTTCCAGGGACCGTTTTGCGTTTTTCTTTTCCCTCTCTCCTCCAGGGTGGCGGCCATGGCACTGGCGCCATGCCGCCACCTCCTCCTCGCCATGCCGTCTCCCCCACTCCCTCGTGGCCGTGCATCCGATGAACCAGAGCACGAGGACCTCACCTGCCCCACTTTCCCCCTTTTCCCCTGCTCTGTTCCTCTCTCTCCTTCCGGCCTGGCACCGCAGTCGGGTTCGAGCTCGCGGCCGCCGTCAAATCGCCGCCGTCCTGCGCCGCCCCGAAGCAAGCCGTCCCCACCACGAGCTCCGCCGCCTCTCCTTCGGCCTCCCCACCGGCGGAATCGGGCCGGGGATACCCATAACCGACGCGCGCATCCTCGCCATCGTCCACCGCGGCCGCCGCCGCCCCCCTTCGCATCGCCGGCGATTGAAGCCGCCTCGGAGTCAGCCGAAGCAGCCGTCGCCTCCGCCTCGCCGAGCTGCGCCTTCCCGTGCAAGGAATCGTCGCGGGGAGCCCGGAGTCGTCGCTTCCGTCCTCGACACCTCCCGCACCGGCCGCCGTCCGCCGAGTCCGATTCGCCGCCATTCTCCCCTCTCCGGCCATCCCGACCACGCCACCGATTACCGGGTGAGAATCACGCCCCTTTCGCCTCTTCCCGCGCCCCCTATTCCTCCCCCGTCGCCGGCGCCGTCCGCTCACCGTCGGTTCCCCGTCGTCGACGTGCTTCGCGTGCACCCGGTCTGGGCTCCGGCCTGACCGGCCTTGAGGCCGGCCTGCTCGGGCCAGTGCCCGGCCATAGCGCCCGGCCTGGGCCGGCACCGTGGCCGGGGCCTCTCGGGTTGTGGCCCGGCCAATATGGCCGGCCTGCACCCGGCCTGGCCGGCCCGCCTGGGAAATGGATTTTCCCTTTTCAGGAAATAAAACAATTTGAAAATCGATAACTAATTGAAAAATGCTTCAAATTCGACGATTCAAATTTCAAAATGTTCAGTAAAACAAAATCTACCAATTGGAATCGTTGTAAACTTCTTTTGGAACTATATTCTTTGGGTTAACTAAGAATTCCCAAAATAGGTTAAATAATGCCTAATTTGAGAAATCCATAACTTATTCAATAATTGTCCAAAAATTATGAATTAAATATCAAAGTGATCAACATGTCAAATGCTATCAAACCATGCACTTATCACATCATGATCACAAACTTTTATTTGATGTTATTCATAATTTGATTAAATGAAGTAATTTCAATTATTTAATTATTTTGTCAATTATTCATCGGTGCTCCGAAATTTACAAATAAATTACCGAAATGATCGGAAGAACGAAACCTATCCATTCATGTCATGTTCATGCATAATTGGGCCACTTCTCTAATAATTTATTGATTTAAAAGATTGTGGTCACTAAGGTAAATATGGGGTTACTTCCAAATAATTGCACTAATTATTTGGAACTCCATTTAATTTGTTAATTGAATTAAATGCTAATATCCTTGCATCAATTGGACATGTCATCATGTGTTTGCGCATTGCACCTTGTGATCGTGTGATTTATGTGTGCTTTGTATTTCCTTGGGTATCGATAGATTCCGGAGTCGAGGGTCTCTCTAACTACCCCGACGAGCAGTACTTCACGACCGGGCAGCAAGGCAAGAGATAACCTAACCTTCTTGGCATCTAGCATCCTATGTTTTTCATAAAGTTATTTTATCCACCATAATATTGCATGCGGTTCAAAGGTTTCTTTTGGTAAATATTAGAATATCCTATGAATGCATGTTCTTCCCCGAGCCATCACATGTATCCCTACCTATGAAACCTAGGGTTGAAGTGCTGGCCGAGATAAATTAGAATTGTTGTATTCATATGCTAGCTATGCTTAGCCATGCTTAGAAATGCTCAGTTGAGATACTAGTTATGTCCGTTATTGAATTCCATACTTGTTGACGTTGATGGAATGGTTCGGGCATGGTGGATAATGGTGATGCTTAATTAAAATGCTAAGACGGCTTGGGTGAGTTGCCATCGGGGATGGTGTTTTGCCTCACTCTAGCCCCTAGGTGCGAGTTCTTTACCTCTTGAACCAAGACGAGCGTGCTGCCATTGGTGGGTGTATGGGCGCCTTACTGACCGAATAACTTGTGCGGGCGTATCCAAGGGTCCTCTAGTTCGGTTTTCCATTTGCGTGTGAGTGGAAAGATGATGTTGATGAGGTTTTGTGTTCAGGACGTGGCGATGGGGCAGGGCGCTGGGAGCGTTGAACCTGTCCTATGGCCACAGATGACTCTTGGATATTCTCACGTGAGGTAAAGGTTTAACCGCGCCCGCTTGCCGGCCTTCCCCGGAAGAGGGCCACTCAGGTGAGCCGGACGGTACCAATGGGTAAAATAGTACACCCCTGCAGGGATAATCTTTTCGAAAAGCCGTGTCCACGGTTATGGACAATCTTGGTATCGGATATAAGATCATAGACAACGTTAACCTAATTGATATGGCAGCTAGAGGTTGCATAATAAACTTGTGATAAAGGTTCATTTCCTCGAGGGTGAGTCGAGGGAGTGCCTTTGTGTGAGATGAGTGGTGATGGCTGCAAGTAGGTTCGTCGAGAACCGAATATGATAATGATACTCTCTTACCCCTTTATAAAAATACTCTGAGTAGACGAATGCCATGTGTCCTTTATGTTTCGGTTTATTAAAACTAGCTTTATGCAAAAGAAATACATATGCAGCTTTAGAGCCTCCGTCAGTCATTGGGCCTATATCGCCCTACTAAACTTGCGAGTACATCGTACTCAGTCTCTCTTTGCTGTCTCTATGATTTTGTATTTCAGAGGAGGACGACACCGAGCAGCTAGGTGGGTTCTTCGTTGACGTCAACTACTAGTTTGGGGTTCCCAGGTGGCAGCTTGGGACCGTGGAACAAGCTGGCTTGGGTGAATGTTTATTGTAGGCCTCTTAGGCCATATATTTGCTTCTTGTTGTTAGACAACACTACCCGCTTCCGCTTGTTGAATTGTTGGATCTGTGATCCTTTTGCTTGTAATATTTGTATTTTTCTCGTTATATGAGTTGCTATACTTTTGTGTCGTAGAGTCATGCGTTGTGCCAGTTCTGTTCCACAAGTCTCGATCTTTGTCTTATACATTGATGGTTGTGCCAACTACATAGCCTCTCTGTATAATTCCGGGGTCGGGGCGTTACAGACGTTTCCCGAGAGCGTCCAAGCAGGGCACGCGGCCGTCGAATCGAATCGAAGCAAGGGACAGGGATGCCATGGAGGAAGATCCCAACAGAGGTCAACGGCGACGATGCCCAATCGGAGAGGCCCGAAGAAGAGGTCCTTCCTCGCCACATCTGCCACGTCGCGGGGTCTCACCAGCCTTCGGCGCCGGGACTGAATCGGAAGCCGTCTTGGCCTGCTTCCTGCCCCACGCCCTCCCACGCTCGCCGATGGTGAGATGACCCCCGCGCCACTGCCGTGCAAGGACCTCTTCTTCCGCCTCTCCGATAGCCCCGTCCTCCTCCAGAAAAAACAAGTCGTACATAACGTAATATAAAGATGATCGCCGACCCGTAAACATTGGCTGCTGATCAATTAGTCGGTACTTGTGTGCGCAGAGCATGTGGCTGGACACTAAGACCGGCACCAGGTACTACGCGCTGTAGGCGAGAGAGCTGTTCATTGTGTGGGGTGGACACGCCGCAATATTACTGGAGCTGGATCCCTTTCACTGACTCTAATTATCTTCACTCTCCTATTTTAATGCAGATCGTCTAAATTATTGTCCAGCTTGTGTTGATGCAGATGCTAATAGTTTGTCACTTAACTGAGAACGAGCGAGATGGTACTGCAGCAGTCGGACTGATTGATTAGCATAACTACTGCTAGATTATGGGAGGCGACTCGGGTGGCGACTCGGGTGGCGTCTCCGGCGGCGGTGCCGCTGCGGCCGCTCCCCCGCGACCGGGCCGCCCCTCGCCGGCCGCGTCGTCGCCGGGCTCGGCCCCGGCTCTCTGCTCCCGGCCTTCACTCAGCGGCGGCGGGCTTCGCGGTAGGTTCTGGGAGGAGGAGGCCTCGTGGGGGTTGGCGGCGGAGTCGGACTCCTCCGGCGGTGACGACCTCCCCCCCGGCGCCTAGGTCCCCTGCGACGCTGGGTGATTTCCTCGCGGGAGCTCGCCGGTCGCCGCGGGTGCGTCGGGCCTTTGCCCCGGGCGGGCGGGGGTCGCGCTTCTCCCCCCATGGCGCGGCGGCTTCCTCCCCGCGCGGACGCGCGTCGCGTTGCCGGCCGGTCGTCGCTTCTCCGGTGACCCAGGTACAGCGCCCTCTTCTCCCTACCTCTCCTCCTTCCCCTCTCTCTCAGCCGGCGACCGAGCTCCCTGGGGGGACGCCGGAATCCGCGCCGCCGCCGCCGGCGGTGAGACCTAGCGGGGATGCCCTTAGGGCTGGGGCTCTCCCCATCTGGGCCGGTCCCACTGTTGGGCCGGCCTTTTTCCCGGTAGGGGTAGCGACCTCGTCTGGAGCGTCTTCTGGGGTGGGCGGCTGGCGGGCCGGCCTACCCGCGCTGACTCTCACCGCATCCCCTGGCCGCGGGCCGGGCTGCGAGGCCGTGCGGCCCAGTTTGGGCCCAGCGGAGGCCACGGTCCAGCCACTTAAGTGGTGGTGGATACCGCGGGGAGCTCGCGACCTAGGGTCTGCGTTCCCCGCTTCAACCGACGACGTGCGGCGGCTGGGTGGCGCGGCGCGGCGGATCGTCCTCTCCTCTCCTCCGGCTCCCCTCTCGGCGACCTTCGCGCAGGTGCTGATGGCTGGTGCGGCTCCTCCTCCCTCCGGCGGTGCGGGCGGTGGGCGCGTGCCCCAGCTGGCGGGTGCGTCCGGTGGCGCGGGCCGGCGCCATGGTCCGGCGGCCCCGGGTGCCGCGGCCGCGCAACCTCCTCCGGCTCAGCCCCGTTTGTTCGTCGAGCGGGAGCGCAAGCGCGAGGCCAAGCGCCGCCTCGAGGCGGCCGCGGCTGCTGCGGCTGCTGCCAATCCGGGGGCGGCGGCGGCCCCTCCGGCCGTGCCGGCCGCGAACCTCGGTGGGGCCGGGGTCCTGGGTCGCGCGGCGGGGAAGGCGCCGGCTGTCCCGACCCGGCGACCACCACCCATCCGGCCCTCGGCTGCGGCACCCGTGTCGGGCACGGGAGGCCCGAGCGTGTCGCAGGCGCCGTGCTTCAAGTGTGGCCAGGTTGGTCACTTCCAATCGGCCTGCCTCTTCGCTCTGGATGCGGCGGAGCTGCAGCTCATGGGGCAGGCCATCCCGGGGGAGGGCTTCTTCTATCTGGACTTTGAGGAGGGCGAGTCCATGGTGGAGGAGGACTCCAACAAGGCGATCATCACACTCGGTGGGTCGGGACTGCCGATCTCGGCTCTCGAGGCGGAGCTCCGGCACCTGGTGGAGGGAGCTTGGGACTGGAAGGTGAGGGAGGTCGGGCCGATGCAATTCTTGGTCTCCTTCCCTTCCAAGGACCTCCTCAAGATGTCTGTCCGGAGCGGGAGGTTGTTCTTACCTCTCAACAATCTGGAGGCTGCCATTCGCCTTGCGGACTCGGACCCGGCTCCGGTGGTGGTCCTCCAGGAGGCGTGGGTGACCATCACCGGGCTTCCCAGGCGCATGAGGACGGAGGCGCGCCTCCTGGCCGGCATGTGCATGCTGGGTCGCCCTCTGGAGGTGGATGCTCGCACCTTAGCCAACCGGCTCCCGGTGAGGATGCGCATCGCGTGCCGAGACCCGTCCAAGCTCAACGGGTACGCTCAGATCTTCCACAAGAATGAAGGCTTCAATGTGGGGATCCGGGTGGACCAGCCTTGGGCGGCTCCTTCCGCCCCTCCGCCCCCCCCCCCCCCCACCGACCACGACAGCTCAGGGGATGATAGCCTCAACAAGGAGTGGAGGGCGGCTAGCGAGAAGGACAAGCAGACTTACTCTGCTACTCCTCTGCCGGGGTCGAGCGTGCCTGCGGCAGGAGGGGGGTCGGCGCCGGCCGGCCAGTCGCGGTCGGCCTCGGCCCCGACGGAGGAGGTCGACGTGGAGCCTTCTTCGGAGCCGCTGGTTGTCAACCAGTATGGCTCCAACCTTGCCAGGACTGGTGCGTGGCCTCCTTCCCTCTCCATTGTGGAGAAGATGCGAGTGGGGTGTGCGGCTCTGGCTGCGGCCTTCCCGACCACGACGGTGGGCGGGGGGGTTGCCACTTCCTCTCCGGGCCTCCCGACCTCGGAGGGCTCGGGTTCACCCTCTTCCGCGGTGCTTGGGGAGGGAGAGCTGGAGGAGGAGTCGGAGGCGGAGCTGGGCTTGGTGGCGCAGCTCGAGCCCTCCCCCGAGGATGCTGTGGGTGGGGCCGTGGCGCGTAGGTCCCGGGCTAGGACTACCGCGACGGGCCCAGCCCGCAAGAGCGCGAGGCTGCATGGGCCGGAGGCTGCCCTCCCGACGGTGGAGAAGGCCCAACGGCGTGCGGCGGCGCGGAACCTCGAGACAGGTACCTTACCCTCCTCCTTTGCTATTCTGCAAGATTTACCGGATTCCCACTTAGCTGCGGTAGTTCACGACGTTGGTTTAGCCTTCGCTATTGAGAAAGGGACGGATTCCGAGATCTTATCCCTGGTAAGGGCTAAGGAGGCAGCGCAAGCGGCGATTGCAGAAGCGACCTTCCGCCGGGACCTGGCAGCCGCCGCGCAGGCGACTGCCGGGAGCTCGAGTGAGCCGGATAGGGTGGAGGGGTCCACCTTGTCCGAGACGCCGGGGGCAGCTGGGCCCTCGGCAGCCCCTTCTGCCCCCCCGATCAGGGGTGTGACTGGCACTAGGATGACGACCCGCAGCGGGCGGAGAAAGACCGCACATGCCTAATGCGTGCGGGCTTCTATAACATCCGGGGGTTCGGTCGACCGGGACGACGAACCCAGATCCGTGAGCTGATTACCCGAGAGCGGCTTGACTTTGTGGGACTCCAGGAGACCATTAAGGCCAGCTTCACCCCCGCGGAGCTGCGGAGTATTGACCCCGGGGGCCACTTCTGTTGGCACTCCACCCCAGCGGCAGGTCACTCGGGTGGCCTCCTCCTGGGCGTTAATGAGGACCATTTTGAGGTGAAGGACTGGAGTAGTGGCTCCTTCTTCATCAGGGTGGACGTTCTACAGCTGGACTCCTCGAAGCACTGGTCCTGCTTCGTGGTTTATGGCCCAGCTGATCACCGCCGCACGGACGAGTTCCTTGCCAAGATGTCCACCGCTATTGCGGCATGCCACTTTCCCCTAGTGGTTGGAGGAGATTTCAACCTGATTCGGGGATCAGAGGATAAAAACAATGATAACATAAACTGGCCCCGGGTGCATAAGTTCAACGATTTCATTGCCGACCTTGCACTCAGGGAGATCCGTAGAGGCGGATCCAGATTTACCTGGACCAACCGGCAGCTCAACCCGGTGAGATCGGTCCTCGACCGAGTCTTGATGTCCAGCGATTGGGAGACGTTATTCCCCTTATGCTCTGTGACGGCCGGGACCATTGTTGGCTCGGACCATGCAGCCTTGATTCTCTCCTCAGGGGAGGAGCTCAAGAAGAGGAGCCCCCGCTTCTTTTTCGAGAAGGCTTGGCTTGAGCGACCGGAGTTTGAGGACCTGGTTCGGGAGAAATGGTCTACCCTGGCGGGCTTGGCTGACCCTACCGATGACCCCATTGCGATCTGGCATAGGATTTCGGCAGGGCTACGCCAATTCCTTAAAGGCTGGGGGGCTAACATCGGGCGAGAGGATCGGGACCATAAGGCGGATGTTCTCGCCCAGATCCAGAGGCTAGATGCTAGGGCAGATGCCCACGGCCTGGATGACGAGGGGTGGGCCCTCAGGTACCACCTGGAGGACCACCTCACCCAACTCTCCAAAGTGGAGGAGGAATACTGGAGGCAGAAGAGCCGGGTCAATTGGCTGCTGAAGGGCGATGCCAACACGGCCTTCTTCCATGCGATTGCCAATGGGCGACGTAGGAAATGCTCGATATCTCGGCTAGTGGCGGCGCGAGGGACGATTTCAGACCCCAGCAAGATCCGGGACCACATCTACGATTTCTATCGGGATCTGTTGGGCGTGGGGGGTGAGCCGGGGCTCTTCTCCCTCACTGACTCCCTCTGGGATGCACAGCGGTGTGTCTCGGAGGAGGAGAACCAGGGGCTTATGCTCACCTTCACTGCGGACGAGATGGACGCTGTCCTGGCCAGCATGAAGGTGGACACGGCCCCGGGACCGGATGGGTTCCCGGTGATCTTTTTTAAGAAGTTTTGGTCGCTGGCAAGGCCTTTGATCTTGGCCATTACGAACGGTTTCGCCCTTGGGAGGGTGGACCTATCCCGCCTCAACTTTGGAGTCCTGACCCTCATCCCCAAGGTTCCCGGGGCGGAGGACATTAGGCAATTCCGACCTATTGCGCTTATTAACGTCATCTTCAAATTCGTAGCTAAGGCTTATGCGATGCGCCTCTCGCCCATTGCTCACCGAACGATTAGTAGGACCTAGTCCGCTTTTATTAGGGGGAGACACATTCACGAGGGGGTGATCTCCCTTCAGGAGATTGTCCATGAGGTTAAGTCCAGGAAACTTGGGGGAGTTTTCCTGAAATTGGACTTTGAGAAAGCGTATGACCGAGTGAAGTGGCCGTTCCTTCGCGAGGTTCTTCTGCGCAAAGGCTTTGACCCAGGATGGGTTCACCGAGCCTTAGGGATGGTCTCGGGGGGCCAAACCGCCATTAACATCAACGGGGAGGTTGGGTGCTTTTTTCGGAATGGTAGGGGAGTGCGCCAGGGCGACCCCCTCTCACCCATCCTCTTCGACTACGTGGTTGAGGCCCTGGCGGCTATCCTGGACGCCGCCAAGACCACGGGGCACGTCAGCGGACTTGTCCCACACCTGGTACCTGGGGGGGGTATCACATTTGCAATACGCAGATGACACTATCATTATGATCCAACCGGACGACCTAGCTATAGCTAACCTCAAGTTCATCCTACTTTGTTTCGAGAGCCTGTCCGGGCTTAGGATCAACTTTCACAAGAGCGAGGTCATGGTTTTGGGGAGCCCTGACCCGGAACAACAAAGGATCGCGAACATGCTTAACTGCAAATTAGGTTCCTTCCCGTTCACCTATTTGGGTTTGCCGATCAGTGATAGGGCCCTGACGGCTGTGGATTGGGATCCCCTCTCCATCAAGGTTGGCAAGCGGGCAGACCCGTGGATGGGAAATCTCATGTCCTCGGCGGCCCGCTTGACCTTGGTGAATGCTTGTCTCTCCAGCTTACCTTTACACGCCATGGGGGTATGCTTGCTGGGGGACGGGGTCCACAGGACCATGAACCGACACCGCGCACGGTTCTTCTGGGGGGAGAGCGGCATTAGGCGGAGATACCACTGGGTCAGATGGCCGGACGTGTGTTTACCCAAAGACCTAGGGGGGCTTGGGATCATGGACACCAAACTCATGAACCTGTGTTTGATGGCCAAATGGATCTGGAAACTTTACTCCGGAGAACAAGGCTTGTGGGCCGATATTCTCCGGAACAAATATCTTCGGGGGAAGGATCTGCTTCTGGACAACCACCCCCAGGGCTCACAATTCTGGAAGTCCATCCAGAAGGTGAAGGAGATCTTCCGCTTGGGGGCGAGACACCAGGTGGGAGATGGGACAACCACCAGATTCTGGCTGGACTGGTGGACGGGTCCGGGAAGACTAAGGGAGAGGCACCCTGAGATCTTCGCCATTACCCGTGACCCTGAGATCACGGTTGCCCAGGCCTTTGGGGAGGATGGTTGGGACATCCCGTGCAGGAGGGCATTCGGCCCGACTGAGATTATTAGGTGGAACGAACTCCTGAGGGAGATTGGGACAGTCAACCTCTCTCAGAGACCCGATCGGCTGAGGTGGGCCCTCGAGCCCTCTGGGCGGTTCTCGACTAGTTCCCTTTACCATAGATTGTGTGAGGGCACCCCCCGTCGACACTTCTGCGAGATCTGGCGGGTTGCGGCCCCCCAGAAAGTGAGGATATTTCTTTGGCAATTGATTCGGAAGAGACTGCCGTCCAACGACAATTTACGTCGAAGGAACGGCCCTTCCAATGGGCGATGTGCCCTATGTGGGGAGTTTGAGGACACCAACCACATTTTCTTCTCATGCCCACTTGCTAAATTTATGTGGAGCGCGGTGCGGGAGATCCTCCAATGTAATTGGAACCCTGCATGCTTCGCGGACATTTATAGGCATATTCGTTGCCACTCGGGCACCACGAAACGCATTCTCTGGACGTGCTGCACGGCGCTAGTCTGGTCCTTATGGACCACGCGAAACAAGTTTACCATAGAGGGTGCCTTCCCCTCACAACCTGCTGACATCATATACAAACTTTCTATGCACTTGCAGGTATGGAACCCAGTGGCTAGGCGACAGGACCGTGAGATGCTTGGGCAGGCGATCAGCAGGATTCGTCTACTCTATGCCCAGTTGCGGGAGGATCATGTTTGAGCCCCGCCCTGCTTGTATCCCCTTAGATAGGAGTCTAAGTTAGATGGTAGCGTCTTGGGAGTTGCTGCTCGCATCTAGCTTTCAGTAGTTGGAGGGTCCGGTTACTTGCCTCGATGGTTTTCACCATTGTATCCTGTTCCTTTCGGGCCTGCGAGCCTTGGTATGTCGATCGCCGACATGTACGGATCTTGTTACTGTGTTGGCTTCATTAAGTTAAAGCCGGGCTCATCTTGAGCCTACGGTCTGTACTGCAGCAGTCCGGCCTCACTTGGTATTGGTGATCCAACTATTTTTTTCTCTCACGAATTGCTATACTAGGTGATAACTGATAAGAGAAGTGGCATTTACTTCTACTCTGATTGTTTGACCTGACAAAGAAAACTTTCTTGTTCAGGTATAACCAATCTAATAAGGCTTTTCTTTCATGTCAATGACGATGTAGGAGAATCTGACTTTCCTTTTAGAATGCTCTCAGGTCAGCATGTTGGTTTTTTCAGGTTGAACTTGAGTCTGATAGCTGACCGGAATTTTCGCAAGTGTAAAGAAAGAAGCTAAACTCAAATGGATGTACGAATAAAGATTTCCGATGATAATACAGGTAATTGCAACACCCAACCGCTACATATTCCCTCCGTTCCACAATATAAGCCTTTTTTAGCAAATTAAATTATAGCTTGTTAAAAAGGCTTATATTTTAAAATACATGTAATATAATTTAGACATTTTATTGTTGACATGCTGTAGGAAGATTTTTCATGTTTATAAGTACTCAATTTTTTCAGGTAATGTACAAGGGTGAAGGCCGTGTTCAAGGTTTGTGTTATATCCATGTTCATATTGTATTTTGTTAGTTTGTCGTATGTGATAATATTATTTGTATATCTATCTATAAAGATTTTTGTCTTCAATATATATTGTTAAATCTTATACTTTAGAAGAATAATTAGTTGCATTTTGTACTCATAACAACATTTATTAAGTAGTACTAAATTGCCCCTAGAAATACAATCCACCCTACCGGTTGGTCGGCTCATTTATTTTACTCCCTCCGTCCCAAAAAGGATGTCACAAATTTGTCAAAATTTGGATGTATCTATATACTAAATAGTGTCTACATACACTCAAATTTGGACAAATCTGTGACATCCTTTTTGGGACAGAGGAAGTACTTCAGATTTTCATGTTTTTTCTCAAGTTAATGTTTTATTACTCGCTCCTTGATTATGTCTAGGTACTGTTGAGGTGTGTTCCTCTATTTACGCTAATCAAATGTGTCCACGAGGTAGGATTGTCCTAATAACACTTTGGAGCCGAAGGAGCCTCAGCGGAGGAACTACGCCGGCGATCCGCAACCAATTTCAACAGCGCGCAAGTCCGGCCTGCGGGGAGTGCTTCTCGCCGCCAATTCCTCCGCACGCAAGTCCGGCCTGCGGGAGTGCTGCTCGCCGCCAATTACTCCGCACGCAACTCAGGCCTGCGGGGAGTTCTGCTCCCTGATAGTCGCCGGCGATCCGCCGCCAATTCGTCCGGCGATCGTCCGCCAGGTCGTCACAAAACCCTAGCGACAAAGCAGCGATGCCAAACAACGAAGCTAGCGACGTGATCGACGAGTCGTAACTACCTCATGTGGACCACCGGATCGTGATCGACGTGGACATCCGACGTGGACATGGAATACTACGTTTTTTTTTTTTTGCGCTGATGTGTTGTATACCCAAACGGGCCATACGAGCCCAACTACTGGATATATACGGCCCTAGGACTGATCCCTCGTTCGCTTCGTTCGCCAAAGGGGGGACACTGAAGCACGAGCCGTCTTGGACCCGTAGTCGGTAGTCCCGTATACAAAGGTATCCTAGATGGGCACGTCTAACATGCAAGACCAGCGTCCTTATCCGGCTCCTTATTCATCGTTGTTACCGTATATGAAAACCTACCAAGCCTGTCCCAATAACGCGATCGGTCCCTAGAATCCTGGATCCTTCCCAGCCATGGTCTCGAGGGCTCCCGCCAGCTTCCAAGATGCAGCGAGATATGTGAGCGGAAGATGTTGAAAAACTACCAGAACGATTTGGAGAACCCGTAGCCATGGGCATGACGCCCCCGATGAGCATCGGACCACCCTACGATGTCCCTGTCAGCCACGCGCGGCGCCTGCGCCACGCTTCTAGGCTCTTTACTCCATCTCTCGCGCCAGGACGCCACGGGCGTCGCTTCCCGACTCATCTTGGCGCACCAATGAGCATCAGACAAAAACATGGCCTGCATCAGCCATCTCCCAAACCGGTCGGTATCCAAAAAAAACTCTCTGCTTCTAATCAGTCGTCCTGATCAGTACCGGCAAGCGGCAAGGCCGCACCGAATCTCTAAGCTGAGCGGCCATGGCCTTTCTTGACATCGCCGTTTGGTCGAGGAGCTGCGATCCCACACGCGTGGCTGTTGGTAGTAATCTTGACATGCAAGTTTATTAGCGCATGCATAAGTTGTTAGCTAGCTGCATGTCCGAGTCTTGTGGAGCAGCTATGTGAGCTAGTCGTGTGTGTCCATGCATCCACTAGAATAGGTCGTGGGGTGAGTGCGGCTAGTGGAGTTAGTTGGCTGGCCGGGTGCATGCGTGTGTGTGCTATTTAAGAGATGAGGTGTTGTGTAGAGAATGAGATAGCAAGCTGAGAAGAAAATAGGGCCAATAGCTCAGGTGCGACGCTTTTCTGAAGAATTGGACAGGCAGCGACATAGTTGCTCGTAATAACTCACATGCGGCATCTTTTCGAGCAGTAATTGCTCTGCGGCGACATGGTCATCAAGTCATGTTCCCAACACGCTGTAACCCAGGTTTGACCGGTACGTGGAGTAGTTTTTCTCGAGTGGGACCCATGCGTCAGCGAAACCGGCCTCTGTTCGTGGGGGGGATCGTCTCTGCCACGCGTCGGCGTCCCGCGGAGCTCACTCCTCTGTCCCGTCGTCTCGGTTTCTCCGGGCTGGCTATTAGCCCCCTGGCGACGGCGAGTCGAGCGGTGGCAATGGTGCGGGCGACTCGAGCTGTGGCAAAGAAGCGGGCGATTCAAGCTGCGGCAATGGAGCGGGCGAGTCGAGCTGCGGCGAGGGGGCGGGCGACTGGAGCGCCGGCAATGGAGTCGAGCAAGCTGGCGGCGAGTCCAGCGGCGGAGGGAAGAGCGGCCGCGCAAGTCCAGCGGCGGCACCCGGAGTCGAGCAAGCTGGCGGCAAGCTGGTGCGTGGAGGGAGCGGCCAGGGAGGATGGAGGATGGGGTGGTGCGGGTACACGGTCGCAGAGGCGACCGGCGGCCCGATTTGTGTCTCGTGCAGCGGCGAGGGATTCCAGCAAGCGACCCTACCGGATTTCAGTCCAGCAGGTACTGAAGCAGGCGTGGAAGCGTCACGGCTACTACGGCTGCAAGGGTTTTCCGCTCGGCGGTGATTCGCCGCCCATGATGAGGCAGAGGTTTGCGTCGATGCGCAAAATTCCTATGAGCGACGAGAGCAGCTCGGGCGGTGCTGCGGGCGACGAGAGCAGCTCGGGCGGGAGCTCATCGAGCAGCAGTTCAGCACGCTCAACCCCGATCCTGGACTTCGATGCCGCATTGAGCCTAGAGGCTTTCAGCCTAGTTGCCGGGATGGCGGCGGACAGATTGGTCTGCTCCGAAATCCTCTGCGAGATGAAGTCTAGCTAGAAGATTTTGTTAGGTGCCTGAAACCATTTCAGGCAGTGTTTGCCCAGCGCTGGGAGCGTGTGGTGGTAGTTCTTTTGCGAAATGGCAATGTAAGCAGTACATCGAACACCTTGGAGGCGTGCTGTGGATGTGCCCTGGACGTGCTCTGGACGTGCCGTGGCACGTTCCGGTAGGTGAAACCTAGTTTTTGTGGGTGAAACCTTGTAAACAAAATGTAAATTATTGTGTTCCTTGTTTTAGTGTTCTTTGTGGCATTCGCACGCCGTCAGATTGTGGCATGCACACTATCGAACACCTTTGGGAGCGCGCTCTGGGCACGCCCGATTGTGGCATTTGCACGCCGTCGGATTGAAAACGAGTTGAAAGAGTTGAAACGTTGTCAACTAGGTAGATTTTTCGCAAACAGAGGCAAAGCCTAGTGGCAAAGGGTTGATGCTCCCTTTGCCCACCTAAGTTCGAGTCCCCTTGCTCGCAATTTAGGTGTTGCACATTATATGTCCTAGTCCAGTAGCTTTGTGGGTCGGGCATCTCATTATTATAGAATTTCTATAATAGTGAGTTGTCCCATCCATTAAAATATTACACTTGGAAAAATTCTTTTGAATTTTTGAATTTTTTATATAGTTTGACTGAACTTTGAATATTTGAATTCAACTTTGAACCAAAATTCAAATGTACATGTTATTTGAGATGTGTGAGTTGTCCCATCCACCTCTCTTCACACATGAGAGTTCATAGTTTGAGATGTGTGATTTCACACCATATTGAAGCATTTTTTTTGATGTTTTTTGAATATTTTATGAATATTTCAAATTCGGTCAAACCTAAATTTGACCAACATTTAAACAAGTTTGAAACATGAAAATGAAAAAGTAAGCCTGGATCCTTCTTAGTCACTCCAAAATGAAGCTTTGGTGAGGTTTTGCACAATTTCATGTTGCAAATCACAAACCACCTCTCTTCACACATGAGAGTTCATAGTTTGAGATGTGTGATTTCACACCATATTGAAGCATTTCCTGTTTAATATGTGTCTAGACCTTGTTTATCAGTTGGAGGTGTTAGTACATGACAAAATAAGACCATGTGCACTGGATTTGCATTTTTTTTTTGATTTTTTTGAATATTTTATGAATATTTCAAATTAGGTCAAACCTAAATTTGACCAACATTTAAACAAGTTTGAAACATGAAAATGAAAAAGTAAGCCTAGATCCTTCTTAGTCACTCCAAAATGAAGCTTTGGTGAGGTTTTGGACAATTTCATGTTGCAAATCACAAACCACCTCTTCACACATAAGAGTTCATAGTTTGAGATGTGTGATTTCACACCATATTGAAGCATTTCCTGTTTAATATGTGTCTAGACCTTGTTTATCTGTTGGAGGTGTTAGTACATGACAAAATAAGACCATGTGCACTGGATTTGCATTTTTTTTATTTTTTTGAATATTTTATGAATATTTCAAATTCGGTCAAACCTAAATTTGACCAACATTTAAACAAGTTTGAAACATGAAAATGAAAAAGTAAGCCTGGATCCTTCTTAGTCACTCCAAAATGAAGCTTTGGTGAGGTTTTGGACAATTTCATATTGCAAATCACAAACCACCTCTCTTCACACATGAGTTTCAAACATGCTCCAAAGGTAGGGTAAACAACCCCATTTCTAAGCAATTTTTTGTCCACCATGTCTAAAATAGCCAAATAAATTTGAATTGTTAGTATATGACAAACTAAGATCATGTGCACTTGTTTTTCCATTTTTTTGATGTTTTTTGATTTTTTTTACGCTTATTTTGAAATCGGTCAAACCTATTTAAAGCCTTTTTCGTAAAAATGTATGTAACCATATTTTTTTTTCTAGTTACTATAGGGTAGTACAAGACTATGTGCGCAAGTGGCATAGATTTTTGATTTTTTTTATTAGTTATGCTAAACCGCAAGTGCGGACATTTTTTTTTGTCTGTAGTGTTTTATTAATATCAAACACGGCCCAACCACGGCCTCGCCACGGCCCAACGCCACGGCCGACCGCCTCCCGTCCCCTTCTTATCCACGGAAATGTATCGTGCCCTAGCTATTATCAGCCGCTCCCACTGCCGCCGCCGCTCCGATTTGCTCGCCGCCGACGACGAAATCCACATCCAGCTACAGATCCAGCCCCGCCGAGCGGCAATGTTCAAGTGGCTGGGTTCAAGCGCGGGCCGCGGTGGCCATTCCGGTGGCGGGAACCGCTCCGACGAGGAGCGGAAGGGACGGAAGCGGCGGCCCCCCACTGACCCCGTTCGCGTTGGTTGGGTTGCTTCCGACGGTGGTCGGAAGCGCGGCGCGCGCAAGTTCACCAACAGGGGCTTGGAGATGCCGGCGTCGGCTCGAGGTGGCAGCCGCTACGAGCATGGAAGCTCCGGCGCGGGGAGCTCCTCCATCGCATGGGCAACGCTGCCGCCGCCCAAGAGGGAGGAGGAGGAGGAGCACGCACCACGCGCCGGGCTCCTGCCCGGGGACTTCGCCGACGACGAGCACCTCGACTGGATCACCGCCGAGGTGATAGAGCGCAGCAAGCAGCAGCGGCAGGAGGAGGAGGCGGACTGTCAGATGAAGATGGAGCTCGAGGAACGCCGCGTCTAGGCCGCGATCCATGAATCCCTCCACCCCGTCATCGAGCTCAGCTCCGACTCGGACTTCGACTCGGACTGAGCGGTGCGGGCCGCCGCCTCGTCGCCGCCGCACCCCCGGGGCTTCGGTTTGAGCCCAATTTTGGGTCGTAGCTAGGGGTAGGAGCAGCGGTATCCCATTTTTAGTTTATCTCCGTATGGCTTTTGATCCGATGAGCCTACGAACTTAACTAATCTGTGTGTAATGTAATTCAGTTTAAAATTTTAGTTTATCTACTATATGCGACTGCTTGTTTATTTTATCTGCATTTATTTATGTTTTGCCTCGCCGGCGTTGCCGCGCTGCGTCGCCGTCGCCGGAGAAGAAGAAGAACCAGAAGTAGAAAATGCGCGCGCAGGGGAAGAGTCGCCGTCGCATGAGAAGAAGAAGAAGAAGCAGAAGCAGAGAATGCGCGCGCAGGGGAAGAGATGTAACGGCCGTCGCTGCTGACCTGGACAATTGTGGGTCCCACCCGGCTCCCCTTAATCCTAACTGACTGCGATTAAGAGCAATGTCGCAGCAGAGCTATTTGTGCTCAAAGAGATGTCGCGTCTGAGCTATTCCAACCAACGACGTCGCTATGCATCCATTTAGTGGGAAAGATGTCGCATAGGAGCTATTCGCCCGAAGAAAATGTAGTCTCCAGCCGAGAGCTCGTGTGTGTGTGGAGAGATAGCTAGTGAAGAGCGAGAGAGATGTAGTCTCCACCGGTGACCGTGGTGTGTACCCGGTCGGTAGAAGAGCTCCACTGAGTTGTACTGCGTGTGTGTGTGAGTACCTCCATATATATGTTCGAGTTAGTCGTTGAGAGAAATAAAGCCAAGATACAGGCGTGTGTGCGCCGCGGCGTTCGTGCGCCGGAAAGTATTGGTGTCTCCTTCGTCTGTTCCGTCCGGCGTTCGTCGCCGGTGGGCTGCCTCGACGTGTGTCGTCGGAGGGCAGCCCCAACATTTGGTATCAGAGCCGCAAGGTTCGGGGACCGCGGCGAGTGCAGCGGACGGAGGCGCTGCGTTGTGGCGCAGCGGCCACGGCGGCGCGGCGAGAAGGCCGCGGAGGTCCTGCGTTGTGGCGCAAGAGCAGCGTGGGCGTGGCATGGCGCTGCACGGCGACCTGGAGGCTGATGCGGCCATGGTGCGGCGTGGTGCAGCTTGCACGCGGCGGCGTGGCGGCATGGAAGTGCTGCGCGGCCGTGGGCTGCAGGGGTGCGAAGACCATGGAGCCCCGACCGTGGAGGAGCAGCTGTGTGTAGAAGCGCGCGGTGGTGTCGGGCGGAGGCGTACGACTGACGACGAGCCATGTCAAGATTAAGGGAGGAATTGTTGGTAGTAATCTTGACATGCAAGTTTATTAGCGCATGCATAAGTTGTTAGCAAGCTGCATGTCCGAGTCTTGTGGAGCAGCTATGTGAGCTAGTCGTGTCACTAGTGGAAAACAGGCCTTTAGTCGCGGGTCCAGAGGGCCTTTCGTCCCGGTTTTGGGCCCGCGACTAAAGGGTCGGGACTGAAGGGGGGGTGGCCTTTCGTCCCGGCTGTCCACGACCCGGGATGGAAGGGCCTCCACGTGGGCACGGCAGGGCGCGCATGGCGGGCACCCTTTGGTCCCGGTTGGTATTACCAACCGGGACCAATGGGCGTTTCACTTTTTTTAGGGTTTTAGGGTTTAGGGTTTTGGGGGGGGGGGGGGTTTAACCAAATGCTTTTTTTTTCGGGGGATTTGAAATCAATAGGTGCCGTGTCGCCGTGTCCGGTGCCACGTCGTGTCGTGTCGTGTCGTGTCAGTGGTACTACCATTAATATTTGATTCATATATACATACATAACGTTTCTCACACGTCGAGATCATGTTTCATATATACATACATAACGTCACACGCCGACATAATGTTTCTCACACGTCGAGATGATGTCAATTACATGTCCTCGGGCAAAACAAAATTTGCCGAGTGAAAAAATTCTCCATCTCTCTTCAGGACCGCGGAGTTAAAAAATCCCGCAATTTCCTCTTGAAGTGCTTTTAGGCGCTTCGATGGTATGAGCTGGTCCCGCATTCTCTCCATCTAGATCAATATGAATATGTGAGTTGTTTATAACTATATATATATGAAATCATAATAAAATAATTTATGGATGGAAGTCAACACAATATGCATGGTAATAAAAAGTGAGAAGAGTGTATACATACATCACGCGTTCTTTGTTCTCTATCCCGCTCAGAGACAAAAGAGCGTATGTACTCGCAAACATAGTATGCACATAAATTTGTCCCAGTTTCCTGCCTCAGACACCACTTTACAAAAAATAGAATTTAATCAAATAATAGTCAAGCTTCATAATGGTATTGAAACTAGAATTAAAAAGTTGCTTCATAATGGACCTATATATATAGTACTACTTACGTTGGTGGTATAAAAATACAGCTCCGGTTTCCACTCCCCTGGAACCTTCTTGATGAACCGTTTCCAAACACTGCCCGCCAATAGAAAAATGATTAAAGAAGTTATTGATTAGTTGATATCAGAAAATGAATGACAGAGGTCGATATAGAGCGATAATGATTGAAATTACCTCTGGAGCATATCTTGAATGCTTTGGTACTTTTCCATTGGTTTCCTTAGCGAGTCCATGACTTGAACGACTCCTTGGTCAACTCTAATGATTAGCAGAATCCAGTGGAAACTGCGCACGTTTATAAGTCCATGACTCATCGGTTACACTAAAGATATACAAAGCAAAATAGAATGGGTAGAAGGTAACACTCACTCGAAGACGTAAGGAAAAAGTATTTCTCCGCAGGTATTTTGGTTCACTAACCAATTGACCAAGCTATCCTGGGTGGTCTTCCAATTGTATTTTACGGTCACTTCATTAATATAATTTGGGTCAATGAACCCAGTGTCATAGATGCCCTTTTTTCTGCATTCGACAATCATCATTCTACAATACAAAAGAATATAGTGAGATAATTAAAGGCAATGAACGTGCAGAGCTGAAGACTTAATTAAATTGCAGAAATAACTAAATCACTTACAAACAATAGGAACTGACGATGGCTGTGTTGAGGGCATCTTGATTGAATAACTGAAATAGTTCGGGGAACGGAATATATAACAAGTCATCCGTGAAGTAATGCTTTTTCTTATAACTCACCCAGAAAGCTTCATGCCCGGCCGCTGCAGCTTTCTCGTACCAGTGATGCAATCGACGCAATTGGTATGATAGAGAACCGATCTCCTCAGGTCATACAAGTCATTTGATATGCAGGTAATAACAAGTCAGGTGAAACTGTGTGCATTTGATAAAAGGTTTAATACATTATTACACATCACCACCAACATCCCTATCTAGTGTGTGTCCCTTTCTTCTTCGTGTGTGTCCCTTTCTTCTGATTGCGCCGCAACCATGGACAATCTTCATCATTCAACGCGATGGTTGGGTCAGTTTTAACCGTGAAGGGGGGAATTTCATGAAAATTATTGTAATCTTCCGACATGTCCGTCTTGTCCTCCACTCCTACGATGTTTCTTTTTCCTGAAAGAACTATGTGTTGCTTTGGCTCATCGTATGATGTATTCGCTTGCTTATCTTTTCTTTTTTTCGGTCTGGAAGACATGTCCTTCACATAGAAAACCTGAGCCACGTCATTGGCTAGGACGAATGGTTCGGTGTCGTACCCAAGATTTTTTACATCCACCGTAGTCATTCCGTACTTCGGGTCTACATTTACCCCGCCTTCCAGGTTGAACCATTTGCACCTGAACAAAGGTACCTTGAAAGAAGGTCCATAGTCAAGTTCCCATATCTGCTCTATGTAACCATAATATGTGTCCTTTTTCCCATTGTTGTTTGTTGCATCAAAGCGGACACCACTGTTTTGGTTGGTGCTCTTTTTATCTTGGTCGGCCGTGTAAAATGTATTCCCATTTATCTCGTACCCTTGAAAAGTCAATATAGTCGACGATGGTGCTATGGCCAACAAGTATAATTGTTCTTCAACAGTGTTGTCATTAATGAGACGTGTTTGCAACCATCCGCTGAAAGTCTTCATGTGTTCTCTTTCAATCGATTCTCCAGGCTGCTCTGGGCATTTAGAGCGTAAAATATTCATGTGTTCCTAGATATACGGAGCCACCAAGATGGAATTATGTAGAACTGTGTAGTGTGCTTGATTGAAAGAATCCCAGTCCTTACACATTATTGCTTTCTTTCCTAGCGTGCCTATTCCACGCAGTCTCCCCTCATGGCGCGATTGAGGAACACCGATCGGCTTAAGGTCAGGAATAAAGTCAACACAAAACTCAATTACCTCCTCTGTTCCATAGCCCTTGGAGATGCTTCCTTCGGGCCTAGCACGGTTATGAACGTATTTCTTTAAGACTCCCATGAACCTCTCAAAGGGGAACATGTTGTGTAGAAATACAGGACCGAGAACATTAATCTCTTCGACTAGGTGAACTATGAGGTGCGTCATAATATTGAAGAAGGATGGTGGGAACACCAACTCGAAGCTGACAAGACATTGGACCACCTCCCTCTGTAAACCTGGTAGAGTTAATGGATTGATCACCTTCTGAGAAATTGCATTGAGAAATGCACATAGCTTCACAATGGGTACTCGAACATTTTCCGGTAGAAGCCCCCTCAATGCAATCGGAAGTAATTGTGTCATAATCACGTGGCAGTCATGAGACTTTAGGTTCTGGAACTTTTTCTCTGCCATGTTTATTATTCCCTTTATATTCGACGAGAAACCAGACGGGACCTTGATACTGCTCAGGACTTCAAAAAAGATCTCCTTCTCTTCTTTGGTAAGAGCGTAGCTGGCAAGACCTTGATACTTATCTGAATTCAGGTGGTCGTCTCGTTCGTGCATACGTTGGTGGTCCTGTCGTGATTCCGGTGTATCTTTTGTTTTCCCATACACGCCCAAGAAGCTTAGTAGGTTCACGCACAGATTTTTCGTCATGTGCATCACATCGATTGCAGAGCGAACCTCCAGTATTTTCCAATAGGGTAGCTCCCAAAATATAGAGCACTTCTTTCACATGGGTACGTGTCCATCAGCGTCATTCGAAACAGATAGACTGCCAGGACCCTTTCCAAAGATTACTTTTAAGTACTTGACCATGTCATATATAACATCACCATTAGGTAATTTAGGATTCGTCTGATGATTTGGCTCACCTTTGAAATGCTTGCCTTTCTTTCTTACGGCATGCCCTTTTGTAAGAAATCGCCGATGCCCCAGGTACACATTCTTGTTTCCCATATGTATACTTTCAGTCTCACCTAAACAGTGTGTGCATGCATTGTATCCCTTGTTTGACTGTCCTGAAATGTTACTAAGTGCAGGCCAATCATTGATGGTTACAAACAGTAACGCTCGTAGGTCAAATTCCTTTTGTTCGTGCTCATCCCACGTAGGTACACCTTCGTCACGCCACAACTGTAAAAGTTCTTCAACCAATGGCCTCAGATACACATCAATGTCGTTGCCCGGTTGATTCGGGCCTTGGATGAGCACTGGCATCATAATGAACTTCCGCTTCATGCACAACCAAGGAGGAAGGTTATAAATACACAGAGTCACAGGCCAGGTGCTATGACTAGAGCTCTGCTCCCCGAAAGGATTAAAGCCATCTGTACTTAGCCCAAATCTTAAGTTCCTTGCGTCAGCTGCAAATTCCGGGAACTCCCTGTCGATTTTTCTCCACTGCGACCCATCGGCGGGGTGTCTTAATATCAGGTCTTTCAAACGGTCTTCTTTGTGCCATCGTAACAACTTTGCATGCTCTTTGTTTTGGAACAAACGTTTCAATCGTGGTATTATATGAGCATACCACATCACCTTGGCAGGAACCCTCTTCCTAGGGCACGGCTCACCCTCAACATTACCAGGGTCATCTCGCCTTATTTTATACCGCGATGCACCGCATACCGGGCATGCATTCAAATTCTCGTACTCCTCACCACGGTAGAGGATGCAGTCATTGATGCACGCATGTATCTTCTGCACCTCTAATCCTAGTGGGCAGACAACCTTCTTTGCTTCGTACGTACCGGGGGGCAATACGTTATCTTTTGGAAGCATCTTCTTTATTATTTTCAGCAATTTTTCAAATCCCTTGTCAGAAGTACCTTCCTCTGCCTTCCATTGCAGCAATTCCAGCGTGGTACCAAGCTTTTTCTGGCCATCTTCGCAAGTTGGGTACAACAATTTCTTGTGATCCTCTAACATGCTCTCCAACTTCAACCTCTCGTTTTCAGTTCCGCTGTTTATCTGTGCATCAAGAATGGCCCGACCAAAATCATCATCGTGCTCATCAACAATGGGCTCTTCTTCAGCTTCGTCTTCCCCCATTGCAGTATCACCGTCTTCGGTGAACGTAGGATAGTTGTCATTATCCTCTTCTTCTTCATTTTCTTCCATTATAACCCCTCTTTCTCCGTGCTTGGTCCAACAATTATAACCGGACATGAAACCATGCTGCAACAGGTGGACGTGAATGGTTTTTGAGGTAGAGTAATCCTGCGTATTCTTGCAGACGCTACATGGACAAGAAATAAAACCATTTGACGGCTTGTTTTTCTCAGCCACACGGAGAAAATAATGCATGCCATTAATATAGTCGGGAAATCGTCGGTCACTATACATCCATTGCCGGCTCATCTGCATTATATAAATATATCAAAAACTATTGCACTACATCAAGAGTATATAATAGTGACCAAATTAGTTAATACAAGTTCATCACATTAAAACCAAAGTAAAGTAATTGTAATGCATAGTCCTCATAAAACATACATTAATTGAAACTAACATACAACTATCTAAATAATTTAAATCCAACACCAAATGCGATCAAAATCGCAACTAAGATAACTACTGAACCAACAACATAATGGTACCAAGCCTCCTGACTAATGGAATATTTTCTAATCTTTTTAATCTTCAAGCGCATTGCATCCATCTTGATCTCATGGGCATGTGCGACGTCGGCAAGCTTGAACTCGTGTTCATCGATGATGTCGGCAAGCTTCAACTCCAATTTCATCTTCTCTTCTAGGCATTGCAGACGAAGATCTTCACTTCTTTCCAATTTTGCTTTCAAATCATTGTTTTCTTTTACAAAAAACTCGACAATAGGGTCGGTTGGAATTTCCGGTTCAACTACCTTCTAGATAAAAGTTTCTATGTCAAGTTGGTAGGTATAGTTGTTTTAAACACGAAATGAAACAAATAGTTATGAAAATATACCACATCCGAATCATAGACCGGACAAGGGCCGACGGGGGCGGATATCAAAATCATGACACTATACATATAAAAAAAACATAAGAAAAATATACAAGAAATAAATATGCTTTTAAATCATACATGTCATTTTTCTTAAAATAGAAGATAAAGAAAAAAAGCTCACCGAGGTGGTGCCGGTGACGGGACGACGCGGGCTATCGACGGCGGTGAGGACGGGACGACACTAAAATCCACAAATAATAAATTAATTTGAGCTCAAAATGCATATAAAAAATTAAACTCTCTAGCTAGGCATTTCATCAAACACCTTGCTTGCACTACAAACCATAAAATGAGCTAAACTAGCAATGAAATGAGCTAAAGTTGCAACTTCGGAGAAAAGGATGATGTTGCTAACCCTTGAATATATGGGGTGCCTTCAATCCTCACAAATGGTGAAAAAAAATGGGGATTAACTTGAGTGATGGAGTGGAAATGGAGGAGAAAATGGTGGAAGATGAGCTCAAAATGGAGATGAGCTCGGGTGGAAGAAGATGATATAGTGCAGGGAAGACCTTTGGTCCCGGTTCGTGGCTGGAACCGGGACCAAAGGGAGCCTGCCAGGGGTCCCACGGCTACTGCCGCATGTGCAGACCCTTTGGTCCCGGTTCCAGCCACGAACCGGGACCAAAGGTCCCAATAGAACCGGGACGATTGCTCCCCGGCGCCCCGGCCGATGGAACCGGGAACAATGCCCCCTTTGGTCCCGGTTCTTTGTTGATCCGGGACAAAAGGGCAAAACGGAAGCCCTATTTTTTACTAGTGTGTGTGTCCATGCATCCACTAGAATAGGTCGTGGGGTGAGTGCGGCTAGTGGAGTTAGTTGGCTGGCCGGGTGCATGCGTGTGTGTGCTATTTAAGAGATGAGGTGCTGTGTAGAGAATGAGATAGCAAGCTGAGAAGAAAATGTAGTCTCCAGCCGAGAGCTCGTGTGTGTGTGGAGAGATAGCTAGTGAAGAGCGAGAGAGATGTAGTCTCCACCGGTGACCGTGGTGTGTACCCGGTCGGTAGAAGAGCTCCACTGGGTTGTACTGCGTGTGTGCGTGAGTACCTCCATATATATGTTCGAGTTAGTTGTTGAGAGAAATAAAACCAAGATACATGCGTGTGTGCGCCGCGGCGTTCATGCGCCGGAAAGTATTGGTGTCTCCTTCGTCTGTTCCGTCCGGCGTTCGTCACCGGTGGGCTGCCTCGACGCCGGTGGGCTGCCTCGACGTGTGTCGTCGGAGGGCAGCCCCAACAGTGGCCTGGGCAAGAGGTAGACCCGCGGTGTGGAGGCCGGACGTGAGATCTACGCTCACACTGCTAGCAGGCTGCAGGCGGGCGCAGTGACAGCGAGCTAGACGGCGCCAACGGCGGCCTGGCCTTCCCGTCAGCAACTACATTAGCAAGTTCACAACTACATCCGCATCAGCAATGCTATATTCGAGGTGTTCGAGCCTGAAACGACTCAAATGTTTTTATCGTCCCTGAAGCCTCTGCTACTGCCTCCTTTTTTTAGACAAAACTACTGCGTCCTTTCCTTATTAGATTTTTATTCATACAATTAGGATTACGTGAAGTAAAAAAGCGTTTATTTTCAAGATCTTGGGTGATTAGTTTGGTGATTGTATCAATTAGGATCACCCGGGTGCTTGTCACTATTGCTTTAGACATGTAATCGATTAGGCTTTTCTTGACTGGACACGCCAAAGTCAAGAAAAAACATGATTTCTTGATGGTGAGACGATAACTGCCAAGAACGTCCTGCCATTTTTTTACAATAGCATGATTCTGACAAAAATAAAACTCCAATTCATGACTGAAGTTGCGTTGTCTCAATAAAAAGTGATTTTCAGCTGTGAAATTCTTCTTAGACTAAAAGATATTCTCTATAATCCGTAGCAACGCAGAATATGTTTTGCTAGTTAAATACAAAAACTTGGCTTATTTTTTCTCCTGCGTTGATGAAACTTGTGAGCTCCGAACCTTCGATGAATTTATCGAAGTTGGTGTAGTGGAAAGCGATGCAGCCGAGTCGACCTAGTGGGAGCCGGAGATGGCCGGCCGGTATACGTATGCACTAGGCTGTAAAGCTCCCTCATTTCCCTTTCTTTCGTCGACTCGCGCGAGTACTAGCAGCACCCAGCTATACTCTAAAGATTGAAGCCCGGCTAGCTGGGAGCGTTTTCACGCCATCTCACCTCTCACGTCTCCCTGAAGCTGCCATGTGGGCCTGTTGGCGTATTTTGCAATTTCACCCCTCCAAAAAGTGAAAATAACCCCCCTCCAGCCTCCTCTATCCCCAACCTCACCAATCTATACCTCTTATAAAACAAAACCCCACTAAGTTCATTTATGATTTTTCTATCTCAACATGCAAGCTATCCACATCATCCACTCTCTTAGCCTATCAATTGTCCATATCACCCCCACTAATATTTATTAATCTTTATATGCAAAATTCACCTCATCAATCTTTTTAATAATTTAATTGTACGTGCTAATAATACACACATATTTTGTGTCGAACAAATTTAGTATATCGACTATGAAGAACTGAATTTTGCATATTCACATAGAGAACTTAATGTATCATATTTTGCATACCCTTTTATTTAAAATTTTAGTTTCTAAATAGATTCCCGCTGCAACGCCCATGGTATCTTCTAGTTTACAGACAATAGCTCTCTCTCCCGTGCGGCTCCGCACCGGAGAGTCCCCCCGCCTGGCGTTTACCACCGTCCCGCCCCTCTCCTCCTGCCCTCGCCGCTGCACGAGGGCACCTCCGGGAAAATCCTGTGATGCGTCGGCGGCGGGGCTCCTCCCATGGCGTGGCGCTTGGAATCGGCCGGGGCGGCGCTGGATCTGGAGCTGTGACCCGTGGGTGCGGCGGGAGGTTTTGGCAGCGTTGCTGCTGCTCGCGGTGGCGGCGCGCGTGTGGCTGTCGGCTGACCCTGCAGCGAGGGTCCTTTACGAGCTCCGGCTGCTCCAGATATGAGCCGCGAGCAGCTGGTGCGATGGCCCGTTGGCTGGCAGGGTGAGGTGGTTGGCAGCGTGCAGCAGTTCAGGGACTGCGGCGCGGCGGCGCCGCGACGGTGGGCTTACAGAGGTATGTACATACGTGAAAATAGAGTGCTAAATACGGTCGGACCAGGGGTGGAATTAGTACGTGAATCGATACTTTACCCAATCCAAATGGATTTAAAGTAAGGAAAAACTAATTATCTTAAAGTGGACTAAGTTTCTAGCTCAAGGCCAGAGCACCACTTTTAATTTCGTTTGCATGGCTACAATTGTGTGGTTACTGACAACCATGTTTGAGTCTGAAAAACTAAAACAAAGTAAGGGTAACTCGATTGAGTATATAGCCCGGATCTTTCATAGGGCCGCAAGTGCAATCTGCAGAACATATTTGGATCATGCATGAAAACAGACATCCTTGGTTATAATGATTTAGTTATCTTTTTTCTTAGTTATCTTTTTTCAAGGGAATTACCCAATGCTCATTGATCTTTCTCTATGCTTCTCATTATTGTTTTCCCGAGAGTACTATCAATGACATTACTTGGTTTGGCCACTGGGAAGAACTTATATTAGTCTAAGCTTGAAGCCTGGCTTAGACATGTTTCCGTTCGCGTGTCCCCAGCTCGGCACGGTGCTGCTACACCACCTCCGAAACCGCCCTGCACCTATCTCCGGCGCGAGCTCTCCTCCGCGTCCCCTCTACACCAGCGGGGGCTGCATCCACCCGCCCGCCGCCTCGACAGGATGCCGACGCCAAGCAGGAAGGGCGTGAACTCGCCTAGGACGACGACGACCAGCGGCTCAGCCTCACAGCGAATTCTCTCTGTATGGGTAAGATCAATGAATTCTTTAGTTTTTCCCTTCCGTACAAGCTGAACCTTTGTTGCGATGGTGCGTGAATACACTACATTAGACAGTCCTAATGCAATCTCTTTTTGGTGTGTGCAAAATCCAATGCTTTTCTTCTTAGTTTTGTATACCACGTTGAAGGAAAAAACTCCAGACTTTTCATTATGGTTTACTTGTGGCTGGTTGGTAAATCTGCATTGAATTAAATTTGGGTTTTCTATGGCATAGTGCGAAAGTTAGTTATAAAGTTTCAGTATGAGTTGTATTTTAGCCGTACTAGGTACAAGAACAAATAGAACATTAGTACAGATATTTTAGTTGCATATTAGCTGATTCAACATCTAGAACTCCTGCCTCTTTATATAATAGACAGAATTTGTAGTCATCCCTAAAGAATTAGCTGTCTTTAGTGCCACTACCACGGTTGATATCAGCATCCAAATAATATTTATTTTTCTGTGTTGTGGTGGAGTTCCAAAACTATTCATTATGGTAATATGGTTTACTTGTAGCTCACTGGTAAATCTACAGAGAATTAAATTTGATTTTGTACGACATGGTGCGAAAGTTAATTAGAAACTTTGATTAAGCATTATTTTTTACACCTAAGGTCTCAGCCTTCTGGACACACCCGCTCCGGCTCTGGCTCCCAAACTCTCGATATTTTTCCTAGGTGATTGATGCATTCATTTAGCTGTTTTCCCAAGTATTTTTTTACTTGGATATTTTTTGCTGGCTGGAGTGAAAAGTAGGATAGATTGCAACTCTCTTATCCAGGTACCTACAGAATCATCGCCAAGTGTTGAGGCCAAAGGCTAGGGAGGAGATAAATACGCTAATATGGTGGTACAAAATCTCCGCATCACAATCGAGATATCTATGTTGAGGCCATAGAAATAATTTCTATCCATCATGAAAGGAATTATCGATTTGTTTTCCTTACCATGTCATTCTTTGGTTGCTGGCAAATATGATTGTTCCTTCCTGTTTTATTGGGTTTCACAGGATGGACTTTTGTAATCGTATAGATTGGAGCATCTAATATTAGTTGTAATATGGTTAGTTGTACAAAATTGTAGGCATTTTCTCTTATTTATTTATAACGTATTTGCAGTTCTCTTTATACTTTCTGGGGTTTACGCCAATATTTTTTTTATGCATTGCTTTTGCAGCAATGCTGGAATTATCTGCTAGCTTTGGATCTCAAGTGTGTATAATTGCTGATATCCCTGAAATTGTTACACTGCGAGATAGGTTTGTACCTGGGTTTTTTATTTACGAATTTACGATCTGTTTGCTTGCGACATCTAAAGTATTTTAAATCTGCCAATTGTATCAGATAGTTAGTTCAATCTATTTTTAAAATTTTATGCCGGTTTACTTACGTCTTCCAATCTATTTGATAGTTAGTTCAATCTGTAACTTATATTTTGGTCTGTTTATTTGTTGCATCTATAGTTTATATGTCATTTTACTCTAAAATAAAACATGTTTACCTGGATATCACGGCTACACAACTGAGTGTTTTTAAAAATTTCCAGCCACAGTTTGAACATATTCTGAGTACGGTTTTTTTTAACGATGGTGGTTGGTTTATATATGAAAAAAACAAATATTTAGGTTTGCCAATGTAAGTTGGTCATCAGGTCAAGTTATGTACTTGTATGTGCTAAGATGTATATCGAGCAGTAACACGTTTGTGTGTTCTAAC
Organism: Puccinellia tenuiflora; assembly: GCA_012064385.1. Lineage (NCBI taxonomy): Eukaryota > Viridiplantae > Streptophyta > Magnoliopsida > Poales > Poaceae > Puccinellia > Puccinellia tenuiflora. The sequence continues at coordinate 684,795 of QRDG01000646.1, read as the reverse complement.
TTTTTTTAAAGTTTTCGTTCTGCATCTTGATTATTACCTATATGTTTATTGTTTCTATGATATGATTGAATGCAGGTTTGTTGGGTATGCTCACCTAATCAAGCTTATGGTGGAAAAGGGGTGTCATTTTCAGTCTGATGAGGTTCAAATTGTTACGGTGGATGAATCCGCATGTTGCTGCAGTGTGAATCTTATCTTCTCTTGTTTTGTTTGTGCTTTGTAGTGTATATACTTACATATAAATTTGCAGGGTAAAAAGTTTCGAAGCAAAATTATGATTGATGGCCTTAAGCTAATCAAAGGTGGTGGTTCTTATCATGTAATGATTGCAATATGAAAGCAGTGGAGGAAGGTCCTGCATATGGATGTACTAACGAGAAATGTTGTGGAAAAAGTGCATGTCCGAGGTTAGCTCCATTTAGATATAGCCTCTTGTTCTATATTGGGTTTGTAATTACCTATGTTTATGTTTTTTTTTTGTATTGCAATGAAGGTAGAAGCTTCGACTTGTAGTGTCTGGGGACGGATCGTCTGTGGACACGGTTTTGTTTGGCGATACAGCTCAATATTTAGTCGTCGAAGCTGCAGACGTTTTGCTTGCTGAAAATTATTCACTTGTTTCTACGGTGCCGTCTGAAATAGCTGATTTAACTAGCAAATGCCATGTTGTTGATGTCGTTGTTTCGAGGTATTCGTTCCGAACCGTGGATATTTGTTTCCAGGTCCTCAAATTTTACCCTGAGGGAAGACATATGGTCGGATGAAATTTAACCACAACATCCTACATATCGAATCTCCTATATGCAAACATATTAACCAACAGAAAAGTATGAAGCACCAACCCTGCGAAACAGGGGATGCAAGAACGCCAAAACGACGGCGCGGTGAAGCGCGTTGCTTCGTCTAGTTTTGTTTTACTTCTTGCACGTGATGTCTCCATGCAACATAGTAGCCTTTTTTTTTCTGATTTGCTTTCCTTGATCCGTGGGTGAGTCGAAGTAGTACTAGTTGCCTAGTTGGTGAGTTCTGCTAGCACACGGTTCCTAGATCCGTCGGTGAGTCAAAGAAGTACTAGTTGCCTCATGGAATCACTGTCGAGCAGGGCCCCTTGCACAGCTCCGTCCCGGCCGGGGATCTTAGAGCATCTCTGTCGGAGAATAGGCCCAGGAACCGGGCGTATCTCACGGAGTAAGAATCGAGCAAGGGGCTGAACACGGAGTCAAACAACCTCCAACGTTCCACGGCGACGGTGCTCGTCGGGCTCGTCGGAGGGGAACACTGCAGAGAGGGGACGCACAGTATTACCCAGGTTCAGGGCCCTCTTGTGGAGGTAAAGCCCCTAGGTCCTGCTTGGCTGTATTGCTTGTAGAGGTTTTTCAGTACAGGGAGAGCCTGTGGAGCTCGAGGTGGCTACAATGGCTAAAAACCCTAACTGAATCTGGGGGTGAACTTAGATCTAAAACCCAACCCTTGGCACGGGAGTGCCCTTCCTCCTTTTATAGTCGTCTTGGTCCTCTTCCGCCCAAACATTTGGGCGGGAAGGGTTGCCACATCCCGACGAAGGAGGAGGCGCGGTGCACCATAAAGGTGAAGTCCACCATAAAGGTAGAGCCCATGGACGCGGTCCACGGCAGGGGAGAGCAGCGTCACCAAAGCTTGAAAAGAGGCACCGTCCAGCCAGGACGGTGGGCTGGCGCGGCAGACGTGGAACGGGTCCCGCGGGTGACGTCGCCGTTGGAGCGTAGCTGCAGGCGGTCTCCTTATCACCAAGTGGCAAGCCTCGTTGTCCGCTTGCTTGGTGCCGCTTTGTTGACCCTTTATTCATCAGAACGGCAACTGGGGCGCTGGCGTCATCGCGCTTTGGCGCGCCAGTGACTCTGCGGGAAGCGCAGAGCCCATGTGCGCTCTGCCGCGGAGGCAGAGCTGGCTTCGAGAGGAAGGAAACCTCCCGAGGCGAAAAAGCCTCGGCAAGCTTCGCGGCTTAGTCCTTAGCCGAAATCCTGGTGGCGCCTTGGGGCGCCTTCTTGTGGAGAGATCCCCTGTCGAGACTCGACAGGCTTGGAGAGCCTCTACAGGCTGAGAGCCTGGTCCTTAGCGGAAATCAGACCGAAGAGTCCCTTGGGCCTTGGCAGGCCGGCCCGTGGTACCCTGGTTTCCACTGTGCCGACAGTAGCCCCCGGGCCCACGATGGGCACGCCGGAGTTGCCGACGGAGGCGAAGCGTCGAGGGCCCAACAGAGCCTGCCAGGGCCGCGACACGTGGAGCGCGACGGTTGCGCCCGCGGCCATGATCTCCTCGGCTTCAACGGGCGTCGTGGTGGGTCCCGCCACGACCAGGCGCCCGGTCAATAAAGTCTGGGCGCGCAGACTGCGCCCGTCACTTTTCCCATTACTCCGCCGCCCACTTCTTCCAAACGATTCCTTCTCCCCAGAGCGCTCCTTCTCCACGGTTGCCTTCTTCCTCTCCGGCGAGCGATGGCACCCAAGAGAGCGGGCACCGACGCGAAGGGCAAGGCCACGGTGCAGGCCGGCTCGTCGGCCGGCGCGTCGGCGGCGGCGTTGCGCGGTGCTGCCCTTACGGCGGCGATGCCGCCGACCCGCGTCTCCGCGGCGGCGATAGCCAAAGTGCGTCACCTGGTGGCGGTGGACTCCAACGAGCAAGGGGCCACCGAGATGAGGCCAAGCGGCAGCAGGCTCGCCGAAGAGTTCTACCCCATCTTCCTCCACACTCTCTATGCTGGCCTCGTACCGCCATTCTCTGATTTCCTTCTGGCGATTCTGGAGACGTACCAGATCCACTTGCTCCATCTTCACCCCAACTCCATTCTCATTCTTTCCATCTTCGCCTACCTTTGCGAGGCCTACATCGGCATTCGCCCTTCGGTGGAGCTCTTCCGCAGCTTCTACTCCCTCCGGAGCAGCGCCGCCGGCGAGCACCTCGGCTGCGTCTCCTTCCGCATCGCCACCGCCAGGAGCGAGAACTACATCCCCATCGCTTGGCACGGTGAGAATGCCGTCACCATGGTGACGAAGAAGGTGGACGGCTTCCGCGAGCGGTGGCTCTTCGTCGACGCTAAGATGAGGAACCCCCTCCTGGAGGTGCCTGAGGGGCCCCCGGCGAAGTGGGCGCGCTGGGGGAGTGCAGAGTTCACCGGCCGGAATCTTGACGCGGTGTACACATACATCCAGCATATCCGCGAGGCAGGGGTCACCGGCCAGATGGTGGCCAGAGACTTCTTGAGGCGCCGGATTGCCCCCCTCCAATGGCACTCTGAGCCGATGTGGAGCTACAGGACAAGACGGACGCGATGAGGCTGAGCCGAGACAGCCTCCGGCCTGAGGTGCTGAGCCAAGTCCTGGGGGTGCTCTTCGTCTCCAAGACAACAATCCCGCTGCCTGCCCAAGACGACGCACGGCCGCTCATCGCCTTTGCCGAGGAGAGCATCTCGGAGCATCGTCGGGGCATGCCGGTGTTCGACGAGTGGGGAATAGTACCCGCGGGCCACCGCGGGCCCCGCCCCAACCCGCTGGCGGCGGAACCGGAGAGCATGGATGCGCCCCCGGAGCAGGAGGAGGCTGAGGAGGCTGGAGAGGACTCGGGAGCCGAGGACGCACCCACCGAGGGCGAGGCCTCGAGGGGCGCCAGCTCTGCGGGCGGGGACGAGGCGTCGACAGGCGCCAGCCCTGTTGGCGGGGACGAAGTGGCAAGGGGCGCCAACCCCTCGAGAGGCTCCGTCAGCTCCTCGAGGAGCGTTCCCGCCGACGTGGACCTCCAGGTGCTCTCCTCCAGCGATGAGGAGGGTGCCTTCTACGTCGCTCGCTCCAAGCGCGTCGAGGAGGGGAAGGAGACGAGCGGCGGCGGGGGTGGGCGCAGCGAGCCCCGCTCCAAGGCTGTCCACGATAGAAGCGCCGCGACAGCGAGGAGCGCTTCTCGCGAGGAGGCAAGGGTGCCTCCAGAGGAGGCCGGAGCAAGCAACACCCAGCCACCCAGGGTGAAGAAGAGGGTGTGGGTGATGGCCGACGAGTAAGTCTCCATTCTTCTTTTTCTTTGCTGCTTCACTTCTCGGAGATCCCCTTGAAGGACCTCAGATTTGCCTTTCTTTCAGGGAACCTGCGGCGCCAAAGAGGCGGCGGCTCCGCAAGGTTGGAGAGACCACCAGCATCTCTGTGGAGACGCCTGCGGCGGGCGAGCCGCGGCAAGCATCTGTTCCTCCCGCGAGCGAGCGCCGCGCGGAGGTGGTGATGGAGGAGACAGCGCCGTCGGCAGGTCGGGCAACAGCTCCTCCCGTGGCGGAGCAGCGCACAGAGGAGGTGGCTGAGGAGACGGCGCCATCGTCGTCTCGGGTGGTGACTCTTCCCGTGGTGGCGCACCGCGTGGCTGAGGAGGTTGAAGGAGCGGCGCCGCCGTCACCAACCAGGGCGGCCACTCCTCCGTCCAGCAGGAGACAGAGGAGGAGAGATGGACGAGGAGATCGTCCTGGAGCAGCCTCCAGGGGGAGGAGGAGGCTCCCTCGAGGGGGGCCGACGCGACCGAGGCCGCGGCGGACGAGGCCGCCACAGAAGGGCAGGCGGCGCCCTGAGGAGCAGGAGGCAGAGGGGCCTCCGGAGCCCACAAGCGCCGGAACTGGGGCGAGAGAACGCCCAGCCCCAGAGAGCCCTTGAAGCGGCCGACAGGGGAGGCGCCCCCGTAAGCCCCCTGGCCGCTCAGAAGCGGCGGTGAGCCCAAGGCAGGAGGCCGGACGCCTCGACAAGGATCGAGGCCTCGCACCTGCAGTGGTGCGGGAACCTTGGTGCGGCAGGAGCCGCGAGCGGCTCGCCGCCGGGTCGTCGTCAACCGGGCCCTGCAAGCTCTTGGCGAGGTGGAGGGCGAGCTCGCCAGGGAGGAAGCCGCCATAGCGGCGGAGCAGAGCAAGGCTAGGTGAGGCCTGGTCCCTCCTCCAAGAGAGGGTGGAGTTTCTGCCGCCGCCAGGGCGCAGCGCCCAGGCAGAGCGCCAGGAGCCCTCCGCTTCGCCAAGGAGACCCGCGACAGCGCGTCAAGCGGGAGGCGCAGGAGGTCATGGACCAACTGACGCCGACCGGGCGGCGCTCGACGCGGAGACTGCCTCCAGGCACCAGGAGCTGGCGGCCGCGCGCAGCAATTTGCTGCCGAGTCCGAGGACACACGGGCCAGCCTGAAGGAGCAGCGCGAGCTGCTGGATGCTCGTGAGAGC